>JASVER010000005.1:8875038-8937345 GCA_030449065.1 Oceanodroma leucorhoa | reverse complement strand
GGCCCCGCCCCCCTCCGCGGCCGGCCCCCCCCCGCCCCGCGCGGCAGACGGTCCGTTACACAAGCGGCGGGGCGGTGCCTTCGCGCCTCGCCCGCCGCCGCCTCCGCCTCTCCCCGTCCCCGTCTTCATCGGGTTGAGGCCCCCGTTGGCGGCCGAGGCGCCCGGGGCGGGGGGGAGGGGGTCCTGCCCCTGTGAGAGAGGAGGGGTTGGCGCGACAAGATGGAGCGGGGCCTGAGGGGCCGTTAGGCCGCAGCGGGTGGGTTCTGTGGGAGCAGCGGAAGGAGGAAGTCCTGTGAAGTGCAGCGCAGGGCCGGCCGCTGATGGGCGGTGGTGGTTCCTCGCTCCTGTGCAGCAGGCCTCTCGCCTCTGTATCTTAAAAGTAAACACACCTCCAGAAAGCAAGCATTTCTGGGTTCTTTTTTCTCCTATTACATGGTCTGAATGAATCCAGCGTTAATCCAGCATCATTCGGACACTTAACAGCCTTGAACCGCGCTCTCCGTTCTGTTTTTTTCAGGAATAGCCTCTTTTCTGGTGGGTACGGGCAGCAGTGCAGTGTCGCGGCTTGTTGCGTGGCGGTTTGTGGAGCGCTGTCCTGCTCCATGCCAGCAAGTGGAGGGCCAAGCCCTGGACGTCTTCCCCTGGAGGAAATTTATGAACAGGGGTTTTGTTCGTGCGTAGCGCAGAGGGTCAAATTCCAATGTCTTGCAAATTCCAGGGTCTTGCAATGTCTGGGGTCAAAGTCGCAAGCACTTGAAGAATTGGATTCCTCAGCCCAGGTTCCCAGAGATTTTAGGTCTCTAATTCCCATTTTGATTAGCGTGAGCACCTAAACAGCAGAATATTTGAGGCTTATTTATTTAGACACAGAGCTCAGATAAAGGAATTTCAGAGTGCAGAACTTTGCTCCTAGTTAGTGTATGGTTATAATCTGTAGCTTACCATGCTAAGACCTTGCAGACAGCACTCTCTTGAACGTAGGAGCAGTTGTAAACTACAGCCTCAGTTTCTGGAGATTAAATACTGCATGTTTAAATTTATAGTTGTTTTATTTAAGTCTTAATGGGTTTGCATACAATAACGTTTGTAGAATGCCTGTATTAGTACCATAAAAAGAGAGTTGAGTGGAGGAGCAACATTTGAATTCACCCTAATACAGAAACAATGACATAATTATAACAGTAGCAGAATTGATTTGTGAGGCAGATGGTTTCCGTCTGAATCGCAATCTTTCCATGCCACCGACTCCTTCAGAGACATCGCTGTCCTTCTTTGGCCCCTGTTGGTAATGTCCCACAGGGGAATTACTTCACGTGCCCCTTGTATGCAGCGGTTCCTTTTCACTGGTAAATGGTGGTGGAAGGTCTGAGAGCGCCGACTCCTTTGACATGGTATTGCTTTGTCACAGTCATATGCCACACTGCAGTTCTTCAGCTAGGTACAGGCACGGTGAGGTGTCAGTCCACTGACACCGGTGGTATCCCTCTGAGGCTGGGGGTCCCAGCTGGTTGGCAGAGGTAGTTAGAGCAGCCAGCCATTATATTTGATAMATGTATCTTTGTGGTGCCACCCGGTTACTTGCTGACTATGAAAGCAGCAGATTTCAGAAGATGTCAAGTTAGTCTCTTGAGCTGTTCATCACAGGCCACGTTACAGGGAAAGGGGTAGCTAAGAGGTCTGAGAAGTAATGTACAAGCTGTCAGGAAGGGGAGTTAAAGACCCCAGTCTCCATTGCATAGAGGTCTTTACTCTGATGTGTGGGACCAGGTGTAGTTAGAGAAAACGATGCAGACAAAAGGAGCTAAGATTCAAGAAGAACTGGAAATACTTTTGGAATGGAAGGGTCTACATTAGAAAAATGGACTTTATGTAGATAAGTTGGCAGCCAGGCTACATATGCCTTAAATTGAAACATATATTTATTTAGATACATAATTTATATATAAAATTGTAAGTTTTAAAACAAACAGTGGAGAAAAGCTGACAGGTGAAAAAGAACATAAAGTTTGCCATGGCACATACTCTCTTGGAGAGGATCATCATCTCCATGGTATTAAAACTGGTATTAAACCATCTCTGTGATATAATACTTAGAGTATCAGAAACTTTGTGGAAGCTCAGATATTGTAGTGACAGACAACAGATGGCATAGAGAGGAGAGGGTAGCTTGCATGTGTGTGAAGCRGGATACTTTTCGGTAAAGAGCAAATAACTGTTTCGGGCAGTAACACGGGATCTCATGAATTGATAATTCCAGGCCTAAATAGGAAGAGTAGAGAATAGGGCTGTACGACTGTCTGCCCAACCAAGGTGTTGACAATGACTGTCATATATTAAGGGAGGGTAAAGAAGTTACAAAAGTAGGAAATACGATGATAATGGGAGGCTTAAGTTGCTCCCACTTAGATTATGTCACGCTCCAACATGAAATTTGCCTGTGTACTAACTTTTTAGATAGTTAAAAAAACCCTGCTTTGTAGGTGTAGCTTGTAAGGGTACTCTGTGGGTAGCAACTCTGGACAAGGTCCTGGCCAGCAAGAATTAAGTTCAGAATTTCACGTTAAAAATACCAGCCAGCTTTGACGTGACAGTGATCATAATGTACTTAGACTCAGTGTTGCTTCAGGAGCAGTAAAGCCAAGGGCTGTTGTGGCAGTGTTTAATTTTTCAAAGTAAATCTTCATAAAACAAGGAAAACAGTCAATAAAATGGTGAGAGGCAGCCAAAAGTGAAAAATACTTGCAGGTGGCATATAATTCTTCAAAGACACTGAAGCAAAGGCGCAAAGCAATTACATGGCATCTGTCAGAAATACCAAAAATGTTGAGCAGGCTGACAAGCAAAGTAAAGGAGCTCAGTAGAAGTAAAAAGACATCTTTCAAAAAGTTAAAGCTTTGCCTTTAAATGGGAAAGGCAGAAAAGAACATATAATCTGTGTTAAACACAATAAGGTAGGCCAAAAAGAGTCATGGAACAAATTGCAAAAGGCATGAAAACAATTAGTAAATCCTCTTTGAAATGCATCAAAAGCAGGAAGCCTGCTGATAAGTGGTCCATGCGTAGAAGGAGTGCCCAAGGAAGATAAAGTCATAGCAGAAGTGAAACATATTCTTTGAGCCATGCTTCTCTGAGGAAGAGTTTAAGGAGATTCCCTTGCTGGAGGTTTTTTCTTTTTTTAAGGAGTGAGCATGTTGGAGGATTTCTCCCAAACTGAAGTGTCTGTAAGAGAGGGTATCAGAACCAACCGTTGAGGAGAAGGATGAAGTAAATAGCAGGAGGTGATACTTATTCATGAGTTTTGAAGGAACTTAAAATATGAAATTGCTGATACATTGCCTGTTGTGTGTAACTTGTTGCATAGGCCTTGGTGCTCCAGGAATAGAAGGTGACAAATGAGCTGACAGTTTTTCAAGGTTTCTGGGGAGACTGAGAACTCCAGGGTGGTCATTTTTGTTTGCTTGTTTGCCAGGGATTAGTGAATGGGATTAGTGAACACGGATATAAATGTGGTACACTGACAAAGAATAGGCCTGACTTTTGTTGAGGTGGAGTTGTACATCACGAGTCTTCCAGAGTTCTCTACAGGCATTGCTGAGCTGTTGTTGAGGTCTGGTTGATACATTCCTTCTTAAAGCAGGGCCAGTTTCAAGGTGGCATCAGATTGCTCCGGGTTGTATGGTCATGGTCAGTTTGCTCAATGAAAGGAGGCTGCCAGTTGTTCCCCCCCTGCGTCTGCCCGGGGTCTGTGCCATTCAACGGATGGAGGAAGGGATAGGTGGTGATGTGACAAGTTTGCTGGTTGTATTAACTCATTCGGAGCAGTAAAATCCCGAAGGCTGAACTGCAAAGACTGCAGAAGGATCTCATATTGAAAGTCTAGATGTAAGTTTGCAAATGAAATTCAGTACAGACCAATGTAAGCATAATGCACATGGAAGGGAATGCAATCTTAACTTTCTGTACACACGGATGAAGTTTGAACTGACTTTTTACTCAGGAAAAAATCATACAACACAGATAATCCTATGAAAAAATAAGCTCTGTGCCTGGAATTGGCTAAGAAAGGAGTGGGCAGGTTAGGAACTATTAGGAAGGAGTGAAAAAAGGAATAGAAAACACTGTCATGCCACTATAAATCCGTATTGCCCCCCTATCCTGAATAGCGTTAACAATTTTTGTTCCCCCATCTCAAAAAAAATGTAGTGAAAGTTGATGAGCTACAGAGAAGGGCATCAAAGGCAATCAAGAGTATGAAATAGCTTTTGTGAAAGAGTAAGTAGCTTGGAATAGAAGTGACTGAAGAGGATGAGGGGATGTTCCTTAAAATCATTAGTGTCATGAAGAAAGTGAATAGGTAACAATACAGATAAACGTGACCCAAATAAAATAATTGGGAGGCAGCTTCAAAACAACAGGAGGTGTTTGTCCTACAATACATAAATTGTGGTGCTCATGGCCACTGCATCTTTGTCAGTGGTTTAGGTGGGTTCATGAGTGATTAGGCAGTCTGTGGGAGAGAAACTTGCTGTGCAACTTAGCAGTCAGAACAGTTCAATATCAAATTTTGGGCACTGACTGCCCACAAAGAATTACTGCAGATGCTGATCAAGAATTATTTCTGCAAATAGAAACCTTCTCTGCTGAGAAGCATAAGCTACGGTCCATTTGCAGGTCACATAGAGAAGCAAGACCATGTATTACCCTTTGTTGTGTGAATCTTGTGGCATAAGATCTTGCGAAACTTCCAGCAAAAAAGTGTTTCTATGATGATCCTGTTTAATCTGTGCTTGTTATCCCTGGGCTTGTTAACCTGACACAAGTTACAGTCAGGTTAAGTGCATCCTGTATGCATTTAAGGTTGCATAGGAGTGGTACCCCAGCAAAATTCCTCTGATGTTTGCAGGATTAGAACCTCAACTTATATTTTGTGGATCTTCAATAGAAAGTCATGGTCCATTTGTAGCTAAAGAAGTAAAACTAATCATGTATTCCTCTTACTTATCTCTGTGACCCATTTGTAAAGCTTGCCCTTTTGAAAGTCGATTCTTCAAAGGCCTACAATGATTGTGATATTGAGGGCATAAACCATAAGGTAATGTTTACAGATGTTTTATTATAGCTTATGGTGCTATAACTGTGATTTGTGTAAAACATTTTCTCGTTTGTCCTTTGAGATCATAAGTGCAGAAGCAAAACAACAAATAAGCAAGCCAGAAAGATTCTGGGTACCGTGAATGAGAGGAACAGATTTATTAAGTCACATATTCCTTGTGTATGAGTAACATTACGGAAAAAATCATTCCGTGTAATTAAATAATTTCCCCTTCTTTTTTTCAGAAGTTTTGTTGGAACTGTATGAAAGTTCTTCCTTGTATTGACTAAGTGTGAACTCTTGTGTTAAGATTAAAATAGATTAAAATAGCCAGTAAGAAAAACTGTAATCAGCAATTAACAGTTATTAACAGTTAGTGGAAGGGAATGCATGTTAACAGTTAAGAGTTTAATGTCTGCATACATATGTATATATATGCCCACATACATATCTACATATATATAAAAATATAAAAGTAGATGTTTTGTATGTAGCATAATTAATATATTGTACAGCACACATTTCTTACTGACAGACTGTAAAACAGTTAAAACTTGCTCTTGCAGTTGGTGCCGGATATGTTTTCAATTTCTTGGAAGTTGATGAAAAATTACTGTTCTTTTGAATGAGCTAGGGAGAAAAGAAAGAAGCCGAAAGCAGCAAAGTAATGTTTGGTTTCTTAATGTGTAATATACTGCAAGCCTGGCTTTGTGCGTGTTGGAAATCTTCTGACCCCTTTGTTTGCTTGGGGGCAGATTGCAACAAATGTACAGCAGTCTTTAGTACAAGGCAGATGTTTTATCTTGTTGCAGCTTGGACGCAGGCATCCAGGGGCAAATCCGCCTGCATGTGGCATGCTGTTTCACCCAAGGTACAGAACTGAATTCTAACTTTAAATTATTTTAACATTCAATTGTTGCTCTATAGGTTGCTAGCTTTCAAGGTGAGCTTGGAAGTAATAATTTCCATATTCTTGCCCCTTAAAGAATAGAGCAGATTACCGTTTGATAGTTTTTCAGCTAACCTTTACAGGTTTGGTTTGTAGCTCCCAGCATATCTGGTGTTAGGAATGGAGTTAAGCTGCGGCAAAAGCAAAAGTATTTACATTTGTACTTTAGTTTGAACTACATGTGACAGTGGATCTTGTCTAACCATTTCCCTTTTGYTGTAAAATTATTTTAAGTACTTTTTAATTCAAAGACTTACATGCTTAACATTGATACAGCACAAAAGAAGGAAATATTGCTTATGGTTTGTTTTAAGAAAGCCTGAAGGTGTGGTTAAATTCTGCTTTTTGACATGTATGGAGGGATATATGTGACGTGAGGGGCTTGATGAGTGCACAGAAGACAAAGTCTGTGCTGTAATACTTCTATTGGTATTAGACATTGCTTAACAGCATTACAGGCAAACCTTTTACAGCTTTATCTAAGCAAGGTAATGCCTTAATTCTTTAATAAGTTCAAGTAGCAGTAAGTTTAGGTCTTTATGTGCATATATAACATGCATTTGGTGCGTGATATGAGCTGTTATGCATTTGGTGCACTGGCTGCTCTTTTAAGGTGTTTTGCTGAATTGTGTAAATGTGCTTTATATGCAACTGAGAGATGAATCCAGTGGAAAATACTAAACTACTGTATTTGATTGGATGTGGCATATAAATTTGTAAAATCAAAATCAAACAATCCCCCCACCAAAAGCATTCAAAAATCATGACAGCATCTTATAAAGTTTATCTAAAATAAAAATAATTCCACAGTAGGAAAAAAGGTGGGATAGGAGACAAATATTTTTAAATTACTGAAAGCTTTCCTGCGGGATCTCAAATCCCAACAGTGTTACATGAAAAAGATGAAAGCAAAACTTGAGGATAAAATTGAAACCAAATACAAACAAAAGTGAAACCGACTCCATTGGTTTTCGTTTCCCAGTTGGCAAAAATGAAAGAATAAACACAGAGCAAAGAAGCATGAGAGCTGAACTTGAAAAATTATTTCAATTCTATTATTTAGTTCATCTGTTGGTAAGTTTGACTTCTGCATGACAGCACTCCTTTAGCAGACTACACAGCAGGGAGTAGGAGTTGCTTACCCTGGTATATCCAGGTACCACTTTTCCCACCCAGTGGTCTGGGCAACGGCCCCATGGTACAGGAAGCTGTGTCTTCTTCAGTCACGGAAGTAACATTTTGAAATGCTGTGGCAAATGTGTACAGAAAGTACGTGACATCCAGTATGATGAAAGCAAGTCATTCAGTTGGTAGGTGCACTTGAAATTTACTCAAGTTGAGATGTAAATTGCTAATAGAATCTGGTATAAAATATGTGGTGGGGTTTTTTTGCCCCCCACTTTTGGGATCGTCCACTTAGATCTGGGTCAGATCGACAGTAACCAAAAGATGTTATCTGGTATCAGCTTTGCTGATGACATGAAATGGCTGCGAATAGTTTCACTCCATTTCCTCAGATCAGTCAGCAGCTAGAAGGTCCTTTTTGACCTTGAGAACTAACTGGTGAATTAGTCAAAAGATGGCCAAACATTGGGTGGCCGTGGAAGCTCGAATGAATATCCTTCTCACATGTAGAGACGCATGCTCCTGGGCTATATGAACAAAAAGGTTGGGTTTTGAGGGGAAGCTTGGACAATTGCTGCTCTGCTGAAGCTGTACTAGGGTGAAATGAAAGACACTTAATTCTAGAAGTCTAATTCTCACACATTTGCAAACGTTGCATTCGAGCATATCAAAACTAAATTCTTTGGATGCCGAAACCGTTCTGGAGATTTGAGATTGATGAGGGAAGCTGATGAACACTAGCTTTGTTTAGTTTAATAATATTTTTCCAGCTTAGATGAGAAATGAAGATGAGTTCAGTGGTCTCACTCTAGCTCAGTAGTATTTTAGGAAACTTCCAAGATAGAAATAGCTGCTGCAGATCAGAAATTGAGGCTGTCTCACTGCTGTTGGTCTGTGGTCAACACAAAAACTTTAAATTAAGAGCACATTTTGTAACCGATCCTATTAACTATTCATATCTCAACATGAAAATGAGTTAAGAAGTTCCTGTATGTCCTGTGGCAGTGGAAAGAGTAGCATTTTTATAAAAAGGAGAATTACATCATACCATTTCAACAAGCGTTGGTATTAAGCATTTAATACTTAGCACTCTTTAAGTGCAAGCATTTAAAGTGTATGTACAAAAGAGAGACATTTCTCTCTTAAATTCTCCAGTGTCAAGCAATATCTCTGTAATAACTAATTCAATTTATTTTTTGTGCTCAACACATCTGCTTCTTTCATGGTGCTATTTTTGTAACTGTAAATAAGTGCATGTGACAGACATGTTTCCAGCTTGCAGTGTGGATGATTCAGAGGATCCCAGCCCCCAAGTCTGTGCCTGCTGTGGTCTGTCTGTAAAGCAAGTGTGTAAGTAAGCGGGAGAGTGTTTTTTACAAATCCAAAATAGCATATACTTTTCTTTAATACCTTCTCTTGGAAGTAAAGGAGAAACTGCTTTCTTGAAAGGGCTGGTTTTGGTGCTCGCTGTGAGGTTAAGCAGAGGTAGTTTATGTCTTTCGCTCTCGGTTCTGGGTGCTGCACTAGCGATTAGAAGTTCGGGTAGCAAAAGTGGAGGTGTGGGTTAGCTATTAACTTCAGTGGTAGAAACTGCCCTTGCCCAGACAATAAAATGAAAGCTTTAAGCAAATATTAAATCGCACTTTAGTGTAGTGCGCAAATAGTTTTTGCTGTGTGTTGCAGAACAGTATGTTATACAAACAAAGGTAGCTGTGAGAAACAAGCCCAATCCAAGCAAGGTGGATTACATCAGGGGCAGGTCATGGCCGGTGAATGTGAAAACTCTTCCTTGAACACATTTCTCAGTGTTAGCTATCTGGAATAATTTTTCTGCCTCTCTGAGTGCATCTAAAATGTCATTGTCTTCTCTGCAATCCTGCCTGAGCTTCACAAGCCACCAGTGTGGGAACATTGAGATTAAGGACTTTCGTTTTGCGATGGCTGCTTTTCTTATATATAGCACCCTGTAAAGCACTGACCCTGTACTTAGGCAGAAGAATGCTAGACAGGACACGGAGATGAAGTCTGCCCAGGCTTTGAAAAGTGTTCTTACAATTTAAGATCCTGATCTTGCAGATAACTTGCATGTGTGATTTTCCACTGCTTTCAGAGGGACACATGTAGGAAATATGCTGTGCTTGTTAAAAGTTTTAGGGATGTCTCCTGTAAACCTAGTCACAGAGCACGTAAGAGTGTGTTGGTCTAACAGAGCCATGGAGACACTTAAAAAGATGCTGTTGAGTTGCATCAGTATGATGATAATTGTTTGAGCCTTAATAGCGGCCTAGTTTTCACCAGGCTGGAAGATTGTTTATGAATCAGATGTCAAACGCTGAGTTTTCCTCACAGCTTTCAAGAATGCACAGGGTTTGGCTTCCGTGGATACCGACTGACACAGCTAAGCAGCAGCAGCTATTACGTGTGAGTATTTGGGAGTGGATTCGTGTGTGAGCACTTAATTCCGGAATAAAATTGATTTATTGGGGGATAACTGCTCCCCAATGGAAGGAATTAATTATTTCCTGACAACCATGGCAGCAATTTTCTTGTTGTAAACAAGCCGTTCCCAAACTTGTCTGAGTGAAGTACAGCTTTACTACTGAAAAGTCACCACCTCTCTTCTAGGCAGCTTTTGGGGGAAAAATAGTTAGACATCCCAGATACCGAAGACAAATCTTGGTCAATCATCAGACGTAACACAAAGCTTAAGAAGGAAATAAATCAGGTAAAAGTTATGGCTGCTTTTGAGACTCCCGGAGGAGGTGGCAGGGGGAGAGTTTTCTGTGATCACATGCTGTTGACTATTACTTGTATAGACCCATTGTCATCCTGATGCCACCAGAATCTGTCATCTCCATCTTCATTCCAGGCAAGACCTGGGAAACGAATGAAAGCAACCCCCAGGAAACAAAGTATTCCTTTAAAGCTGAGAGTAAAGCAATCACTTCGTATTGCCACCAGACTTGCAGACATTGGTGTGTGTGCAGATGGTTGTCGTGGCAAGGATACCACGGAGATGATCTTTAACAATCTATTTGTTAGAAACCTGGGCCAAGTTCCCAGCCGATGTGAGTCACTGTGATGCCAGAGAAGTGAATGGGCTCAGCCACAGACATCGTGTCGTTCAAGTGTCATGATAATGTTCAACATAAGAGCCAGTGCAAGGGAAATTTTATTGTAGGTATTGAAAGGTTGAAGCGTTGTTTCATTACGGTGAAGTCCAGAAGCAGAAAACCAACCTTCTGGTTCTGTTGTATTAAAATAAGATGGCTTTTCTTCAGTGCGGTTCTAGTCTGCAAATCCGAGGGCTACCTTTAATGATGCCTGAGATCACTGCAAAATAACAACTCATGTCTTTGCTGCTGAGACAGAATAAGCTTTGCATGGAAACCAAAGGAAAGAGTCTGTTTTGATGTGTAATGTCTGAATCCCAGCCAGGGCATGTTAACACCCTTTGGGTGGAACAGAAATGCTATGGGGCTGATGAAACACACTCTCTATACAGTATGAGTTCCCATTGTATGTTTTCCTGGGCATGTTTATCATGCAGTCTGTAATGCTGATTTCAGTACACCTTTGGGGTATTTGCTGCCTTTGTTTTGTTTGGGTTTTTATTTTTTTGCAGGGAATGTTGGGTTGGTTGGGGTGTCTTTCGCCCTCTGTCCTTTGAGGACACAAGGACTTTTCTCCCTTCTACCTTTGTGTATCTTTCTTGGGTACAGCAGCATGAGAGGAGGGCATGCTGAATGCTTCCCTCCTCCTCCATCTACCTTGCACCTCCTTACAGCGTGAGGTGGGCACAGCCTGGCCCCCTCAAAGCAGCGGCTTGGGAAGTTGGGTAGCTGTTGCTAGCTTGAATCTGTTGTGCAGCAGCCTGGGTTCCCAGGTGTTTCACCACCCCACAGAGCTTTGCCCTTACCAGCCATGATCCTGTTGTAGCCCTGCCATGTTTGGTTTGGGAGCCTAGGGAAGCAGGTGAAATATTGCTTGTTGGTTGCCCATGTAGGTTCTTCCTAATGGCCAGGCCGTGCCTTATGCCAGTCTGCCCAGGACCTGCGCCCTCCTGCCGTGCCTACTCTCCAACCTGTTTTGATGGAGTCTCCTCCTTCCTGCAGGCACCTGAGCAAATAAGATACCACCTTTCCTGTCCATGGTGAATTATTTTTCTTGGTGATGGACAGGAAGGATGTAGTGTGCTTACGGCGTCTTTGCTGCTGCCACCAGTGCTCTTAGGAAAGAGCAGGAAAAATACTGCCATAGCTACAGTGTGGATCAGGAGTATAGCCAACTGGGTATACTTCATACAGTATACTTCTCCTTCACAGAGCTGGGTCTGTGAAGCGGTTGGCCATGGGGTATGCTTTAAGGGAGCGCAAGGCAAGGGGTGCTTAGTGATAAGCAAATCTGCCAGCAGAATCGTGATGTTTCCGCCATACCTCCCTGTTCAACAGGGCATCAATGACAGAGTGTTCCTAGGGAACAAAAGAGGCACCATAAATACATGCAGTTAAAAGACCAGAGCGGGTAGGTTTTTCTGTCTAGCTGTCCATGAATCCAGAAAATCTTTTATAGGGTTTTATGTGTTTTCTTGCTTCATATCTCTGTTTTTCAATGTCAAGAGCTTCAGGATTTTATTTTGAACCCTTAACCCTTGTACCTTTGAGAATGGCAATAACCACTTTTCCTCATTTACTAATGCTACTTTAATTATGTGTTTTGCTGTTGATTCCAAAGAAGATGTGGATATTTGCATCATTTGGGGTTATCAGGAAGAAGGCATGTTAATTCTGTTCTGCAGCATCAAAGGCGAGATTCTTCTTCTCCTTGTGGCAGATGGGAAATGCACTGGGCAGAAGTCTGTTTCCCCACAGGCTGTGGGCAGGAGGATTTCAGGTGTCTGCAATCGGAGCAGCTGAGTAAAGTGCAGTTCAGTTGTCTGTGTTTCAGTGTCAATCTCACATTTCTGAAGTATTTCTCAGCAGGTGAGGCTAGCAGATTTTCTTAGCCAGGAAAAATCTCTATGCCTCTGACTAGCTTGACTTCCAAGCAGGGCTTTGGTCGGAGTCCATATGGTTAAATATGTACTTTGAAATGGGCATCCACAGTGGAATAGTTGAAAAAGGTGGTCCTGTATGCAAAATCCTATATGAGGGCAGAGTCCAAGCTGTGACCAAGGGACAGAATTTTGCTCCAAGTACTGTTCCTTAAAATAAGATCATGTTTCCTTGTATCCTGGAACAGTCTTGGCACAGGGACAAATGCAGAACCCAGTTCTCTGAATCCTAAAATTAGCGTATGGTCTCATTTCAGCGTATCTGTTTGGTTACACAGGGTGACTGATGCTTTTCTGAACTGCATCAGCGTTAGCAAACAAAGGGGATACTTTAAAAGATTAGCAGCAAAGCACAAGTACAAGATAACTTTTAAAAAAAATATTGTCAGTTTTGTATTTGCAGAGAAAAGAGAAATAGATACCATGCAATATTCTGCACAAGTCCTCTGGGGGAACAGATGTTTTTTCACAGCTCTGGAGAAAGGCTGTGACCTACTTCATAAATGCACCTCAAAGTATCTTATCCCACCTTACCTTCTCACAACCATTAATAACATTTCCATATACCAGCAAATCTTTTAACTGGGTACTTTGTAATGGGGAAAGAAGAATTGCTTTTTCAGATCTTTTTTTTTTTTTTACTTCCACGGAAATATATTTTTAAAAAAATATCCATAGGCATAGAGTAGCTTGTGGTTTTGGGATATCCTTTGTGCCTTTTCAGTTATCCAGACCTGTCAAAGGGAGCGAAACTGAAGGGAAGAGAACATCTTGTACTGCTCAGATTTAATGCCTGCCGTGCCGTTGCTTTCACTTTCTGTCTACAGCTGCCGTAGTTCTAGTGAAGAGCTCTTCATTCTCAAAGGTTACACTTTCTGTATGGCAGGAGTGTTATCTCCATCAGGGAAAAAACTAAAGTCAAACTTACTAGATTGTTTTAGCAGAGAGTTGGGAGGACCACAAGCTCTTTATTGAACATTATGGAGTGAAAATATTTATACGTATATATAGATTGCAACCATCACATCTTTTCTAATGTCTCTTTAAAGATAAATAGCTCTTGAAAATAACTATGTTTTTCTAATGTCTCTTTAAAAGTAAGTGAGTGCTCTGAGTTTCCTTCTGAAGAGTGTTGCATAAAGAATCTTAGAAAAATACATCTTGTGAAGTAGTATACACCTGAAATTCAGTATGATTTATTGTGTCTCAAGGATGCTGTGGTGACAGCTACCTGCTCAATGCCCTTTGTGTGACCACTCCTGAAAAAGTTGTTGTACCCATGCTTCCCTTTTATGACTCTTCTTTCAGCTGTGTCTATCCTAGGAAGTCGGTTTGCATGCTTCACGCCAGGCTGCTGGTGTGATTCCCATGTAGAAAGCTCATTTTCAAGTGCACCGTGCAGTAGCAGGGGCGGTGTTATTGACTGACCTCCTCCCGGTCTCCGTGTTCCTAACAGGGTTATGCTGGCCTGGCTTCAGCAGATCCTGTGCTGTCTGCCCTCCGCAGCACTCTTCCTCCGAGTCACGTCTGCAGGATTAGGACAGTTTATAGCTTGTTGGGGCGTAGCCTCCCCCATGTTTTTGCGGTATCTAGTTGCAAAAAAAAGGCTGAACTGACTGCAGGACTAGCACAAATAGCACGGTAAATAAATCTTCGAAAAAGGTCAAAATAATCCCTCCATAAACCGTGGCGTCAGTGCATTTGTGGGCAATGCTTCTTGCGTGGGGCTTGGCTCCACACAGGCTCCCAGTGGCCTCCCCTTCTAAGCAAATGCCGTTGAGTTGGGGTTAGTGTCTCACATGCTTGGCGCCTTTTTGGGAATAATTTTATTCATGTCTTAATGTTCGTCGATACATTTAAGCTCCCACCACTGAAAAGGCAACCAGCCCTGACTATGGCCTCCTTTAAGAAAGAGGCAGGTGATAAAAATAGAGCAAAAAAAGGGATATTATATTCATGGAGCTACCGGCCTTAATACATTTGTAGGAGGTATGGTTAAAAATTGTGGCTCTTAAAGGTTGGCTGTCTTGTGAAGAATGGCAAGCGTTCATAAAATGAGTTCCAGACGGGTAGTCCTACTTCCATGTCTAAATGAGCTCCCCTTTTCTTGTAGGGTAGAAAACTGCTTTCTTGGGTCCCATCTGCATTAGCAGTGGACTGTGTTTCTTGGCGGTTATTCTTCCCTTCCCCCACCATGGGACAGTGCTAAACCAGAAGAAAAACCAAACAATTATTTTCGATGTAATGCCAGAAAGTTTGACTCCAACATGGGTCTCTGGGAGGGTTAAGCATTTTCCTGTGCTCTCCCCAAAGAGATGCTGGGGTTCAGTAGACTCCAAGTTTGAAGCTGTGGTTTAAAAGCACAGGGGCTTCATAAGCGGTTTTGGATTAAGGGGTTCCTCCCTGTCTTCCCCATCCGCTCATTCCCGCTCCTGTGCCGGAGTGCCCTCCCCTCTTGGTTGTGCTGTCACGTGCATCTTTGAGCAGGATGAGAGCCATGAACCAGGTTCAAACAGGCAAAAAAAGCCTTACTGAAAGGGGTGTTGCTTGGAGGCCTGCTAAGTTCCTTGGTCTTGTTCACAAAGCTGCCTATGCAAAGAGTAGTGTTAGTGTGTGAAAAAATTGGGATGAGACAGAAGGGTGGGAGTGATGGAGTGAGAGATGCTCCTTTGCCGCTGGTGGAGCTGGAGCTGCTCCTCCCCCTGCAGCCCCAGCCAGCTCTGCTCTTCTCCCCTGCCAGCCTAGCCATCTCCCGGCCATGGTCTCTCCGAGGCAGAGGAAGATGGTGCCAAGTGACCCAAGGAAGGCATTAAGCCATTTTTCTCCCAGTTAACCCGAGTGCGAAGGTTGAGACTGGCAAAGGTAACAGGCCTTCTGGAGAGGTGTGCTTAGGGCAGCAGATGGATGCCCATGGCTCAGGAGCTCACGGTGGTGGTGAAGCCGGTGGGAACTGGATGCCCTGGCAGCTCTGAAAATCCTGGTAGGAGTCCACTTGTCCTGATACAATAAATACAGACACTTGCAAGTAGCTTCTTCTACGTGTAAATGTGCAGGGGAAGTGCAGTGTTAACATTGACCAGGAATGGGAGATAGGTGCATAGGTGCTCCCAGTTTTACAGTCTGCTTCGGATTATAAATGTTGATGTTTCATTCTCCTTACAAGGATCGACTGTTTCTGCTTTTTCCTTTCTGCTGGGAACACTGTAGAGAGGCTGGAACGAAGGAACTTGGCATGCCTGCTGTTTTGTATGGCTCACCTTAGTTTCTGGCTTTGTAGGTTTGCTTTGTAATTAATGTATTCTGATGGAGGGTGAAGCTGGCTTGATGTTAGGTGATCGCCTCTGAAACTTTACATGCCTTTGCGGCCTATTTTGGAGAATTTCAAAGGTCTTTACAAATTTGAATGACTCTTAACGGCAGAAAGTGATTGTCTCACTACTCACTGATGGATGGACTTCAGGTTCTCTCACCTGGAGCCATCAAAATAAAACTCCCAAGAGCACCCATTAACCCCACTTAGGGACAGACAGAGGCTACTTTTAAGGCACAGCAGAAGTTGATGTTTCCTTCTCTACAAATAAATCATGTGTTTGACAGCTTTGGAGGGGAGATGTAGCACCTTCATTTCCCACAGGCAATTACTCGGTAGAGTTGATTTGGTATTTTCATCACAAGGATGTTGTTGACGTGCAACTGCCAAAAAAACCATTACATTTTAGCACCGTTGTGGTCAGTGCTGTCCTGAGGCAGACAGGTCTGGGGGTGTCTTCTGAAGATGTCAGGCTTTATTTCCTGCAGCACATGCTCTTAGAGGAGCACGGGGTGTGTTTTGATGAGCAGAAGCATGCCATGCTTGCTCCCCTGTGAAAGACGTTCCCCTAGAAGATGCCCACCATTTCCTCCAGCTGGACATCATTGCAGGTTATTTTTAGCTGGGTTTGGTTTTACTTTCAGATAAACAGATCTTGGGAGTCACTCCTCCCTTCTCGCAAGCCAAACCTCTTTTCTGATTACCTTGGATTAATTTGCCTTGGTGTGGGTGATGGATGTGAAGGTGTGAGCTGACAGCTGCAGGTGCTAATCCCAGAGGAGTCCCAGGGTGCCAAAAAGGAGATGAGCACTGCAGCATCTGTGGGGGAGCAGCTGGGGAAGCCCCCAGGGACGTGGGAGGGAAGAGATGACTGGCTTGACAGTGCCGTTTTGGGCAAGACCGGTTTCCTTGTAGTAGCGATGTTGGCAGCTTTCTCGTCTCCTAAAATGCGTTGCTTTTGTACAAAGGCAGCTTCTGTTTCTTCCACGTTGCCTKTTCCACGTGGGATTTGTTGCCGTTGCCTTCAGGATGACTTTTCTCCCTTCTGTCTAATTTGTTCATTCAGATGGGCTTGAAATTTGTCTTCAGGGCTCATCACCCAAAGAACGAGTCCCACTGCTAAATGGGAGCTCTCATATATTGAATGCTGAAGATGATGCACAGTGTTTCCAGGAATTGTCTCTAAGTGCATGCATACTTAAAGATATCTTACAAAGAAATGCATCTAAGATGATCATGGCATCTACTTGTTTCTTCTTTGACAGACGAGTCGAAATTTGTTCGTGTTTTTAGGACATTGCCATTTGCATTTTTCAGCTCTGACCCAGCGTGTAGTAGGGGAAGATGGTAGAAATCTCCCATACACACTCTGCAACCTGGATGGGAATTGTTGGTGCCAAGTGGAGGGGGCTGCAGGGGCATGGCCGGCTGCTCACCGCTATCCCGGGGGCCGAAAAAGCTGCACCCACATTGCCCTGGTCCAGACAACAGCTTCCCTCTTGCACAGAGAGGGGATTTGCACAAGGGCTCCGCTGCTGTCGAGTTCTGGGGTTGGCTGTTTTTTTGTGTCTGAGTGAACCTGAAAGGGAGCTGAGCAGTTGCAACYGTTTTCTGAGCCATTTTAGAAATTCGTAGTCACTGGAAAAGGCTGCGGCTGAAGCGCGAGTGACCAGCTCTACACGGTAGCAAATAAAATGCCAATATGTTTACTAAGAGATTAGTGTGAGCACRGCTGCTGGTAGATTCTCTGAAAACATCAAAGAGTCTTATTGTTGCACTCGGGTTTTAATTCCGTATTAGTTTCAGGAAATACATGTCCTGAGAGCAATGAGAGGAAACATTGAACGTTTTTCTTCCTCTTGTGCTGGGTGTGGGCTTGGTACTGCCTAATTGTTAGTCTGTCTGATGCCTGTACTCCCATAGGAAGCAAGAACAAACCCATTTACATTTGTGTCATTGACGTGTGCTTTCAAATACGTGGCCTACTCATTTTTTTCTCTTTTTTATTTTTTTAAGATCAAAGGTGACAAGAATAGCGGAGCAGAGAAGTTAAGAATGATGCAGAGAACACAGATGTGAAGAACAAAGGAGAGAGGAAGGAGCTGAGCCTGGTGCAGAGGGGGAGAGGTGAAGAAGCAGCCTAAATGCAAGTACTTGAACATGGAAATGATGGGTTGCAGGCTGCTTAACAGGAGCTTGATGTGGTGCTTTAATCTGCATCTAGTGCCAGTTGGCGCTTTCAGAGCGGTGCCTGAGATAGGTTAATGTTTTTAAAAGTCCAAGACTTTGGACTCTTATGTCAATAGTTTACAGCTCTAAACAGGGAAGTGGCATAAGGGTCACGTGTGTTGTGTGAGAGAGAGAGAGAGAGAGAAAAAAAAAAGTCTGAGTCTTAACTGAATAATATAATGTGGTGTGGTGCAGCTGAGGGGGCTGTAAAGCACTCACTTCCTAGCTAAACAGTATCGCAATGTAAAATAGCAGCTAAAAAATCAGTGACTGGGTGTGATCAGAGAAAGCTGGAGGGAGGGGGTCAAACTACCCAGCCAGAACCAAAGTGGTCTGATAAATTGCTGTGATGTAAAATGTATTTTTCATAATTTTAGTCAAGTTTGTGGGACAGAAACAGCCATTTGAAAGCACTCTTGTTAGCAGGTGCATCATTGTAGCTAGTACACTGATGCCTCCTGCATGTGAATTTTTTGGTTACTTTTTTTTTCTTGGCAAAAAAAGGTCTTGTGCAAATGCAGGTACGTGGGCCAAAAAGAGGTCTCTTCAGGAGCGTAATTGTTTTTCTTTGTGGCCTCTGGTATCCCGCCTGTATCAGCACACAAGCTTTTGCCAATATGATGTGTCTTCTTCAGGTGAAGGTTTTCCTAATCCAGGTGTACCAGAAAAGTGTTTACTGCCATAGAGAATGCTTTGTGATCTCAGTTGCTCTTAGGGGAGGCTCCCGCACACATCCAAAGTCAGTATTATATTTATAATTGTTCGACGCTTGCAAAGCTTTAGTAAGTCTGTACTGTGCAGAGATGGGGGAGCTGCCTGGGAGGTCTGCCTGGAAAACAAGTAACCTTGTCCCTTGTTCCCTGCAGCTCCTTCCTGGGCTGGTGACAATGCCTGTCGAAAGGATGCGGATGCGCCCCTGGCTGGAAGAGCAAATCAACTCTAACACGATACCAGGGCTGAAATGGCTAAATAAGGTAAGGGGGGTGCATGCACGCGTGTGTGTACGTGTGCTGAAGAGGGACTTCATGGCAGTACCTGAGGTTTGGATAGGTAAATCAACTCATTCTTGGTTTTCAAAGAGGTGACATGGGGAGGAAGGGCAGAGCTTAATGCTTCCTGCTGAACCTGTTCCTCCGGCCTCGCCTGCCAGATCTGAGGTGCCCTGCTTTGGCCTGGTGGATTTGTGGCTCCTTTGAAAGCATTTTCCAACTCTTTGTTGTTGGAGCGAGCGTTTCTGGAGACTCCGCTAGGTTTTTTTTTAAGCTGGGAACAGATTGCTCACCAAGTAGTGTCAGAGGGATGTGAACAAAATGCTCTCCTGAGGTGGAAGGCTATATTCTGCGTTAGACTCTGGGTTGAAGCAACGATCTCCTGTTTCAGACTTGTGTGACTTCCCTGATACTTCTCAGCCTGGGAGAAAACAGCGTAACTTTTCCCCTGCCAGACCCAAACCTAATATTCCTGGTCCTGAGCTCTTACTGAGAGCTCTAGACACTTTGAGAGCACAAACGTGGGGTCCAAAATGTCAGTGCCCAATTTGAATTTTTTTTAATTGGCTCAATAAAACCAAGGGGTGTATTTGAGACTTCGCACAGTAATAACTCTTGGAAATATTGCATATGTTCTGCAGTATGCAGGAGAGTAATTCACCACACTAAGAAGCATGAAGCAGTTTTGGCTACAGAGGCTACTTTATTATCAAAATGGGTAGAAATGCACAAAATCAGGTGCAGAAACATAGGAGCTGCCACTTTGGTTGAGACGCTAACCCAGTTAGTCTGGTATCCTCCCTATAGTAGTAGTTGTGGTGCTGAAGATGTTAATTTTTAGAGCTGAAGAATGGCAATTAAGATTACTGGTTTTTATTTCAGCTTTCAAAGCTAGAAATGCTCATGACTATAAAATTATCAGGAGCCCTTTAAATTTCAGCTATGAATTTTGTTTCTCAGGAACTTCCTGCATCAGTGACTCTCACATGCTGTGGCTGGGTAAATAAATATTGCTTTATCCATTCCCTAGTTAGCTGCCCTGTGAATTTGAGTAGGTCCTTGTTCTTGCATAATGGGGTCACAGCTGAAGAGGAGGAGGAGACCAGTTTTTGCTGTTATCTTTGTCATTTGAGTCCCACTTTCAGGTCCCTAAGGATTCTTCTTGAGTATCTCTACTTCGGTGTCAGGTCTCTCCTGCTGACAGTCTCTGCCATCCTTTGCTGGGCATTCCTGCCCAATCCTGAAATAATTTCTCTGCACTTAGCAAGGCACACTATTTCAGATTTGAGCATATTACTCTTAAATACAGTGTTGTCATCTGTAGGTTATGTTCATGTAACCTTTTTCAGTGCACCCCAGGAGTGTACTTGCCTCCTTTGCTCTGCAGTGTGAAAACGCTGCCATTGTGCCAAGGGCGTCATTCTTCCCAGTTCAGCCCACCAGCCCATGAAGGCAGTTTGCAAGTTAATGTTTGCAGCCCTCTGATAGTGTTGTTACAGCGGTTTCTGCCTTGTGCTTCTGGCATAAACTGTTTGCATGCAAGAGTCGGTAGATTTTGTCCTTAGTTAGCATGTTCTATATTGACCAAGGCTTGCCTCAAAGTATTTTGAAATTTTTTATTTTTTTTTCCTAGAACAAAGCCCTGGCTTCTGCCAGAAGGAGGATACCAGGCTGAGTGGACTGCCTTGAGGTTTATTAAACTCTGATTCCCCACTTCTACCCTCTGATTTGGCATCATTCTGGGTTGTCTTTATTGTGTTCAACAAGTTAATTGCACTTCTGAGCATTTCTGTTTAAAAATGTTTAAACATTCATTCCAACAATGAATCATTAAACCAAAAATATTTCTATTTTTACTGTAAATCCTGACCATAAACAAAGCCATGCATGGAATCAATGATACAGTGTCGTGTGTATCACAGCCTGTTCTGTACCCACAGAGTCGACTCTGGAGGCTGTAGGATTGGGGAATTTGTATATTTTAATCAGAGTTTGGCAAAGGACAGTTCACAGTACAGAAAAGAAGGTGGGTCAGATTAGCAAGAGAATGGCACTCGTGTGTGTGCACAGCTTTTAAGGAAATAAGATTTAAATACTAAAGAAATGAAAGAAATTATTACCATTCTGGGTTTGTCATTGGCTGTCTCTTCTGGGAGAATTTTTTCAAACTGAGAAAGGAATTAAACCTCTCTTGGTTAAAAATGACAAATCAGGTACAGCTGATTTACCTAATTCCTTCCCCTACTGTCACGTGATCACATTATACCTCCTGCTTTATGTTCCCTTCCAGTACAGACCCCTCTCTATAGGGCTTAAAAAATAAATCCTTGTGTACCTCCCTGGTGAAAGTGTTATCCTGCTGAATGGCCTGAGGGAGGAAGGGAATTTCTTTACCTTCCCAGAGAGACAAAACTGGGAGGTGTGAAGGAAATTACATAGTGCAGTAGAGAGCAGAGGTGGTGTGAGGAGGGGGATAATGAGAGGTCAGTGTCCCTCATGGATCTGGAAAAGGAAATTAGAATGGAAACATTCAGAGTAGTTGTAACAGGAGTCGAGAGGTAACATGCTGCTTTGATGGATGCTTGGAGTATTACCCTCCAGACGGATGCCGCTATTTAAAATTTTTCTTATGACTTTCTAGCTAGTAGGTGATCTCATGCTCGTTCACCTGCTTGGAGCATTTTGCAACGCTAGGGTTGCAAGCGTTCGATACTATTTTCCTCTTCCTGCCTATTTCTAAGAACGTGACGCCTTTTGCCTTTTGATGTCCCCACTGGAGTTTGGTAGCAATTCCTGTTACACTGCAAAAGTTTTGTGGGTTGTGCTTTTGGCTTTAGGTGAGGCTAATTTTCTAAAAGAAACACAAGACTCCTACACAAATGTCCAGTGATAGAGTGCTGTACCAGACAGCGCATGGTTTTCCAAGTCTAAGAGAAAGCACTGATGACCCTTTTCCTGTTAAGGTCATTATTAGGAAGCATTGACTGAAGAAGGATATAGGTAAATGTTTGATAATGTGTGAAATCAAAAATTAGTATTTAAATAGAAAGCATCTAGGTAAACTAGAGCAGAACACACAACCACATGGTATTGCTGCAATCAGCAGTCTTGCAGCATTTCATAGATTAGATATGTTATGAGAAAATCTGTAGTTTCTATATAGGTATGTAAAATTATATATGTATTATAAAATTATAATACACGTGGATTCTATGATTTTGTTATTTATATTATAATTTGCTATAAGTCCGTGTGCTTCAAGACATCTGGGATTGGAAAGAACTTTCTGTAATGAACAGAAACACTGTAATGAACACTTAGACTGCTGTTGAGAGTGTCTTGGCACCTTCCTTTGAAGCAGTGAGTACGGTTGATGATGACAGGATGATATGTCTGGAGTCTTGTTTGGTCTGTTAGTTCCTATAGAACTTTCTAAATTATCATACGGAATATGAAATCCATGGTGTAACCTCCGTAGCATTGTGTAGTGTTGTTCAAACCTCTCCCCATCACCAAGCATGAGAATACTTTTTAATGTGGTCAATTTTTAAAGTTCTTGTTGATAGAAATTGTTTCCTATGGAAGTATGAGTATTTTTTCCATGCTCATTATAGTCTATGGGAGAGTAAAGGCGAAGAAGCTTATTCTAGCTCTGATGAATACAGTAGTGCTGGGGACCACAGGACAGTGGGGTTGAGGCTTTCTTTAGACCAATTCTACTTGGGGAAGGAGGAGAGCATCTCTATAGGATGATTTAACTATATAGAGGGGGAAGAGTAAGGAGGCAAAAGGCACATGAGAGAAGTGATGGGAGTAGATTAAGAGGAAGAATGAGAGTGTGAGGGCTTGAAGGGGAATGAGGAACGTGTTAAATCTGTGCTTTCACCAAATTAAAGAAAAGATGAAGCCAAGCGAGAAGGGAAGAATGCAATTCCGAACAAGTGAATGTAAATGAGAGAAAGGATTAAAGACAAGAGTTGAAGGACGATACAAAACGCAGGCTCAAAAAAGAAAAGATCAGTTGGAAAGGAAAGGAAATAAACCTAACCTTGACATTAGTGAAATATTAACCAGACAGACAAGGAAGAAAAGTGGCTCTTGGAGGAAGGGGAAAGGGCAAAGGATTCATCTCACCCGACCACAGACATCTACAGTGCAGTTGTTTAAGTGAGAACTGCCTGTCTAGAGTTGTTTGTAGTCAGTGGAGAGAAATAGGGTTTTTTAGGGTGCAATTCAGTTGGTGTAGCTCAGGTGGCCACCTCAGGAGGCGGGTGCATTTTTGCCCTGGAAGTGTTTTTCTCTTCACAGGCTGAGAAGTGGATCTAAACCTGTAATGGCAGTGTTTATAGCGCAAGTTCTCTGCTTGTGAAGCCAGATAAGTTGTATTCCCCCCAACAGGGGAGAAAAAACAAGTGTTGTGGAACAAACTCCTTTTGTATGGCTTTGCAGAAATGAGTGTGAAGAGTTCTGAAGCAGCCCTGTAGGTCAGCACATAGGAATTGGTTCCCGTGTTGTATGACATAAAAGCACATCTGACCCAGCATCCATCTGGCCCAGTATCCTGTCCCTATACTGCTTGTGGAAGCAGTATAGGAAACATGCTGTTCAAGCCCTGAAATCCATTGGGCTCCCAGCGCTGGAGGTTCATCCCAAAGCTATCATCTTTAATAGTCACCAGTGTACTATCTTCAATGAGTTTTTCTCATCCCTTTGGGAATCAGTTTATACTTCCACCACATAAGGCATGCCCTGGTTTAACTACATGTTGCATGTTAAAAAAATAATTAAAGAAGCGCCTTCCTTTGGATTGCTTTAGATGCATTTCTCTTTGGCCTAAAATTTCTAAACTAA
This sequence comes from Oceanodroma leucorhoa, assembly GCA_030449065.1. Taxonomy (NCBI): domain Eukaryota; kingdom Metazoa; phylum Chordata; class Aves; order Procellariiformes; genus Oceanodroma; species Oceanodroma leucorhoa. The sequence continues at coordinate 8,913,747 of JASVER010000005.1, read as the reverse complement.
AATACATTCAACTATCTTCAACGCCACCCCTTCGCATGGGTGTCTTGTATCTTTTATTCCCACTGGAGAGATGTCTACAGTTGATATATTCATATGTCTTTTTGCTTGGCATATAAACTTGAGAGATCCCTTTCCTTCACCGTGCTAGTATTTTACTGGCTGAATTCTAAATCCCTTGAATTTGCTGTGTTCCTACGGTTGTTTAGTTTCATATCTAATTTTTCTAATCATAAAAGTGTCTGTGCTGCCAAAACTAGCCTTCGTTTGAACGTTTAGAAATGTATAGCACTGCATGTTTTATCCATGTGTCAGCTTGGAAAGCTGTCAGGCTCATCGTCCGTGAAGGGGCTTCTGAGTATTTCGTATACTTAGGGCTGTATTCTGCTTCCAGTGATGCCAGTGGGTGTTTTCCTATTGAGTTCAGTGACAGTGGCACTGGGTTAGAAGGAAGCAAAACACTTGCAGATGCTGGAACTGTGCTTTTAAATAAGTGACTTAAAGTCATCAGAAGATCTCTCAAGTCAATTGGTGTTGGCATTTCCTGTTTGTTTTTCCTTCCAGGAGAAGAAGATTTTTCAGATTCCCTGGATGCATGCTGCAAGACATGGGTGGGATGTTGAAAAAGATGCTCCCTTATTTAGAAACTGGGCAATTCACACAGGTATTGGAACTCTTTCTGCAGAGCAGATTTTCGCATTGTTTTCCCTTTTAAAGTTACATTTTCCTTCTTTCTTGTCTTTGCCTTTACTAACACAGAGAGTGAATTTAAGTTTCTAGATTTGTGGGGGCCTAAGTGTTTTTTTTCAAGGCCTGCGATACTATGCAGCTTTATTGAAGTGCCATAACTCATTTGCATTGAAGAACACAGTAAAACTTAATTGATTTAAAAGTTAACAAGATTGGGTTCAAAATTGTTGGGAGTAGAGCACGCTCAGCACTTTGTAGACTTGGGCCCTTAGGCTTTTTATGCCTTTCTATGGATTTGAGCCAGACATAATAAAGGTAGATGCTGTGCAAGCTTTTCCACATTGTTGTGGAGTCACATCTGATCTGCAGTGCCCTGGGTCTTTCTTGAGCAGAAACTGTTCATCATGTGTTGTAGAAATGTGCATGGAAATGAGGTCACAACACTCTCTTGCAACCTCAGCTATTGTTTGAATGCTTGTCATGGGAACCGAAGGCTGATACCTTGAAGTTAACCTACGCTGTTATTAATTTACCTTAGGTTTTCAATTCCAATTGTTGTGTGTGCCTAACTTTCTTTTCTTGCTTAGGAAAGTACCAGTCAGGAGTAGATAAACCTGATCCAAAGACGTGGAAGGCAAACTTCCGTTGTGCTATGAACTCTCTGCCTGACATAGAAGAAGTGAAGGACAAAAGTATAAAGAAAGGAAACAATGCCTTCAGGGTGTACCGGATGCTGCCGTTATCTGAAAGACCTTCCAAAAAAGGTAGAGGGGAGAGCTTGTCAACATGAAAATGGTGTTGGGGCCACTGTTACTATTTTCTGGCCCACAAAACGTGCCGGTTCTACTTTTGTTGTGAATCTGGATGTTTTTGTCCAGATGTTTCCCAAAACTTAGAACAGCTGTATGAAAAATGGGCTACATTCAGTTAAGAGAACAAGCCGCTTGGAGAGAGGATCAATGAGATGTGATACCCCCCAAGCTGTGATGTGTGTAAATTGTGTTAGTTCTGTTAAAGCCAATGCAGTTGCGTTCAGATGCTAGTCCCAGGTCTCCTTCAGTCAAGGAAGATGATTAGTGGGATATTAGAGATCAGTGCATTTAACTCAGTGGAGCTCATTCAGAATACGGTGGCAGACATTTTGGTATCTTTTTTCAAGCAAGGGTAGAAATAAACTGGCGCTCTGTTGAGCTGAGTGGGAGCAGTACACTCTCTGCTCAGAACATTAAACCGTGAAGCCATTTGGTTAGTTACGTAGCTACACTAGGCCATGAAAAGCCAGCCCCCACAGCATGATAATGGTGAAATGGGAAGCTATGTTTGAATTCCCAAATTTAGGGATTAGGTCTCCCACCTGCCAGGAGAGGACCTAACCACCAGGTCAATCTCATGAGTATTTGGATTCTTATGGAGTAGAAACATTGGCTTCTTTATGGCTCATTGGCTTCCTTATGGCTTTGTTACTAGTTTATGGAGTAGAATGATGGCTTCCTTAGTCCTCTGGTATCCAGTATTTTTGGATTAAAAGATGGCCTGCAAACCAAACGCACGGTGTTCCTCTAAAATCCAATTCAGTTCACCTGTAGCTCAGTTTGCTGTTTTCTTGAATTGGGAAGTGAAAGGCACGTCTTCAGTTTAAGGTCAGTGTGATTGGAAATAATGAACTCTGGCATTTTTGGGGCAGAATCATACTATGAAAGGCAGATCAATCTGCAAAAGGTAGAACATTTGCTTTCAAACTGTTTCCAGTCTCTTGTCAATGGTGTATTTTGTATGTTCAGGCATATTTCCCTGAACTGTAACTTGTCCCATTGTGGTAGATCCTTCTCATAGCTGTAAGAATTAGAAAAGTTTATCATGAAAGCTGAGAGTCTGCAGTTGGGGGCTGTAGCAAGAGAGGATTCTGCAGCAAATCCGGTTACTATAAAGCTCTGACATATTTTGGGCCCTGTATATATTCTTACATGCCCTTTCTACGTGGCATGTGGCTAAATTTATGTGTGAGTGAGAGCAAAAGAATTCGGCTATAAACATTTCTAATTCTTAGTACTATCTTGTGGTAGAGATGGGAGAAATTCCTGGGACACGTCTGCATAAACAGTGGGGTAGAGCTGAGCGTGCACCAGCAGGTCTGAGCTTCCACGTCAAGGTCTCGTCAGGTCAGAGCAGGGGCAGCAACGCTGGGGTCTGCCAAGGCACACGACATTTTGTGAGGGTCAGATGTTGTGTGGTTTTGTGGATTCTCAAGTCCAGCATGATTGCATAAACCACTTTTGCATGAATTATAATACTTATTTCCCCCCTCTCAGGTTGCAACTATTTACAAAAATATTTGTTGAAGTTTATTGTGATCTCTTTTCATGTTAAATCAACAAACAATCTCCCTTTTCCTATAGCTACAGTCAGAGTGTCACAAATGTGATGAGACATATATTTTGATTTTTTTTTCCCTTTAAGAGTATTTTGCTCCCCCTTCCGTCTTTTTTTAACAGGCCTTGTTGCTTAGTTTGTCACTCTTCCATATTTTTCACCTTGATTTTTTGACTGCAATTGTTTTCCTCAGTCCCATCGTGTTTCTTTTTTGTAGCCCCTTAAAAACTAAACACAAAGCCAGAGTGTTCAAGGTGAATTTTTGACTGCCCAGGCCTTAAGGGGGGTTTAAAATTAAGCGAAATGTGTTCTCCCTTTCCTAGGAGGTGCTGCCATTTTGAGGCACGTTTTGGGGCTATTTGTTGGTGAATATAGAAAGTGTGAAGGATAACTCATGGCAGGACTTTAAGAAATCTTCCTTCTGTTGTTGCAGGAAAAAAACCGAAGTCTGAGAAGGATGACAAATTCAAACAAATCAAGGTAAGAAGTGGCTGTTTAATAGTGCGAGAGCTTGTGAAAACAATGTTGCAAATTTTTTTAATAGCCCCAATAGTATATTGTGGTGGATATTTGCAAATCTCTCATGCTTGTGGTTTGGTTAAGTAGCTACAGTTAACATGGGATGTTTGGGTTTTTTTTTTAAAAACATGAAGGCTGTTAGAGCCGTGACTGACGTCATCAGTTGACACAGCCCTTGTGTTAGAACGCCTGGAGGTTGGAAAACTGGCAGCCCCGGCAATACATTTGCCATTTGTTTGTCTGTGTAAGTAGAAATACAGTAATTATGGAAGGAATGCTTCTGAACAATAGAGCTACCTTTTGGAGCAATTAATTTCTGTGCATAAGGCATTGGAAATACATTTTCATTTAGGGGAGGGGGAGAAGTTCTGTCAGAGCTGCACCTTCTGCTCATGTCTTGTCAGTTAGAAGACCTCAGCTGTAAAGCTTCTCAGTCACTGTCTGACATTTCTGCTTGTTCAGAGCATGGACCCAGACTGACGTTAGCTTTCCCTACAGAGCATGGTGTTTCCTAGCTTTTGCACTTCTGCCGAGTGCCTCTACAACGTGGTCAGTATTACACACCGGCAGGATTTGGTCCACCTTCGATTTTTTGAAAAAGCAAATTGCAAAGGTTTCAGACTTTAAGCCTTCAGTAAAGTTGTTCTTGGGTTGCACATAGCAGCAGAGTCTGCAGCAGAAGGGCAGCTCGGTCCCCTGCTGCTCGCTTGTGAAGGGCTGTGCCACCCAAGCCTCGGCACAGGTTCTGCACCCACTGGCCAGGAGATGCTCTGGGCCCGGTGAACCTGGAGGCCTGGGAAGACTCCTCCATTGAAATCGGATTTGGAAGGCAGACACTGTCCTGGCGGTTGTGACTTGTGGAGTTACATGTCAGAATACTGTGATTTCTAAATTGACTTAAAGGAACCACTTTATAACCATCCCATCTGGATCACACAGCCATGTGTGCTTCTTATAACGTGATGTAACAAACTTCCCCCCTTGCCTGTGTTCAGAGGGAGCCGGTGAACTCCTTTGGTCAGAGAGAGCAGCTTATGATGCCTGCCAAAGCTGGCAGCAGCACTTTGCCATTCCCCTCCTTCATAATCTTTCTTTTAGTCAAAATATTAAATGCCTGAAAAGCTGTAGAGGCACTTGAACAACCCTGTCCTCTCCATTAAGATTAATCTCACAAATAGTTGTTGCTGAGGGAGTCCCAGTGATGCCTGGGAGATGAGTACCTGTGGCGTTAAGCCTGGGAGTAGATGCCAGTGGGGCGATGCTCGCAGCTTTTGGGAGCGCTTTCCTTCAGCTCGCTTGCCCTGAGCCACACAGAAACGTTAGGCCAGGTGATGCAGGAGCAGTGAGCTGAGCTGGCCGTGCCTCCAGCACATACCCCTACCAGCAATACCTACTGCAAGCATATGGCTCACCAGCCACCTACTATGGTATGGCTGCTTAGCTCTTGTAGGCTTTGAGCTGGGGCCAGGTAGTATTCCTGTCTGTTCCCCTTTATTCTGACAAATGCGTACACAAGCTGGCCTCCAGATATGCCTGGATTTTAAAATAGATGCTCTTTCCATGCTCAGCTACTGTTTGACTGTTGAATGTTGATAGCGGAGAAAGGTGGTGGATGAATTAATGCAAATGCACATTTCTGAGCATTGAAAGCTGCTTAAAATTGCTTTGCTTAGTGATGTGAATCCCGGAGATCCGAGTTGCGTGTTTTGCATTGAAAGCCTTGGAGTTACCCTGAAAACCTCTCTTTAGTGGAGGTGAGTGGGAGGCTGCTTCACGGTCTGCCTGGTAACTGCAATGGGGTGATATCAGCAGAGGGAGAAGCTGAGGATCCAAGTGCAGATCTGCGAAGGGACTTTAGCGTAGCAAGAGTCTCACATTGAGCTCCCTCCTGTTGCCACTGCTGGACCCTGTGGGCACCCACAGCAACTGCTGGTGGGGGTGAAGAGCCCTGCCAGGCCTTGCTGAGCTTGAGCAGGGTGCCTAGGACACTTCCCTGCTTGTCCCTGTGGATGTGAGAGACCTGGGCCTTACCAAATCCCTGCTCCACGTTAGGCCACGGGGGCTGCGAGCAGGTCTCCCACCTCGCAGATAGATCTCTGATCACTGGGCCTGGAGGCAAATGGGATCTCTCCATTAAAACGTGAATTCTCAGCAGTGGGAGGAGGGCGTAAGTGTCTGAGTAGCCTAGATAAAAGTAGGCTCTTTCCTTTGAAATAAAATTAAGGGCTGAACTGCCTGCCTGAGGCTTAATTTCTACCTTATCCTAGATGTATCCTTCTGACTATGCATGCAGCTTCCTATTGAGACATTTTTAAAAATCTAAGTGACACCTTTCCCCATGCATTTATCTTAGACTTCCAGCAGGCATCTGGACACTGAAAATTTAGGTGATTTAACACCAACTGTGCCAGTGCCCAAGTCCCTTCGTTGATCTGGCACCATCACCCGAGTTCCAGGATGTGTATATTTCTGCAGCTCAAAAGGGGCTACTAAATAAATTTCCCTGTAACCAAGCCTCAGTAAAGCTGAGCAAGGTGCTGCGTGCACAGCGTTCCCATGGGGGCTGCTGTGTTTGCTGGGGCATTGCACAACACCAGAGGCTCAGGGCTCCATTGTGCAGCCCTAACCTGTCTCTGCAGTCAGTGATCCTCAATGGATCAATAGCAGCTAATTTTATCTCTTCCGTCTCTCCAATTCTTTGACCTGTGGGTCAACACAACCGGTGCAGCTCATCAAAGACTTAGTTGCCATTAGCACTAACTTTGCACTCTTCTGATGTGCAGAGGGACCCTGGGACAGGGTACGTGTTTGCCTTGCTTAATGTCTGGGAAGATGCAGACTTGTGTCAAAGTGACAGCTTTTTTTGAGTGGATCACAATCACAGCATGTGGCATCCAGGAAAGACCTGTCATGCTGTCCCCAGTTTTTTGTCCTCGTGATAACAGTTCATACAGTTAGTACTGTGGGGGGCTGGCACCACAAGTCTTGAGGTTCACCTTTGCCCTGCCCTTGCTGAAATGCTTTAGAGCAATGAAAATGGGCATGGTGTGGCATCAGATCCAGCTGACAGCTCTGCACCTCTCTGTGGGTGTCTCTGGTCAGCAGTGAGGCAGAATTTCTCTTGCAGGACTGGCACTGCCAGCCCAGAGTAAGAGCAGAAGCCTTTAGACTTTGTGACCGATAACCCTGTAAGGGAGCCAATACCAGGGAGGAGGTTGGACCTGTAGATAGTCCTTTAAATGTGTTTATAGCTTTTTAAAGAAATCCTGAGTTTATGGAATTAAACTTTTTGGTGTCTATTCAGAAGGGAGTTTTTTAGATTCCCACTAGAGTGTACCAGACCTACAGAGATGCATCTTGTGGAAAGCTCAGTCTAGGTAGAACAGGTGGTGTTTTCCCAGCGCTGCTGCCCTGTGGTAATGTTTATGATGTGATCTAAAAGGCTGTATTTAGTGTAAACACTTTGGTTTGCTTTCAGGCTTGCTGCAGAGAAAAATTAAGGCTAGAGTTTAGTAATTGCTGTACAGAAGCTAAAGCTTCCTTTCAGAGAGCGCTAAGAGATACAGCATGTTTGGAAGGGAATGAAGATGAATATTAAATAGAGTACTGTTTAAAAGCACACTTTCTTCCTTGTTTGTTCCAAATGTTAATCTCTTGCAGTAAATAGCACGCTAATTTCTTGCTTGTAAAGGCTCACTCTAAATCTGAAAATTATAAATAGCTTTCGTTTCAAAGCAGAAGATTTGGAAATGGAGTAGACTCTGGCTTCTTCTCAGAGAACCAAAATACTGGTTCTAAGACCGTGTCTAGCAGACAGCAGGGGGTATATGGCAGGCAGAAGCAATGTGAGTTATTACCATYGCAGAACAAAGAGATGAACTGAGTCTGGGCTCCTAAAATAAATCAAACCTGACCCAACTGTACTGTTTTCATTCTAGCAAGAGCCAGTTGAATCATCTTTTGGGATTAATGGGCTAAACGATGTCACTTCTGACTATTTCCTGTCCTCCAGTATAAAAAATGAAGTTGACAGTACAGTGAACTTTGTAGGTAAGTACTCCTATGCTTTTCTTACATGTTAAGCATACAGGTGACTTCAAAAACTCTTTTGACTCTGCCGAACTCAGCTTTCCATCAGCATTTTGCACTTTGGAGGACACCACAGTTACATTCGGGTTAACACATTTTTCACTAGCACAAGCCACACGAGGTCCTGGTTCCAGATCAGCCCCACCACCTTGCAGAGAGTGAGCAGCACTATGGCAGTGTGGTGGTTCCCCTGAGAGCAAAGCACTTACAGACATGCTCAGGTGGTTTTTCCTGATATGAACTTACTCCACAGGGTAGTGCTCAGCTGTGAGGAGACTGTAGCCAGTGTTGCATGGGAGTTAAACTGTAGTTGGATGGCGGTTTCCCATTGCTCAAAGCAGAGGTTTGCATAGGGTACCGTTCTATTTGGGAGCTTAAACCTGCAGATGAAATGGAGGAACTTGGTTCTTTTTACTGGCACTGCAGTAGCAGAGTTAGTTCTTAACATCACYGAGCTAACAACAAGGATTAGTGAAGACTGCATTTAGAAATTGGTACATGAGGAATTAGCTGTCATTTCAGCATGTGAATAATTGGTTCTCGGTAGAGTAATTGGGCTGGTTTTTGACAGCTGTTTTTTGGCTGAGGTTGTCACTGCAGCGAGGGCAGCTAGAAGTGTGACCCATATATAATTTTCTGTAGAATTCCACTTTTATATATGTCGGAAAAGTGTTTGAAAAATATGTTAGTCTTCTCTTTGGAGACATGGCAGAAATTATGTGCAGTGGCTATTTTTTATGCCCGTGTCTTAGGTTGCAGGGCTGTGCATAGTCATTCCCCTCAAGTACTTCTGTGGCTGAGGAGTTTGTGAGTAGTTTTCCTCTCTTTATGGCAGTCCATTTAATCAGCTGTTGCTTTGTAAGAGTGTTAGAACATGATTGTTGCTCCTACTATTACAGAGGGTTTTATAACTTGAAGGAATAGCACTGTAGTGCTATTAGTGCTTCCTATTTACTGACTGACTCGTAAACAAATCTGAAACACGCCAAGGCCAATATGCAGTTCCAGGGAAGACGCTTCATACACTTTTGCTTTATTTTACAGTCTTAAAGTCGAACAGAGATCAGTTAACAGCAGTCTTTGGAACGTACGTGGTGTCCCCCAAAGTCTACTAACATCACAGAGAGTCGTTTTGCTGCAAACATCTCAGGTTTCTACAGTACAGTGTATCCTGAACTTCTGTTTGATTTTATGATGAGATGAATGCATGTTGCACCTTAGAAGATCTCAGTAATTTACAGGACAGGACCTATAGTGGCAACATCAACATCTAAGAACGGTCAGAGGTCTGTCGTGGAAACCAAGCAAGAGGTTCAGAGGAACAGAACTGAATTTGCACCTTTCAATTTTTCTCTGGACTCACAGAATCCATTTTCAGGGGTAGGACAGCAAGGCTCGGGTGGGTAACTGTCATCCAGTGTTGTTTAATTAATGGCTTGTGAAGTGTGCTGCTTATTCAGACTGGAAAGAGAAGTCCTTATTTAGGACTGCAAGCAGGATTTTAATGTAAACGGGGAAAAGGGTAAAATAGATTTGTTCTGCAGAAAGCAGGGAAGTCAGCAGGAGGGGAGGAAAAACAAACAGCACCTGCAGTGTTTCTGACATACATGCAGCTCACGGGAAAGTGGTGGCATATTGCCCAAGTGAACAGTAATTTTTGCTGTGCAAGTTATCTCTTGGGGTGGGTAAGAATTTGTCAGGTACTGAGGAGAAAGATAAAACAGTGCAGATGGCCTGCTCGTACCCTAACGGGGTTGCACAATATTGGTTTCTCCCAGATAAAAATTAACTCTGTGTGTATGTGTGTGCTCTTTCCCCCCGCACCCTGCTCAATAAAAAGCAGGTTGTTTCAGAACCAGGAAAGGTGGAAATACAGTAGAAACAAAACATCTGGAACAAAGTCATAGTAATTGTAATGATTCAACTTCTAAAAAAACCACTATCCACTATTTATGTAATTTTCTTTATGCTGGAATTGTCTCATAAAATACACGTYCAGCTTTGGGGGACTTTCCAGTGGTTACCTGGCACTTCAGAAAGCAAAATGATACGCAGCTTTTCTCGGGGAGAAAAAACGGTCACTTTTCTTTTTCAAAAGAAAAWGTTCTAGCCTTGTCTAAAGATAGAAGGCAGGAATGGATTGTGTGTATATATACATGTGCATTCACGTACATTTATCTTAGTTCATCCAGGAATACATGCTATCTTTTGCCTTTTTTAAAGTTAATAATTAGAGAACTTAGGTCACTTAACAGAAGAATTTCAAGATCTACTGTGTTTCATTGCCAACATTTTTTCCCATCATGAGTCTAGAAAAAAATGTACTGTCTGAATTTCTAACAACACAGCACTGTGTTTGTACAGAATTTGTCTGTGTGAAGACTGTTCCCTTTGAAGCTTTGTGTTCCAGTGAAAGAATATCTATAGTCCTTTCCTTTTTCTTGGACAACTGTGGATTCAGGTTAGCCATCCTCTGAGACAACTCCATCCCCGTGTGCTCTTCAAATCTAGCTAATGGCTTTCAGCTCTGTGCTGGATTAATGCAGTTGCCATGTGTTCATACTGCTGGGATCGATAGGGGAGTTGTACAAGGCAGAGGGAATTGTCTCCCGCAGCTCCAGAGAAGTGAGATTCTGGCTTTCACCATAGTTTTGCTTTGCTCGGTAACTTCTTGGTTCCTCGGTTTATTCCCCTGTTCCAAAAGGGTGTTGTGTAGCACAATTAATTTCTGCAGAGCATTTCAGGACCCTTCCAAAGCATCCGTGGTGCCTTCACTTTGTAGAAATAAATCATGTTCCTTTGGTATTAGATATCATGTGCCTCGGGGAATAGGAAAACCCTCTGTTAATAACTAATCAGAGYGTAGCTTTCAGTCACAGACCATGAGGATTACAGACTACGAGTACAACTGTGCTTTTCTACATACCATCACTGGTATTGCAGTTGGATGAGAAATTTTTCATAGATTCATGTAATGTATAAATCAGACTCCTACCATGTTTTACATGACCATGTGGCCATTTTTTTGCATGCCAGTTCTGGTCTTCTGGTGCATAATTTACATGAAAGTATCCAGAGGCCATGGGATGTTSGCAGCTTGCTGCATGAGGATGCTTTCCCAGATTAGGAGAGATGGCTGTGGTCCGTATGTCCTGGTGAGACCATGTTTCTGGGTGGAGGAGGAATGTGGCTGTGGTCTTCCCTGGGAAAGCCTCTGGACAGCTGGTATGTCAAGGAGGGCTCAAGGACGTTATGTGTGAGAGCCAAGGGAGAGTTGGGCATTTTCAGTTGTCACAAGTGGGGAAAAATATGTCCCTGAAGGTGATGGAAATTAAATAAATCACACAGGTTTCCTTTAGAAGTCCCACTGAAAGCAGGTGGTGGGCATGGAAGAAAGTGCTGAGACGATATTGAAGACTCACTCAAATACCAAGCAGGCTCCGACGACAGGCTCTTAGAGATCCAGCGAGGTCGAGGTGTTACAAGTAATCCATTTTTTATTTCTAACCCCAAGTTGTAGGACAGCCGCACCTTGATGGCAGCAGCGAAGAGCAGGTGATAGTTGCCAATCCTCCTGATGTTTGCCAGGTAGTAGAGGTGACAACAGAAAGTGACGAACAGCCCCTCAGCATGAGCCAGCTGTACCCCCTACAGATCTCCCCTGTCTCATCCTACGCAGGTAAGCATCCTGGCATTTCTTTACACATTTTTGGAAATGTTTAGAAGACACTGGGGGAAAAGGGGCTCTTCCGGGGTAGCTGGCAAAGATCCAGAAATGTCTATCTGCTTTCTGCGTTTTTAATGAAACTCAAAAAGTCACAGTCCTCTACTCATTTCACCTTGGGAAACAACTCGGCAGATCTGAGGTTGGAAGTGTAAGCTGCAGATTTTAGCCTGTGACTGATGGAAAAAGAACTTTTTTAGATGTAATGCAGAGAGGTCTTTTATTAGAGGGGCATTTTCAGTGGTACAAATGGTGTGCTGCAAATATAGTGTCTTCCCCTTGCCCCCTTACTTACTAAAGATTAGAGGTCTTCTCTGCTGTATGTTTCCTCAGTGCCTAGCACAGTGGGCACAGAGTGCTAAGGGCTGCACTACTGGTATATAATGCAGACATGGAGCTGAGGGCCCTGGGGGATTGGATCTGTCTTGTTACAAATAGTCTGCAGACTAGAACAGCCATGTAGTGACTGATAACAAGTGGTCCTGCAAGCGGGAGAGCTGTGGACATTTGGCTTCCAACGTCTGCCTCCCATCTGGATTCTCTGATATCTAAAAAGGGGTGAGATAAGAAGCTTTTCCCCAAGTCACGGTGCTAATGGTTTCTCTTTTTCGTCTGGCCCCTTGTTTTCATAAAACTGGTAGGAAGTTAAGAGTTTTTGGCACTCATTTATCCCTTATCCAAGTCTGACAGTGTGTTCAGAAGTTGTTAGGGGAGAACAGACGCAAATGCACACATGGGCACACTATATAGAGTCCCTGCAATCATGTAAGCCTTATTTCCGTAGGAAGCAGGGCAAAGCCACATTTGAAAGTAGAAAAAGTTTCAGATCCAACCTGACCTTCCTTTTTTAACATGTTGCCAACTTGCAAGCCTCAGCAGACTGGGTAGAAACACAGATGTCATCTTTTTAGGCAAACTTAAGTATTAATTGTTCCCCAATTAATTATTTTACACATGGTTTTGCCTTTGACTCATTAGGCTGAAATTACTTGCAGACACATTTTAATAAAATACGTATTTAGTAATTTTTATCTTTGGGTCCAGATGAATAGTATGATGCTCTTCTGAATAGCCTGAATGTGTTAGTCTCACACATGTTGATAAACAATTATGCTTCCCAGTGTGTTTAGTCTGTAATGACCAAAGCATTTAGAAGGGCTTTGCAAAGCATAAGGCAGGGCGATGAGGGTGCTTTAACTTATTAGCAGCTGGGAGACGGGGCCTTTGAAACATTTGTCCTTGTTCCATATGCTTCTTGCAAAACTTTTCCTGTCTATGTGAACATGACAATGATGCTTTCTTTTAACCTCAGCTACAGGATCCAAGTTCTTGGAATGCAAACAGAAGTCACTGTCTTGGTCTGGAAGTCATGGTGGTTGCTTGGGCTGGGACAATAGAGAGGGGTGGTCTGGTGACAAGAGAACCACCCTGACATGAGCAAGTCTTGAGCTACCTCCCACTAAAGTAAATGCAACAAGCCTACATAAGGAAAATGAGGCATCACTGAAGTACTTCTGCGATCCCCTTATGTTGTCTTAGTATCCTGGTGGCCTTCAGCTGTCCTAACTTATACCAGGACCTGCTAGCCCATAACTCAGATAACACAGAAGTGATTTCATGCCACTCACATGCTTTTGAATGCATCTCAAGGCAGCTCTTGATGATCCTGCTTACTCTAGCTAGAAGCCAGTAAGAAGTGGARTACTGCAAGGGTCTGTACTGGGACAAGTCCTATTTAATATATCAGTGAGCAGAAGAGGTGTTGGAGGACACACTTGTGAAGTTTACAGGTGACACCAAATAGGGGACACCAGTCGATACGCTTGAGGGCAGGGTACCATCCAGAGAGACCTGGAGGGACTGCAGGAATGGGCCAGCAGAAACCTTATGAATTTCAGCAAGGACAGATGCCAGGTTCTATGCCTGGGAAGGAAGAGCCTTTTGCCGCAATAGAGGCTGGGGCTGATGGGATGGGGAGTAGCTCTGCAGAAAGGCAGGTGGGCAGTGAGCTGAATGTGAGACAGCAGAGCACCCTGGCCACAGAGAAGGCCACCAGCTTTCAGGAGCATGGCCAATAGATCTAGGGAAGTGATTATCCCCCTCTACTCAGCATTAGTTACACTACTTCTGAAGTATTGCATCCAGTCTTGCGCCCCCCAGTCCAAGAAAGATACAAGCAAACAGGAGCAAGTGCAGGGAAGGGCTACCAGGATGATCAAGGGCTGGAGCACTCACTCTGTGAGGAGATACTGAGGGACTGGAGCTTGTTCAGCCTGGAGAACAGACGGTTTTGAGGGCCTCATAGCAACCTACCTGCATGGATGTTATTGAGAAGGCAGAGCCAGGCTCTTCACAGCGGTGCGTGGTGGGAGGATAAGAAACAGCAGGCATAAATTGAAACAAGAGAAGTTGGTCCAGCTGGATATAAGAAAAATTGTCACCTTTTTCACCACAGGACCAGTTAGGCAGTGGAGCAGGATGCCCAGAAAGGTTGTGCTGCCTCCATCCTCGGAGGTTTTCAAGACCTGACTGGATAAGGCCCTGAGCAACCTGATCCAGTCCTGTACCTGGCCCTGCTTTGAGCAAGAGGTTGGGCTATAGACCTCCTGAGGTCCTGTCCAGCCCAAATTGTTTTATGAACCCGTTTTTGAAGCATGCATTTGCCSTTGAGGCAGAAGTGAGGACAGGGGTCTGTGGTTTGTTAGAACCCTGAGACTTGTAGGACACTCTTGTGACTACTTCTGACTTTGTCTTGCTCCCCACAAACCCATACAGCAGAAACACAGGAGCCCTGGCCTTGTGCTCGTGAGTTTGCTGGGTAGAGCTGCCTGCTCTGTCAGGTGCTACTGCTGAATGGCAGGGAAGAGTATAACCATAGCAGCTGTGCAGGAACAGTTAGTTTAGCTTTTCTGAAACAACAACAACAAAAAGTAGCCTGAGGTATCAGCTGTCCTACATAAATCTGTTTTATTTCAGAAACACCTCTAGTTCCTTTCTGAGGTTTCTCAGGCAAATGATATGAGTGGCTTTTGCGAGTTTTCTCGTATTGCCACTGACGTCTATGAAATCCATTTTTTTTTAGTACTGAGGCTGTTGTCAACCTCCTCTTGTGTTTGACACTGATTCAAATAACCTCTTGATTGAAATAACCTCTCTAACTTTCCATGCCTGAGTGGCTGGCTTCCTTGGCTTTGCTAACTATAGTGCTATCTCTTGCTCAGCATTTTGTTATGTATAAACACCAAGGATGGATTCCTTTTCAGCTGCATCACTTTTTTTGTTGCCACATGTTTCTTCATGTCAAGGAATATCTGTTTCTTGTCTCTTTGTGGATTCCTCCTATTGATTCTATGTCCAGGGGCATTTCTCCTTTACACAGATTAATTTCTGCCTCTCCTCCCCCCAGTATGGCTTAATTAGCCTGCTTAATCACGTTGGCACATCTCTCTCTACCTGGGCCAGTGAATGAGAAGCCCTGCAGAGTGTTAACTTCACAGGGCTTCACAGTTAGATTTAACCTTTTGGACGGCTCCTCTGCTTCCTGCATGCTGCAGTGGAGACTCTGGAGTAGGGGAGGTGCTGGCTTTGGAAGTAGTAGTCTGGAGTAGCTGAGCTGCCCGCTTCCTTGCTTCAGAAGAACTTTGGGTGCGCTGGGACGAGACACAGTCCTTGCACTCTTAGCACTCATGTTACGTCCAGTGCAGAGCATGAGGTTGCTCTCTGGGAAGGCAGGATCACGGTTTATAGTCACAGGGGTGCAGTCTGCGTGGGCTAAAATGTGTTACACAGAGCGGAGAGTGGAAATTGGAGAGCTCCCTTGCCTGCCTTACTCATCACGTTGTTCCTTCAACCTTGTAATTCCGGGGTTCCTGTTGGCTTAGGGAGTGGATGAGCCCTATCTGCTCAGCCCTGGTGGGGGGATTGGAGAAAGACCTCTTCTTGTCAGTGGCCTGACAGATGCCTAGTGTTATCCTCCCAGGAAACAGGACAGCACAGACCGGTCCTGAAAAGAGGGGTTTGTGCCCCATCTCAGATGTATCTGAGGCACGGCACTCTCAACCAGCCCATGGGTCAGGAGCCCGACTCTCAGATGCTGGGAGACCTGCATTCAGACAAACTTGCTTGAAAATGGAGTCAAAATTCCTGGATTTCAGGCTCTTCTGCAAGGGAGGGATGCAGCTGCAGGAGGATGGTCATCCTGCTGGAGCTGAACCCCTGTGTTTGTGCTCTGATTGAAGTGATGAGGGTGAGGGAGGCTGTGTGTGGCGGGAGGAGGAGATGGGGCTGGAGATAGTAGTATTTCTACGTGCTCGAGTGGTGGGTGAAGGGTTGAGAAATAGGCTGGGGGGGGCTGGGCAAAAGCGAAATGAGAGCAAAGTACAACAACAGTAATAAAGCACGAGAAGCGACAACAAGCCCTTGAGGCGGCAGGCTGAGATAACAGTTCATGAAACAAAAGCACACTTATCTCCTCTGGGGTGGAGTTGTTGCTGGTTTTGCAGGGAGATAAAAATAAGGATTTGGACAGAACTTTGCTCTTTGCCAGGCCTGGAGCTGCCAGGAGAGGGAGAGGGGGCATCCCCCGCTTGCAGGAAGCTCTTCCCTCTGCCCAGAAAGCAGAGATTACTTCTTTCCTCTCCATTGCTGTCTTTTCCAGGGTATAGCCATGTTAACTGTCATAACCATGTGAATTTACCCCAGTTGTTCAATGCAGCTGTGCTGTCTAGGCCTTGGATTGCTATTGCTGCGGCAGGGAGTCCATGCTTCTCCATTGTTTTCTGGTTGTTTGGCTTGACTCTGTTTTCTTCCACTTGTTGGAAGTGGATCAGGCCTCCTGAGCTGGATTTTGCTACTGTAGATAGAATAGCATGAGTTTCATTTTTGTTTGTGTTTTGTTTGACAGAAAGTGAAACGACAGACAGCGTTCCAAGCGACGAAGAAAATGCAGAGGTAAGTGTTTCCTGGATTTTTAGCACTTTGGAGCAAGATCTCAAGAACAGTGTCCTGAGGTATTCTTCCCCCTTCTGCGTTTGCAATTCTGTCTACCAGTGGAGTATTCATTTTAGTAATAGCTGGGGGAGAAAAACCAGGAAGGTTCAAGGGAGACAGACATTTGGATGATTGTCTGGCAGAATGGATATCTCTACAAGTTCTTTCCTCCTCCTCTGTCCAAACTACAGTGAAATTAATTTGCATGATAAGATGTTCTGGAGAGCCACCAACAGTGCCAGCTAGTTGGTTAATATGATGCATTGACATTGCTGCGTAGTGAGTATTTTATCTTGGTTGAAAGCATGCTCACTTTGTTTTCCTTAAATGGCACCTGGACTCATACAATTGGAGGAAATGCTTACACGTGTGCTAGAAATGCAACTTGAATGTTTGAGGTATGTGAGGCAAAAAGCTTTCCTGAGCAGTCAGTTGGGTGTTGCTGGGTGAAAGGAATCCGTGGAGAAAATATCCACCTGGTGAATGTTTCCTGAGCTGCACCTGTGCAAAACCAGCACTCGTCTTTCTTTTGGGGCTGCTATCAAGTGACCAGACCTACTGATCTCCATGAGTACTTAGAGGCCAGGGGAAGCTCACTGAGCTGAGGGAAGCACTTAAATGCCCTGTGCTCCAGCTGCATTTTTGCAGAAAGCCTCTTGCAAATCTCTCTCCTGCTGTGCGCCCCAGAAAGCTCTCTGAATCCTCCTTCTTGGAGAATTGCAGGTTGCGCAGCTGTATAACGGCTAACCCTCTTGGTTTAGTCTCTCATGCCTTGGTTAGGGTGGAGCCCCTATGTAGACTGCCAATAATGACTTCCCAAACCTCCTTTGACAGAACACGCCATTGCGGCATGTGTGATGGGGAAAGGACTGGATGCTCATCTTTCCTTGGCGAACGTCCTCCCTGTGATGGGGGACACACCATCAAGTGACAGTGGTTTTCCCAGAAGCCTCACCTGTGTTGGCAGTTTGGGCGGTGCTGTTTGAGAGGTGCTGGGTCTCTGTGCCTGCCTGTTGGCAGGAGGATGCCCTCTCTTGGTAATGGAGGAGACACTTCCATTTGAAGCTCTGAGTGTTTGGTTCTGTGTCCATTTTTGTCTCCGGCATACTGGGAATAAGGCCTTTATTTTCCATCAGAAGAGTGGGCAGAGCCTCTTGAGTGCTGGATAGCCACCAAGGTTTAGACACATGACTTCAGAAAATGAGAAGTGGTTGAGAGAAAGACATTCAAAGCCAGCAGCTAGARGCTCAGGCTTTTAGAGATAGAGTAACTCCTGTGCAATTTATGCATGCTTCTGTCTTCGTCGTGTTATTGGGAGCACTTCGCAAAGTTGCATTCGCTTATACAGTCTTTCCTCCTTTTTTAGGGACGACTTCATTGGCAGAAGAAAAACATTGAAGGCAAACAGTATCTCAGCAATCTGGGAATGAGGAACACTTCTCATATGCTTCCCAGCATGGCAACTTTTGTAGCCAACAAGCCTGACCTCCAAGTCACCATCAAAGAAGAAAGCTGCCCACTGCCTTACAACAGCTCCTGGCCCCCTTTCCCAGACATCCCTCTGCCACAAGTGGTGTCCACAGCCTCCACGAGCAGCAGCCGGCCAGATCGCGAGACACGGGCTAGCGTCATCAAGAAAACGTCAGACATCACCCAGTCGAGAGTCAAGAGCTGCTAAGCCTTTGACGGTGTGTTTTTTTAGCTTTGTTTTGTTTGGTTTTGTATTTTACGTTTCTCTAGAAGAGGTTCATCCCTTGACGCACATGAGACAAATCTAAGGTGAAGCCTTGGCAATATAAAACATTGCTGTGTCCAACTCCAGTGCCGGAGTGTTTTTAACTCAGGACTCCAGCCGTCAGTATGTACACCTGAACCCAGACGGACTTCCAAGGTTGCTACATAGGAAAAAAAACCAAGAACTTTGGCCCACTCGCAGGTTCCAGTGTTTCATAAGAGGACCAACCGACCACAGGGGAAGTGGTGCTGCTGCACTTCTTGCTGTCAAGGCTGTGATGGAACTGAAAGCCTCAGAATGGAAGAGAAAATGTGAACTAGCTGGAATATTTTTAAATAAAGAAAAATCTATTGTGAATATTGTACATAGTGCAGTACTAGCAACGTTGCAGTCTGCTTCTGCACCTTATTAAGAAAGCACTTACGAAAGGCCTTTTATTACCTTGCTCTACTTAATGGCACATTGAAGGTCCCTCCCCACCTGTATTCTTTTCCAAGGCTATTCTTGCTAAAGTGTCTTTAAAGAATAGAGGAAAGGAAAGGAATTTAAAACTTCCCATGTGGATTTCATATGTTTTAAGACTGCTTTTCTCATGTTTGTTTCTAATCTGCTATGCTTGAATGCCGCGTGGTACAATAGGAAAAAAAAAGAAACCTATTACAGAGATATTATGCAAATTCCCAGATTTAAAAAAAGAAGAAGAAAAATACTCTAATTCTAACCAGAGCAAGCTTTTTTATTTTTTATACAGGGGAATATTTTATTCAAAGTAAAATTCTAAAGTGAATATAATTTTTTTTAATCTTTTCTACAGCAAATTTATAATTTTAAGATTCAGTCCTTGGTTATCAGCAGTTATTACATCCTTGTGGCACATTTTTTTTTTAATTTTGTAAAGGTGAAATAGCTTTTATGAGCTCATGTAGCAATCAGATTATCCTGTGGATTGATAATAAATATGCTATATAGTTAAATTTTTAATAATCCTTTTGTTTGTCTCTCTTTTTTTAATCTTTCAGAAGCCGCAGATGGCATGGGTTTGATAGGTGAATGTGACCTCTCGGAGTGAGCAATTAGCGTGAGCTGCTTTTACAATTTCTGGAGTACCCATCTAACAGGATGGGAAGTACTGTGCTTGAGACAGCTCGGGGTGGGAAGAGGAACTAGAACTTAGAGGTGGCGTACTCGAGTTTGGCCTCACATGCAGAGGTTGGGAGTTGGGGCACCTCTTCTGCTGTTATCCTGTGGTGGGCTTTGAGCAAGTCACCTCATGGAAAGGATCTTGCGAAAGTCCATCCCCCTGCCCAACGCAGGCTCAGCTGTGCTCGCCCCATTCCTGGTAGGTCTCTGTTTAACTTGCTTGCAGTTTCCTTGTCCGGAAAAATCTCTTTTTGCAGAGTTTCAAGCAGTAACTCCKTATTAGTGGAGTGAATCAGAAGTCAAACATTCCCCAAGGTTTTCAACATCTACCACATGATGGCAAGTTCTGATTCCTCTGGGTCTTTGAGGGAAGCTGCTGAGTATCTGATTAAGGGTGTGCAGTGGCTTGCAGGGTTGCGTGGTGGTGGTGGATGACGAACCATGCCATTGACTCAGTGAAGTGGTGTACACTTTGGGCTGGCACTGGCATGGGCAGAAGTTGAGAGCACTTACCCTCTTGCAGTTTTTCAAGCTGTTGGAAGTTGAACGGATTGATTCAGGTGTGTAAAATACATGGACACAGAGTGTCCTTCAGGTGTGATTACCATTCTGATACCAACCCAACATATAGCTGAGCCGAGTGCCGTGTATGTTGGGCTGTTGAGCAGTAACATGCACAAAAATGGCTGCATCACAGGGAGATGTGCTAACTGGCTGTTGAAAAGGGAAAGCAAACAGTAGGATTTTGCTGTGTTCTTAACCTGATGCCACAATTCCAAATCTCATCACGAGTCCGTGTGAAACTTGCAATTTTGTTTTGCCAACCCACTGCCTGGTGGCCTGGGAAGACAAGGTTAGGGCTTTGGTTAGGGTTGGAAGGAGGAGGAAGACCTGAGCAGTATTTGAAGTGAGGCTGAAAACTCGTAATGGTTAAAATCATTATATGTAAACTTTCTGGTATGTGTCCCTTTCCCTTGGTTGTGCGCTCACCCTTCCAGTGGCCCTCTAGATCCAGAGGCCACAAGGTTTGGTCTTCCTCAAGGAGGTTGTGTATACGCATGGGGGGGGAGGGTATTGCGGTGAGTCTCCTGCATCCTGAGTCCTTTGACAACAGGGTTATGAGGCTCATGGCAGGTATCTTTTTCTTGGTTTTGGGGCTCACTTGGGATTATTTTATATTTTCTTAACATGGTCTGCTTTGGTTTTTGGAGGTTTTTCCAAACTTCCAAGCTAAAGTTTGAAAGTTGCTCTGTAGCATCTCTTAGCCCCTTTTAAGATAATGGGCTCTTGTTTGTTAGGGAGGGACCTCATAGGGTCACAGAAGAGCAGGGTCTCTGGAAGGGACCCCTGGGGCGTATTGGGTCCAACCTTCTGTTGAAAGCAAGATCTTAGAGTAGGTTATTCAGGGCC
Source organism: Oceanodroma leucorhoa (assembly GCA_030449065.1). Taxonomy (NCBI): domain Eukaryota; kingdom Metazoa; phylum Chordata; class Aves; order Procellariiformes; genus Oceanodroma; species Oceanodroma leucorhoa. The sequence goes on along the minus strand of JASVER010000005.1, from coordinate 8,893,084 downwards.
TTGTCAAACCAAGTCTTGAATATTTCCAGCAAGGAAATTATCTTCTAGGCTTCATGAATCCCTTTCTTCCAGCCTTTGTGTGGCAAGTTCCCTGGCCTACCAGTGGCCCTCAGGGTAGGGATGTGGTTGGGGCTAGAAGCTGCAGGTGGAGAGTGGCTGGAAAGGGGCTTTCCGGGGAGACTTGGGGCTGGGAGAGGAGTCGTCTCCTGATGTATTTTTATTGTGGGGAAGGAAGAGTTAGGTTAGGTAGAAGAGAAAGCCCAGAGCTGTAGTTGTGCTGGGACTGGGAAGGGGCTGCCAAACTCAACGGAGGGCTGATGCTTGAACCTCCCTTTTGGGAAGGCTTGTTTTTGGAAAGGAAGGGCTGCAGCGCCAGGGGCTGAGACAGCCTAGGGCGAGGGTCAGGGCTGAGGAAAGGAGAAGGTGCAGTTGCGTGGGGCTGGAAACACCATGCAATGTAAACTAAGCACTGGCACTCATCTTCTCCTCTGAGGAGTATTTAGTCTGTGGCTGGAGAGAGGGTCTTGCCTCTGGCTCAGCCTGGGTTTAGTGTTAAAAATTAAGGCTGAGAGAAAGCTCCGAGKTAGGGCTGTGTGGGGACTGGAAAGCATCTTCCAAAGTAAACAGAGCTGACTCAAGGCTTTTGCTTTTCTGAAAGCAGGGCTGCTGTTTACCTCCGCCATGGCCTGCTCTCTCCTCACTGTTCAGATTGGTGGTGGTAAATGTTGGCATGTCTCTGCGAGCCTCCAGGCAAGTGGCCATGTCCTGTGCATTATATACTGCGAGAGGCAGTGGGCTTTCCTCGTTCGTAACAGTGGTTTGAGCTCCCTGCCCCTCACTCATGGCATTGAGGAAGCATCTCGGAGGCCTTGTACCTTCCTGCAAAAGCCCTTTTTATGTCTGACCTTCTTGCACAAGCGCTCCCTGACCTCTCAGTCCTTTGTGTCCATCTGAGAGAGGAAACACATTTGCCCTTTATGGTGAAACATTTTGGCTTTCTCAGTCACTGAGGCTCACTCAGGTGCCTACACGGAGCCTGGGCTCCAACAGGGCTGCCAAAGAGGCGTGAGGACTGAGCTGCCTTTTCTGTGTGCCCTGTGTGACTTTGGGTGAGAGCCTGCCTTCAGCAAGCCGTGCTGGTCACTAGGGAAAGGAGCTGGTTGCCCAAGGGCTGCCTGAGTTTTTCTAGGTATATAAATGTTTGTCTGCAAAGCAAACTGTCACTTGCCAGGAGAAGTATTTGCTACTCTTAGCTTCAGCCATCTGAAAATGAGTAGTCAGAGGGGAAAGGCAGGCACCTCCAGTTTAACCCGTGCATTAACCTTTATTTAGCTAAAGCAAGTTATGTGGTCGCATCTCGCCTTTGGTCACTCCACATGAGAGTTGGCCCCAGCGTGCTGATGGCCGGGTAACTCAGATCGCTCTCCCCTTGGTCCTGCGAGGGTGCAGCTGAGCTGCAAAACCTGTAACCCCCACCCTGCTCTGGTAGCTGTGCAATAGGAGACAGACACACACCCCTCTGAGAACGGTGTGCATACTTGGTAAATGCCCCTCTTCCAAGGGCTTATATGTTTGAAGCTCTTCCAAGAGGTATCCAAGCACGGGAGTTACAGTACGTATCCGTAACGCTGTTCCATCAAAGAGAAAATCCACCATGCAAAGGCGGTGACGCCTCTGCAACTTGCTCAGACCAGTTGGTCAGCCGCGGGGTGATGTAAGTGCAAAGGAGGATTTCTTTGGGCTGGGACATCAGATGTTTATTCTGAAATGCAATGTTCGATTACGTTTGTTATCCGTGCTTGCAAAACTATTCCAAGTCATAAAAAAACATCCAGCCTTTAATAGTGCAGCCGCCAATTTGTTTCTGAAACACTGGAAACCAGATGGCTGTCCATTAGCACTATGAGTAATACCAAGTTAATGTTATCATGCAGTTTTGTGATGTGGTCAGCAGGCGAGCCTGCAGAAATCTCCCTGAGCGGAGACCGGGAGGGAGGTAGGGGCCGGGCTCTCCCCTTGCAGCACCCACGCAGCTTGTGGCCAGGGCGCTGCCGTGCTCTGCCAGCTCAAGCAGTCCCCTTTGGGGGAGTTCAGCTAACAAGGAGCAGTGATACCAAGGTCTCTGGCAAAGCCTGATGACTTTTTCAGCGAGTGCTTGGAGGAGGGTTTCCTCCTCTGCGGTAAAAGCAGCAGGTGCAGGATTTTTCTGTCAACAATAATGAAAATAGTGGTGGGGAGGAAGGAAACCACGGGGGCCAAAAGTGACTGCTGCCACAGATGGCACTTTGTCCGGGACCCTGGGCTTTCTGAGGAGGTGAAGGTGGTTGCAGTAAGGCTTGGGATGCATGAAATTCAGCTATTGGATGTTACAGCTCCTTGAATGAGCTTTTCTCTGTGTGTGGCAGCTTTAAATAAATCAGCAAAGGCAGAGGAAGCCCTATCCGAGTTCAGTTTGTTATTTTTTGATGAGTAGCTGATGATAGGTAGCGCCTTTGGGCCGGTTCTGCTCTCAATTACACGCCTGTAGACTAAATAATTCAGCAGCAGCTAAAAGGTGCGCTGTCGAGCTGCCTGCAGCTGCAGCTCCGAGCACTGCCCRACCTCCTCGATGAATTCTGTGCTGAGCTAATTTTGGACTGGCRTAAGGAGGTGAAATGTCAACGGAAACAGTTCCTTATTTTATACAGGCTAATGTTGGTGTAGGGATGGTGGAGAGGAATCAAGGCTTACTGTTTTAATTTTGTAAGGACTACAGCTTTCAGACCCTAGTGCTGTAGCTGCTCTSTGGAGGATACCTGATAGCGCTGCCTTCATTCCCTCCGCTCATTTGATGCATGGTTTCTCAGCTGATTTATACACCTCATCCTGCCCTTTAAACTTAGTACCTTTGCATATGTTTTTCCAGACTGTTTCTTAGGACAAGGTGAACTTTTAAGGCGTCTAGACCCAGGCGGCAGGCTGAGGATTTGCTGGGATGCTGAGTTATTAACCCCTTGCAGTTTCTGTGCTGAAACGTGGGGGAGCAGCAGGAAACGGGGCGGGTGCTGAGGACGTTTGCTGCTTTTGCGTGTGCCCGTTTAAAGATGTTATCTCTCACAGTCAATGTTGTCAGGTTTCAGTTTTCGGTAGTATTTTTACTCTCAGGCAAATCTGGGTTTTTTTTTTTCCTTTTTTCAAAGAACTAAAAAAAAATAATGCCACCTGACCCACTGTAACATTTTAAAGGCCATTTTTTGTTCCTGTTGCACGTGAGAAGGCACAAATTTGTTGGCTGCAGCGGCCGGGATACCCTTCTGAACGCAGTTCTCTTAAGGGCAAGAAAATATGGACACGTAAATAGGGGTGCGGGCTTGTTTCTGGTGCAAGCCCCTGAGAGCTAATGGATGTTAAAACCTGGTTAATGCCTGTGGCAGTGGGGTCCGTCTTGCTGCCCAGGGCAGGCTTGTGCTGAGCTCCCRTCTCGGCCGCTTTGCCCAACCTTAGAAACAAAGGCAGGCAGGAGCGACCGCCCGAGCTCGCAGGGGGTAGCGGCRTTCACATTTGGCTGCCCGGGTGTCCGCGGGGCTGCTGCAGCGCCAGCCCCTGCTCCTCCCGCATTCATTTTTGTTTTCCATTTCGCTTCCCCTCGCCGCTTGCTTTCTTTGGCCAGGTTTTAACTGTTTCACAGGTGCACAGTGTGACTGCAGCAGCTGGAGCCTGCTTCATACCCCTTTTGGTCTGGTCCTCCTTTATCCCTCCCTGGTCGCCTTCCCCTGCACACGCCCCCATCAGTTTACATGGCCCCACCGACACCCCCCCCCTCAGCTCCCARTTTTCTCCATGAAAATGAAATGGCTTGGTGCTTTCACCTTCTCATAAATAGCCTCCAGCAGAGCTCTGGGCGTCTGTAGGGAACACACCAATGCCGTCCTGTCCCTGGAGCAGGGACCAGCATTGCCCACTCTGCTGCCCAAGCCTTTTCCCTGCAATGGACAGTCATGAGATGGAAGAGGATAAACGGAATTCACATGGATTCTATAAAACATGGCACAGAGCAGCCCTGAGTCGTCAGTGTGGGGCTTTCCCCTGCCCCAAAACACTGCCTCGCTCCTCCCAACTTGATGTGGGGGACACAGCTTGGGCAACCCTGCACCGGCAGGGGTATGCATGCACCCGCACACCCATGCAGCCTGGCTGCCTTCATGGGATACTGCGCCTGCCCGCGGGGTGCTGCGGTACCCCRCTCCACACAGCCACATCACCGCTGGCATGAGGGAGGAGGCCTCTGCAGACAATACTGTTCAAGATGCCTTTCCCTAAAAGCTGTTTCCCTGAAGGTTTCTGCTGCCCCGGCACCYGTGCCGTGACTCATCCTTGTATTTGCACTTCTTGCAGCTTCCTTTTGCGTTTGCCATACCTTGCTGGAGAAAATGAGATGATTCCCGTTTTGCTGGAAGGCCTTACAGTGCCGTGGCGCGGTGCATTTTGGGAGAATATTGCTATGTCTCCGGCGACTGCTTTTTGGAGACATAAGTTTCTTGGTACTACAGAGAGACTTTATGAGCATTTTTGTTTGGTTGGTGGAGGAAAATTTGCAGGGAAAATGTAAATGATGAGCATGAGCAAGGCTGATACAAGACCTCTTCATGAGCATTTCAAAGGGCTCTTCTAAAATGAATCCAATTTCAGTGCGAACATCCTGCAAAAACCCCAGAAGATCTATTTAGGATCAGTTACCTAGAGATGAATGACCGGCTGTGCCATGCCYGGCCCCCTCTGCTCTCCTGGGAAGGCTGCCGGGCACCCACACGCCCCACACCAGGCTGAGCGCATCCTCTCTTGGGGACCGGGATGCAGCCGAGCGTCCCAGCCGGCTCCTGCCACAGCTGGAGAGCGGCAGCACAGTGCTCCCCGCCGGCACAGCAACTGGTAAATGTGAGCTGGGGGGGTCACGACACTGTAACAGCAAGTCTTCCTTTGCACGGCCTGTGTGGCCACCTGTGCTGAAATCGCCATCACCAGGGTCCGTTCATTTTACGGTTTTACACAGTTTCAGGTTCCAGATGGGATGGAAGAGAAGCGAAACCAGAGCAGTGTGATAGATAGTGAGGAATTACGTTTACGGCAAGTCCACATTTATGCACRGAAATCTGGTTAACTAGGTTCTAAATAGTTTTACTTAAATCTCTTAAGTTTCCATCTGAATAAGGTCTTTGAAAGCAGACAGATGATACTAAATCAAATTCACTGTGGGCTTAGCTGCGGCAACAAGTTACCCCATCCCACAAATCTGCTCTGACTGTCTACAGCAAATGCTAATTTGACGTAATGTAGCCTTGATGAAAGGGAAAAAAGGGGAATTAGCTAAAGGAGCATCCATCCCAGTGGGTCAGAGGGATGATATTTTTATTTAGATGCTTTAATTAACCGAACACGATCTCCTCGTGTAAGCAGCTTCTCGCTGCTGCAGGGGATGGCGTGTGTTCAGGCGCAGGATGACCATATCTGTGGCCGCTTCATTAGGATCATTACCCTTCTCGCTCGCCATGCACATGAACACTGCAGACCCGCCAAGCTAAAACAACGTCCCAGCTGGGTCACTTCAGGTAAAGCCAACAGGATGTGCAGTGACTTCCCTTCCCGCGGCAGCGGCACAAACAGCCCCAGCGCCCCGCTGGGAGCCCGTACCCGCAGCCAGATGCACGCTATCCATCAGCGGCAGAGGCTGGCACCCTCTAAACAAGAGTCTTTTTTTTTTTTTTTTTTTGCACCCTCTAAACAAGAGTCTTTTTTTTTTTTTTTTTTCTGTGCTAAATGCACGCAACACCGGGCCGCTCGATTGCCTTACAAAGGAAAGCCAGGGCTCAGCAGGGGTGCAGCTGCCTGGTTTATTTTTGTCATCCTTTGGATGTTTCTTCGTGTGCTGATTTCAAGAAAGTTGTTATGAAGATAGGCTTCAGTTTTAACGAGCAGSGTGAGGAAAAGCAAGCTGCCCACCCCAAGCCAGTTGCCTGCAGTGGAAGGGGCGGAAGGCCGACAGGGACGGGGTTGGGCTCTGAAGTCCAGAAATGGACCTGAACACTGCTGGGGACGAAGGACAGAGGAAAGTGGGGTTGAGGGTTTCTAGAGAAGTGCTGCCATGGGGTCTGGGGAAGGATGTCCCGCCCAGCACCTCCGCTGCTTTTTCTGGTGGCTTTGGTTGATCTGGAAAAGAACATGGCTTGTCCCTTAGAGCTATAACAGCTCTCATGGTAAATCCCTAAAGCCTGTACTAAGTAACCCCCCAAACTCCTCGTTAGGACAGAGCTAGTTAGCAACGATATCCTCCAGGACTGCTACCCACACCAGCCCGGATGCTGCTGCCTGGGGTACCTCTGCATCAGGGGTGCAGGGCCTATATGGCCTTACCCTGACGTCCAGAGGGCTCAGGCTGGTGGGAACTGCTGTAGCTCACAAACCAGTTGCATTTTGCCCAGACACCTCTCCCTGCAGCAAACCAGCTGTGTTTGACCAAGGCCTGCGTCCCCTTTCTGAATGCTATGTCTTGGTTTGAAAAGAGCGGGGACCCTTTTTCTTGRAAGGGTAAATCATGCTCTCGGGTAAAAAGTTGTTCCCAATTTGTGCCCAGAATTTTATCTGCATGATAAAATTTATCTGCATTGGCTGAGGCCAGTTCTGGCTTTTTGGCAGAGACCAAGCTGATGAAGATCTTACTCTTAGGAGTGTCCTCTGGCCTTCAGCTTGGTTTGAAGATCTTTTACATGCCCCTTACTGTAGCAGCAGCACCTTTCACAAAGTTAAGAGTCATTCAGTCAGTCAGTCCTGTCCTTCACCTGACAGTCTGCACACCTCCTTACGCATCAAAAAATACCAGTAGCTGTTTTTGCCACAGCGCTGCCCTGGAAACTCACACTTGATGCATTCTCCACTGGGAACCCCACATCGTACATCATCGCTGCTCTCCAGGATCCAGGGCAGAGCCTGACCGCCTTGTTTCCAAGCTGCCTACCTTCATGCTTACATGTAAAACAGTATAAATAATTTATAAACTTTTTTTTTTTAATTAAAGATCATTCCTCTCTGGCCCCATTTCTATTTAAAATCCTGCTAAACTGAGTGTTTCCTGAAAATATGGGTGCATTTACTCTCAGATGGGCAGCACTGCCTGAGAACATTGGGCTCGGCTCCATTTTCGTCACGACTGGGCAGCTGTTTTGGGGAAGTCCGACCATATCTTCCATAGGGACTCTCACTCTGCTTTTGTATGTCTCTGGTAGGTGTTTCTGCTCTGCTTGGAGCTAAACAACTTTTCTCATTGCTTCCCCTGACTGAGTAAATATGTGCTCAGGGCCATGGCATTGTTCTTTGGGTTTGGGCTGTTTCCAGCTGATTAATTATTCCAGACACAGGGTAGTTTTTACAACAGGAGGACAGGGATGTGCGTCAGATCACTGGCCTGAGTGGACCAGTATCCTGTCTCCAGGATTTTGGGCAAGTATTTTGGACAAGATTGTTGGAGCCAGGGCAAGTTTAGAGTGAATTTTTCCTTGGTAAATCCTCCCAGCGTTTACTAATCAGCATTTTGGAGAGTTTATGAGCTAGAGGTTGCATCTGAATGACTGTATTTAATAGCCCCGATGGACACACCTTGCACAAATGTGTCTGATTCCTTTCTGACCCTGTTCATGCCTTTAGGCACTCCAGTATCCCCTGGCAATGAGTTTCTCCATCCAGCTACATGTTGTGTGAAAAAGTCCTGCTCTTCAACTGCTTCAGAGCAATTGCCTGATAATTTAACCATAAAACGAGGTTTTTTGGTTTATATATAGGCTAGGAGAATGAARATGTGCTGTCTGTGCTCAGATTTCCCAGAACCGTGCACACGGTTTGGGCACACATTAAATCTCAGTTACCCGGMCAAATTCATGAGCAAGTGAGAGTCTTCAGTGACACTCCCTGCGCACATAGAACTGGTCCCACCTCTGCAGGAGCCCAGCTGAGACCTACAAAAACTAGGTTTGCCGGGTCACTGGGGCACCAAATGGAGACAAACACGGTTGCATGAGAGCTGCTGTTCGTCGGTGGGTGCTCCCAGGCGAAAGGCAGCGGGGTGAGTGTGCAGGGGCCCCGGGGCACCAACCTGAACCAGGGCCGACCTTTGCTTAAAGGTCCCATGGCATAGACTGGAGCAGCGTAACCGTACCGAGGGAGTAAAAATGGCAGCTAGCTAATCGGTGCTGTGCGATTTGTACGAAAGGTGGGTTGGAAGCAGCACTGCCGACGCCGGCGGGCCTGGCAGCGTGAGCGGCTGCATCAGCAGCTGAACGAGAGCAAGGGCATCGCGGGTCCCCGCTGCTACGGAGAGTGCTCCGGGGCTGCCTGCCATCGCGCGACCTGCCTGACCTCGGGGGTACAGCACCCCCCAGAGAGGCAGCGCCTGCAAATGTCTTGCACATCTGTACTTCCAACCGTGCAAAGAAAAAAGCCTGTTGTGTGCAATGAACAAACCTATTTTTGAGGGGTTTTTAAAAGCTCTTCCTTCACACCCTTGCCTGGTTTTCACTGAAGAGTGTTACTTTCTTTCAAAGAGGAAGCAGGTGCTTAGGAAGGATTTGGTTTTGCAGCGKGGGGGGGGGAGGCTGGAGGACACGCGGCCTTAGCTCAGCCCCGCTTCGGCCGGTTCAGAAAGCCCCGCTCTYAGCGGAGCCGCTCGCGCTGAGCAGCCCTCCAAAGCCCAGCCTGCGGGCTGGCGGGCTGCAGCCGGCCTTACCCTCCCGGGGCGACCCGGGGTGCTCGCGCCTGTGCACACACGTGCCTGTGCGCCCACGCACAGGCTGTCCCTGCTGTTGAGCCTTAGCTGGCCAAAGGYGAACTGAAGGGCGGCAAGCTTTTCACTTTTCCAATCTGCTAAAAAGCGGAGGTAAAAAGCAAGTTTCTAAGGTGACCAAATGGAGCTGAAAACAAGCGTTGCTGTCAGTCAGGGGCCATATACAGTACTCGGTGCCTTTGGGAGTGTTGCAAACTTTAGCTACAAAGCCTAGAGATGAAAGGGAAGGGAAGGGGGAGGAGAGAAAGGCGACACCGACTGTTTCTCTGTCCTTCTTTTTGTCTGCAGACTTCTACCCTTTCTTTTCAGCTTGGATGAAACTGGCCACCGGGCTGAGAAGTTTTTGAGCAGGACTTACTAGCCAGAGAAGCAGCTGGCATGGCTACTTCTCCAGACACCAAGCTGAAACCAAGTTTTTTTTCTCCTAATTCACAGGCTTTTCAAAGAAATAAACACAGGTAATCAGCTTTAACCAGAGATTTATTTTATCTCATTGCTTCACCGATACTTTGACCATTTCGTAGCGGCTGTGGATGAAATGCTGTTTCATTACGCAGGATTTACAAGCCCAGGGAAAGTTCCCGCTAGCCACCCTCACTTTCCTTCTCTGACAGTGGTTTGCACGCGTGCCGAGCCGGGGTGGCTTTCCCGCGCGCGGCTGCAGCGTCTGTGCTCCGTGTGGCCTTGGGGACTGGCAGCGAGAAGGGAGCACGCTAGAGACGGACCAATTTACCGACTATCCGGTGACAAGGGACCCTCTTGACACCCCACGTGACAGCACCTGTCCCCTGCATAAAGCTGAGCGAGGGGAGAACCGAGCTCCGTGTTGTGCTGGGGATGGAGTCTCCATACCTCGAGCTAGTCCCTTATTTCTGCTTTGCTGTGCCATGACTCCAGAGTTCATGAGCAAACGCTGAGACCTGAATTGATTATTTTTTTTCTATCATCAGCAGTGAGGCAATTTCCAAACACAACAGAACATGATATATGATACATACATCAGATGTCATCCTTACTTCACCGGGACAGTGCTAAGACGTGAGTCTGGCACACAGCAGTCTTTGAGCCGCGTTAAACATGCWATCACCTGTTTTCAAGTCTGGCTTACCTATCTAAGGGAAAAGCATGCATTTTCTTTGTGCTCCAGGAGTGGGTAACTGCACGCCATGAGGGTTTATTGCTTCCCTTAAGCCCTGTGCAATGAATAGTGCAAGTTCTTGAGCATCTTGCTTGTTTGTGCTGGTACACCTTGCTCTGTTCAGGGGCAGGAGATGCTCTGTCTTCACACTGAAAGGAGCATCTATTTTGGTCTGCAAAACCTGTGTATTACCCTTGCATTCAGCAGAAAGCAATCAACCTGCCCTATTTTGGTGTGTAATCCGTCAAGACTTTCTCTTTAAAATTGCCACTGTATTGTGTTAGCTGTTTGTGGCAGCGGCTTCCGTTCCCCCGCAGATGGCTGGTATTGCTCAACGCGGGGGCTGCCTGGGCATGAGCAGGGGAGGGGGACAGCGTGCTCGGCCCTCCCTGCTCAGCGGTGCTTTGCACGGACCCTGCTAAACAGAAGRGAGAAAAGAAAAGAAACGGGAACTTCTTTTTGGAATCGTATCATCCCAAAACTGAGAGAAGAAGCGAAATTTAAATAAAAAGGACTGTTTTTAGTAAAGGGCGGTGAACTTGCTAACCTTGCAGTGAGCAGTTCCCATGCTGCGGTCTGTGGAGGAATGGCTGGATTCAGTACAACAGTTTCAACTCCTTATTTCCAGTCACTAATCTGTATTAAATATCAGCCAGCATTACATGAAACATTCCCTTGGTATCTTCCAATGCACAGGGAAGTCTCAGACTACCTCTGGGGTGGAATTTCGCCAAAGAAAACTGCTTAAGCATCAGTTTCTGAGTTACTAGTAAAGTGTTACATGAGAGAAGGTAGATCCACTGCAGTTAGTATGACAAGTCACATACTTCTCTTAGCCTAAAAAGAAATAGAACTTCGACTATTTTTCTGTGTCTGCATTAGAGGTCAGAAAAAGAAACTATATCAAAAGAGAAAGAAAGAAAGAAAGAGGAAAAAGAATAAATGCCAAACTTACGGTTGTGAAATCACACTTCGCAACTGAAATTGCCCTCAAAAACACTGGACACAATACCAACATGGGCCTGATTTTTCATATGAATAGTTCATATGATTTTCACTTGTGAAGGCTGATAGCAGCACAGTGGGAACTCACACCCAGCAGGACTTTCAGAAGCAGGTGGATGGTAGAGAATGAATAGCAAGTCAGGAAGTTTTTGGCATCAACTGTAGTGCAAATCCAGCCTGAAATCCTTACTAAAGCTCTAGGAAGAGAACCTGCTCGCAGGTACCTGTGGCCTCGCAGGTATTGCCAGGCACTCGCCGACTCTGCTCCGGTGGGAAAAGGGCCCTGAGGTTTCCTCTAGTTTCATCACTGCATCTCCCAGGTATGGTCAAAGGTGGTTTTGATCAAAAAAGAAAACCCTATTTGCAGATTGTAAATGAGGAAAAAGGGGATAAACCCAAATGTTGTTCTGTAGTGTATATGACTAATCCATAAAAAGATGCACTGAGTTACAATTTCTTTAGGAAAATAAATAAAAACTATGACATGCTCCCCCTTAGCTTCCATAAGGTAAAGCTTCAGTGTGATCCAAAGGTCAGAAAGCAGTGTCTCCTCTCAAAGAAATGCAGGACAAAGCATTTCTTGAAATACCAGTGAAAAGTGTTGTATTGGGCATTTGATAATCTTCCCATCCTCAGGATGATACTTGCATCAGTTGCTCTGGGAATAAGAGAACATTTCATATTCCTTGGACAAAACTAGGCTAAGATGGAATTACAGCTTGGAGCAGATTAATAAACTCTGAGTAAAACATATTACAGGACTGTAGCAATTATCTATCAAAACCAAGCATGCTACAACTCTGGAAGGATCAGACTTGCAGGTAAATTTAAATGGAAATGTAAACACAGGAGCACAGAGAGGCACGAGGTGGGGTAGCCAAGCATGGCGGGGGTGATGGTGCCTCTGTGAGTGCGATGGCAGTCTTGCCCCCCTGTTTTGGGGCAGCGCCTCATGGGATGCTCCCCCTTTGTCTGCAGAGAAAATAACTATAAGGAGGCCCATGATCTTCCCAGCCAAATCCTTCCAAAAATGATTACCCTGCACTCAAAAGTGTCGCAGGATAAAGAATATGAGAAAGACTTTGAAATCTTGTGAATTCAATATTTGGCTTGTTAAATGCAAGGTGATGGTGACGTATCCAGGATGATATTTCAGAGAAATAAAGAATAGGTCTATTTTCCTCTTCTTGAACTAGAAGTCATTTGCGAAAAGATGCAAGTTAAAACTGAGTAAAAAATGATCAACCAAAAAATGCAAAGACTGAGGTTAGTTTAAATATATATATATGAACGTACATATTTTTACAAATTCAAATTATATAAATATATATAAATTCCAATTTTCTTCATGTTTAAATGAAAGTATGTGTGAAAAATTGTGTAAATTTATCTTCATCAGGGCTAGATACTTTCCTGGAGCCCTTCCATCTTAGCCGGTATAGACACTAGAGTGTGTCCAACCAAATCCTCTAATTTATGATTAGTTCTATATTCAGCAAGGTCAGCTACAGCATATTTATAYAGGAACTAAAACCACTTAAATCTTCTCTCCATCTATGTGGTCCAATGTAAAAAAAGAAACTGAAAAACAGAGCAAAGCTTTAAAATTAGCTACCCACTACTGAAAGAGGGTAGCACGTCCTCAGACTGACGGAAATTCTCTTGTGTTGAGCATTAGATATGTACCTTTGTGCTTGGAAGGATATTGACTCATCAGAACAAGCACCACTACGGCAAGCGGGCCGGTGCTGGTGGCACCGGTGTTAATGAGCGAGCACTGCAGGACTCGGAGGCTGCTGGTTCAGATGAGGACATCACACGCTGTTCTTTTCTGGAGATAGTTATAAGTTTAATTCCCTACCAGATGTTGTATTTTGTCATGTGCTGTAAAAGGTTCCTGTACGACTTGTTCTAAAATCCCTGAGTTACCCGCTATGTACTGAAATAAGGATTGGAATACATCCAAGTCATAGTAAACCAACTCGTTACCTATATTTGCATTATACTGACTATGTAGTAAATGGGGGAAAAAAATACATGATTTGCCGCATAATACAACTCTGGAAATTTCATCATTAGGAGGACTAATTGACCTTGTTGGAGGTGAAATTATTTCCAGGACCCTAACTGGAAATGCACTTGCTCATATTCAGATGTTTCTATCCGACTGGACAACCAGTCCATTTGCAATACAAAATCGGTTTGCGTGGCCAATAATGCTGGTATATGGCTGTCACAGTAAATTGCAGTCCTGGCCACAGCCACCTCAGAGGGGAGCAGCACAGAGGTGCCCGGAGGACTGCTGGGGGTCCAGGCACTGCTGCGCGGGGAGGCTTTACCTCCCCGTACGGTATGTAACACTATACGTAACTATCTTGCAGAGCGAGATGCAATCTTGCAGGGCATGGTTGCCTTTTAAATGAATTTTCCGATCACTATCACAATTATTTCTTTAAATTTGACAAGGATGGGGACCCCACGTCCTGCTGTATTTCAGAGCATGGCAGCACCTGGCGATGAGTTGCCAAACCATTTGTGTAATGAAAGTGGCGGTGGTGGGGAAACATCGTGCGGAAGGGGGAAATCTAACTTCAAAGGCCGTTATGGATGAGTACAACTGCTTGCCTGTGAGTGATGGGTTTTACAAGAAGCATTAAAAAAGAAAAAAACCAACAAGGTTGTACTGTGGCACCTCAGCCTCCGTCATAGATTTCTTCTTCCCATGGAAATAATTTGTGATGCCTTGAATTTGGAGCTGTACTTCAGTTTGCAAAGGGTAAGGCCGATACCCGTTGCAGAGCGTAGCTTTCTGAGCACGGCTAGACTGATCAGATAGCTGCAGATAGCCATGTCTCAGCAAGTGTCACCACGGTGCCATGGCCCAGCAAAGCACATGGCAGAAATGAAAATAAAGTGCTTCATCCAGCTATAGAAGTGACAGGCTGAGCCTGGACAAGAGTAGATCACAATCGTTCTTTCATCCCTTTCTGGTGAGGAACAGCTTCCTTTCTCATGCAGTCCTACCTTCTTTCACCCCAGCTGCTTAAAGAGAAACTAAAACAAAAAAAMCCCCAAGCAGCCYTAAACATAAACAAAAAGAATGGGAAGATACTGATGCAACGCAGCTGAAAGACACTGGTTTAGCCGCCATTGCTAGATTGCTCATGAAAGCTTGCCGGCCGAAATACAGCTCCGTGTGCTGTTAGAGYTCTTCACTTCGTGGCATCAGGCCAYGAAGACGTCAAGGCTCTTCTGTCTCGCGTAGCTGAGGCCGCCTTGGAAAGACCATGGATCCTGTTGGAAACATGCTCCAGAAGCCACCGAGGACACTAAGTTAGACCTTTCACTCCCAAGCCCTGCTCCCTAGGCGAAGGCCAGGGCGGAGAGGAGGGCTGCCACTGGCTGCTCCACAGCCAGCCATAGCTCCCTTTCCTTGCTCAAAGTTTCTAGCTGTTCACTGTCATTTCTTCATAACCTGGTCTTTCTCTGCAAAAATGGAGCCAGGATCAGAGTAGAGGTAAGTCCATGGTAATTTGTCCCCCACATCCTCTTGTGTCTTTCTGGTGGTCTCCACACYCATTATAAGCCTGAATAAGACCTTGCCTGACCTCTTCCCTTAGCTTCCTGAGCATGCTGCCGCTTCGTCTTTTTATAAATTTATGAAGCTTCATATTAAAAAGCAGTTGTATCATCTCTCCATATTAAAAAGCAGTTATATCCCTCTGRCTCTCATGAGAAGATGCACCCCAAATCTCTCGTGTTTGATACTTTCTCATGTCCAGACCCAGCTTATGGTGGGTTAGTTGACATGCCTTGTTCTTTGACATAAATGGCTCCCTCCCCCAAATATTTACTCTTGGCTGCAGTTACCAACCTACTACTTCATACCTAAGGAGCTGGGAGCACCATCCATCCCCCTGGCTCCAGTTCTGCCTGCTGACTGGGGAATAACCTCTTCCCCCTGCACAGCGATTTCTTTAGACCCGAGCCTGTAAATAAACCTACTTTGAGRTTGGAGTTGCACGTCATTTTTAGGTCAGACTGAAAAATGCTTCTAGCAGCAATAAAAAAAAMCCACCTTCCTTTCATTTCAGATGAAGTTTAAAAGAGATCTCATCCAGGTTGTTCTTGTAAAAAAMCCCCTTCTCTCTCCCTCTCTCGAGTGGTTTGATGGGGTTTTTACATCTCCTCCTGACCTGCAGGGATTTTCCCCCTGCGTACACACGGYGCCCGGTGTCCCTGGGGCAGGTAAGCAGCGTGGCTGGCTGGCTGGCTGGCAGGCTTCGCTTCAGCTCACTTCTTAGAAAGTACAAACCACGCTGAAAAGCTTGCTGAAAAGTCACTGCACGCCTTAGAAAGTGAAAAACCTGCTCCTGGCCAGGCCCTGAAAGTCTGGGTGTTAGCACCACGCCGTGAAAGCTCGGAGGCAATGGAGCTGCCCCACAGCCCCGGGCGGGGGGCGGGTGGATGGGGGGATGGCAGGGCACCCCAATCCCACCCCTCCAGCCTCCCACAGCTTGACTGTGAGCAATCAGTAAGTAATCGCCATGCAATTTAATTGCATATTACGTTATGCAGCAGATCCAGTTTAAAAATCAGTTTCTTGGTGCGAGCCCCAGCTCCCCATCCCCCTGCCACGCGCAGGGGGCTGCGCAAGGCCGTGGGTCTGAGCCTGGCTGCGACGGGCGCACAGGCGAGAGCATCGCCCAGCAGAACGTGAACTGAGCAATTGTTTCTAACTAGTTTCTGCAGATATTTTGGAGGGTGGCAGTGAAGGCGCTGCCGTGAGTTGGTTTCACCTGTATTCTCTGGAATTGAAATTTATCTCTAATAAAAGGGTGTGGAGAAGAAGAAACACAGAGACCTGCGCTGCTGCGAGCTCCTTGGCCAAGTGGATTTGGATGCAAAGCAGATGCACCACSGTCTGGACCAGAGGATGCAGAAATGGGTCGTGTGACAGCCATGAGCAGCGACAGCCCCCCTCCAGGGGTCCTCAGATGAGGTGTAAGGAAGAAATAGGTATGGCCATCCTGAGGTGGGGGCATTTCCATCCCCCCCCGCCAAGAAAACGTTTTTACCATTTCTAAGATTTCAGACTGTGATGCGCGGCTTTTGCAGAAAGCCCATAGTCYGAGGACTTCTTACTGTAACCTGGTAGGCTGGGCTTTTAACAGGCAGTGTCCTCAAGGGAAACTAATCTTCAAGTACTTGTTTTTGCTATACGAGTGTGAGACTACCCAATGACCCATTGACATACACCAAAACTGGTATACAGCTGGAAAAACTGCAGTTTGAATCGGCCGTTGGCTATCAGATGGTTTAATGAGCTCCACTGGCAGACACAGCCTGTCCTCTGTACCTTCTGTATTCACCCGTGCATTAAGGTTTGCAGATGGTTTATGAGATGCTACGGTCCGCACCCTGACAGCTGCAAGATGTTCAGGTTGTTTATAGAGACTAAGAGAGAACAAGTTCAGCCCTGGACCCTTCCCCACCTACATGCGGAGCTGTATCTGGAACAAAGCGTCTGATGTCTGCACTGAACCTCATCAACCTCACTTCCACCTGCAGAGCTGAACACAGGAGGAAACAAAAGCAGAAGACTTGCAGGACCCGAACACAAGTGCAGATGTCCACTTGAGGCTTCTTACAACGCCCCACTCTGCAGTATAGCTTTAACCTTTTCACTGTTATTCTGATCGATACCTCTTTTTAATATGATCTTACTTGGGAGAAAAGCAATTTCTTGAGGAGATCTACAGCTGTGCATCCAGAACAGATACACCAAAGTCTCTGTAACCTCGACATGACAGAAAAACCTTTTGTCCTGCCAACACATCCCACCAGCCCTTCTCAGGCTTGTCATCACTCAGCAATTTTTGGTGTTCAAACATGCTGCTGACAGCGTTGGGTGAGCTGCTCAAACAGGAGAATCTGTGCTCTGGATGATGCCGGTGAATCATGATGAAACTTTTATGGGAAAAGGCTTTCACCAAGGTTAGCCAGCAGAGCTGTAAAGTGACCTACCTCAGAGAAAAATGCCACGTATCATACAGCAAAGCGGGAAAAGTCTTGGCTAATGAGGGGAAGGCTTAAATCAACATTGCCTTCTGAGGGAAGGGATAACTATCATTTGGGCTTTCATTTGCTGCCAAATAAATTAGCAGTAACAGTAAATAGCATTTACAGAGACTTCTCCCTGGCCCTACAACAGCTATGAAACCAAGACTATCAGAAATACAAAATCTGGAGCTTCTGCTTGGTGTGTGTTGAAGGGACTGCTCCAAGCTGCTGTCTGATGGGTCAGCCTTGCCCTGCCGCAAAGTATGACGAAAGCTGACTCTGCATTGTGAAAGTCGGTGTGGTTGAGGAGCTTCATCTACAGCTGTGAAGATTACCTAGCTGACTGAGGTAAGAGCAGTGACGTCTGAAGGCCGGTGCTTCAGGGATCAGGAGCCTGATAACAGGGTGTGTTGCTCTGGGTGTGAAGAAGGTCCCTCACCACGTAATGGGAGATGTGACTAGGCAGAGGGCCTGGGGAGAATTATCTCTCTTGGATTAAAGGAAAACATGTGATTTTCCCAATTTCCAGGAATTAAAGGTGAATGGTAAGATCAGCTGGCTTGATTTTTGTGAACATTATATTATTAACATCTGGGAAGAGCAAAATGTGATTGAAGACCCATCAAAAGAGCAGCTTGCTCAAGATTTCATAAGCGGCGCAGCTTCTCTTGGGACTCTGAAAACAAAATAAAGATCAGATGCAACAAACCAGGACCCCAGCTGAGTCCAGAGCAACTGAAAGGTCAGCCTGGATTTTTTGAGCCACAGAGGTCAGAGATCAATTTCAGGGCACTTCTTGGCTGATGTCATGAAGAGGTGTTACAATTAAGAGACCGCAGGGCACAATACCACTCTCCAAGTAAGTGATCATGCTGCAGAGATCATCTGTGGCACAAAAGACAATGAGCTAATGTCTAAAGTTTTGCCTTAGTGGGTTGTTAACTCAAAACAAGTGCAAACCCTGGATTTTGGGAAGAGGAGAAGTGAAGTGAAGTGAAGTGAAGTGAAGTGAAGTGAAGTGAAGTGAAGTGAAG
>JASVER010000005.1:8602776-8874798 GCA_030449065.1 Oceanodroma leucorhoa | reverse complement strand
AGAGAAGAGAAGAGAAGAGAAGAGAAGAGAAGAGAAGAGAAGAGAAGAGAAGAGAAGAGAAGAGAAGAGAAGAGAAGAGAAGAGAAGAGAAGAGAGAAGGGAAGAGGTCTAAAAGCTCACCCATGGAAATCCTATGTATTTGTTGTAAGTTGAAAGCATAAGAAGAAAGGTGCAGTCACTAGAGGCACAAAGATCAATGCATTAATCTTGATGTTATTTGACTGAGGAAGCCCAAAACTTCAGATGCACAAGGCTCCTGTTTCTGTGTCATAGTGGATAGTGCTATGAACCATGAACATTTTGCTCACTTTGGCATTGAACAGATGGCAAGAAACTGGAAAGGATTCAAACGAGTAGACATGATTTAAGAGACACTGGAAGAACTGGCTTGAGAAACAAGAAAGCAAATGTAAAACTAGGGATGGGAAATATGCTAGATCTATTTAGAGAGCATAAAGCCACCAAGAGAGGGGAACTATTTAGTTTTACAGAACAGAATATAAATAAAATGAACGTACCATAAGTAACCAAGGGCTCTGGAAAATTAATACTAGCAGGTCTTTCTGCACTGATTTTAAGTTACCAGTCCTTTTTCTTGCACCTCCGCTACAACTGGGGCAGTAGCAAGGCAGGCAGTGCAGCCTCCCCTCCACTGGCAGTCCACTGCATGGTGGATTTAAATCCTCACTGCTTCCAGGCTAAAAGTGCACACCAAACCATGAGCTTGAGTGGCCGGTGCAGGTCTGCTACCATTGCTCCTGCCCTGATATCCCCAGCAGCGGAGGGATGAAAAGGCAACAGTGGGTGGCAATTTCCACAGCTACCCCAGCAAGAATTTCTTGTGGCTATGAGTAACACCCAGCAGCAGCTTCTCTGACAGGGACCTCAATAAATCTGTATGGAGGTGATCTAACAGGAACAAGCACCATACTCGAGTGGATGTCCCACACCAGAAACCATCTTTTCGGTACAGCCAGCTCCAGTACGTACTGTACACAACTTTGCTCCTTATGGCTGCCTGGCCAGCAGCTGCTGGGCATCACTTCCCTCTTCAGCGGTTACCTGCAGTGTGCCGACAGACCGCGTGAGCCCCAACGACTTCAGCTGATCTCCCTCACTCCTTCGCACGCCCTGCGCTCAGCAGGGGAGGTGCCCAGCAGGAAGGGTGGGCTGCCTCTGCGGGGAAGCCCACTCCTCCTTGAATTGCTGGGTGCTGGCTTTTGCTCATCACCTTCATGACTTGCATGTGCACAGAGAGCTGGCAGTGTGCCGAGCATGTCTGCAGCCCCACTCCCTCCCTTTCTAACACTCATCCCCATTTCCAAAGCAGACATAAAGTTGCAGATGCCGACACTGAGTCCATGCAAAATATTTTACCGTGTTCACATCAGAGCTTTTCTGTGATGCACGGCTTGGCCACGGCTGGTGGCAGTCTGTGGGATGCTCATGCCTKCAAGTGAGCAGAGAGATGCTGGGCCCCCAGTGGGACGCTCGCCCACACACCCCTGCGCTCCCACACCCATGCACTCACGCACCAGTGCACCCATGCACCTGCACGCCCATGCACCCACATACCCATGCACCCATGCATCCGTGCACCCGGGAAGCCACAGCAGCTCCTGCCAGCGCTGCGGCAGAGCTGTTTGCTGCCTCCCCTTTAGTGGCCATGGCAACTGTCGTTGTGTAATGAAGTGTTCCCAGGATCCGGGCCAGGAGCAGAGCTTCGTAAAGGAAAGAAAAGAAAAAAAAAACCAAACCAGGGAAAGGCATGATGTCAAGCCACTGAAATCCAAGAACCCCTCCCGCCTGGCGTCACACGCACTTTTCAGCACTGGCCCCCTGCAATCCAGCCTCGTCACGGCTGACCCCAGTCCCAGCAGCTGAAAAGTCACCGCTCGGAGCAGCGCACGTGCTTGTTTGTGCTGCCGTTTTCTTTCTCTCCCATGGTAAACAAGAACAAACTGTATCCGCTGCTCATCTAGTTGTTCTTCAGGGAAGCGGCTCGGACAATGAAACCCATATCGGTAAGCAGCTGAGCTGACAGAACAGGCTCCATATTGTGGGATGCCAGGCTGGAGCATCTTAAATAATTGTTATTTTGAGCCTGAATTGTTTGCACTTGCTTTGCTGAAAATTTCTTCACTGAAAGACAGAGGTATTTTTATGCCAGACCTTGCAGGTCTCTCTAGGTTTGTCTCCAGGAAGAGCAAATTCACCGAGGAAGCAGGAGGGCTGGGTGCAGGGGTGCCTGAGTCCTTTCTGTGCCAGCCAGCTCAGTCCCAGGAGCCACATCCCTGCCACGGTGAGCCCTTGCCAGGCCAGGGGTGTCCCAGGCAAGCGTGCTGGAAATAGGCTGTGCACCATGGAGCTGCAGTCCGGCTGGGTTTTGGCTGGGGGATCTCTGCCCACCTCTCGTTGCACAGCAAGGCACAAGGCAGGGACTGGACATGGAAACTGATACATTTATTTTTAAAAAATCAGAAGGTGGGAATGCAGGAACAGAGGTGTGGGAGCAAGCACTCACTGCTAACCTTTATCTTCAGTCCCACGAGGGCATCTCACCTCTGCAGCCCGGAGCCCTTGACAAGCTGGCCTGCCACAGTGGGAGTTCGGAAGAATGAGGGGGAAATGGGGAAGGAAGGCTGTTTTCTAAACAAGGGAAGGGGAAATTGCCTCTATCCCTAGCCAGAGTGGAAATAAGAGGAAACACTATTTTCTCCCAGGCAGTTTCTGTTGTCTTTGCAGGGCTTTTGGTCAACACAAGCCTTGGTTACCCGAGTTTGTGGGCTAAATGCTCTGGGGCAACAACACCGAGAGGAGAAAACACACTAACGGAGCTTTTAACTAATTGCAAAAAGTACCCTGGTCAGTCCTGTTTCCCTGCCATCRCTTTCACTGCACTGTAAAAACTAAAGCGCCTGCTCTGCCCCGTCGTCTGAGCTCAGGACAGCCGGCAGCTCGTAGCTTCATGGAGGTAACGGTCATAGCTGCTTTCTCTTTTAATAGCAATAAAACCTCCGCAACTGTCAGTCTTCCTTGGCAGGGTCCACTGGGACGGCCTCAACCCGCCCCAAGAGCTGCAGCCACACACGAGGAGCAGGGATGCTGCTGCTAATGGTGCCCGTGAGACTTTAACCCCCTTCCAGCATATTCTGGGTGAAGGACAGGAACTTCAGGTGGGAGTTCTCACCCCATAAAACGTGGGTCCTTTTGGCTTGTGTAAAAACATGATTATTATAAAAGGGACTTTGTGCAAAGATGGAAGAAAACCGTTCCTTTTTCCCCTTGCCGTTGCAATGTGACAACTCCCCTTCCTTCAAGAAGTGAAGACAGTCAGCGTAGCTGAAGGCTCACCCAGGCAGCTCCTCCATGGGTTTGCATGAACCTCTTCACAGTTGAGAGCAGAAGCACTCCTGTGTTTGGGCTGACATCTAGTGTCAGCGTGGATGAGACCAGAGAAACCAGCTGAGTCATTTCTCCCAATATGTCAGTGGTGACCTGCAAGGAAGAAGGAAGATGACATTTCTTTGGCTTAGCGCTTCTAATTTGGTTAGAGACCTGACCCATAAGCCCACAAGTATCTTTGTTCCATTAACTACCGAAGAAAATAATAATAATAATGAGACATTCAAAAATAYAAGCGAATGAGTAGTTTTAGGCCTGGAAATCACAAGAACAGCTCAAATTGCTTAGGTATGCTGTTGTCTCCTCATTTTGAAGCATCACAAAGACTAGCAACTGCTCTTGAGTGGGCTGAGGTTGTTTATAGGGAGGAAGACACTTGATGGTGTACTCTTGAATGGTAGGATATGATTTCAAGGGACTTATCCCATCAAAAGCATTTGGTATGACGAGCTTCAGGAAACCGCACTGCTGCTGCCTTGATGTGTCATTATCTGCTTGCCAGCCACAAGTCATGTGGGCTCATCCTTTTCATCCTCCCCTAACAGTTACAAAATCTTTCCACAAAAGCCAGTGCACAAGTTCAAGTTGGTTCACCATCATACTGTCTCACTCCTGAGACACTTTCCTCAGAGATCTTCAGTGTTGGTCAGAAGCCATTCATGGACTCAGCCCCTCCACGGACATGTGGAGTTTGACAGGGATGGGCATCGCTCATCTGGCACAAGGAGAAAGAGAGAAGCTGCTTGTACGGATACTCTATATCTCTCAAAATTGTGTGACCAAGGATGAACTGGAAAAAATGTGCAGCTCAACTGTGAAAGTATTTCCTAAAAGATGCTTTGGGTTCTCAAGTTCACCCAAAAGCTCAAGTTCACAAGGGCTGGAGGAATGACTGAACAAATTCAAGGAAGAGACATTATCCATGGATAATCAAGTGCAGAAAGGGCCTCAGACAGCCCCTGAATTGTTGCAGGCTGGGAAAGTATCTGGGAGAAGTATCATTAAGTGCTTGCCCTGTTTTGATACTGTCCTGTAGGTATCTGGTTTTGGCCTCTGTCTGAGGGAGGGTGCTGGGCTATAGACGACCCTTTGGTTGGGCCCAGAAGGGGCCCTGATATCACCCTGTATTACGATTTACTGGCTTTTTTTTTTTTTTTTTAACTTAGGTCTGCTCTAACCCTTCCACATGGCACAGGCAGAAAAAAGTACTTTTGCAAAACAAAAGCAGTTTGGGCTCTCTCCTAACTCTACCCTTTCCATGTTCCCACCTTGAAAGCTGGATAGGCTCTTTGGAACTGCAGAAATCGGCAAACAGGGAAAAAAGGGGGAAGAGGAGGGGGACGTAGGACAAAGCTGCTTTGAGTGCACTTGGGAAGTTAATTTTTATTTTTGCCTTGATGCTATTAGCAGGAATGTCGCCATTTCACACAGAAAGGCACGTCCTGCCTCCCTGCCCTGAGCATCAGCAGTTCTGAAGCAGTGGGCTTCAGTTTTGCCCGACTTCCCGTGTACCCTTTGGGGGTCACCTCACCCCTGTGTGCCTCGTTTCTCTGTGATGGTCCCAACAGTGCCACCTCAACCGTCCCCCTTATCTCTCTCACAGATGAAGGCCATCAGCTTTCCTTACGGTTACATCACCTGCCTGGCATGGTGGGGTCAAGGTGCCAGTGACAGCTTCAGAGGAATGATAACCACCWCCCGCCTGGGGTCCCCCAGAGCCATGCTCTGCTCCTCACCCCCCTTTTTCCTGGGCAGGTTTCCTTCCATTTGTAAGGGACATTTTATCCAAAGCCACAGAAACAGGCTTCAGGCTTACAAATATGTGAAGGAAGAGGAAAATGTGTTCGTGCTCTGCTTTCCCCATGTAACTGGGAGGGAGTCTTGTGCAAGAGGGCTCCCTAAGTGCTGTTGGTCAAAGTTGGTGGTGTTTACACAGGAGTCGGCTTTGCTGAAAGGGACAGATGGAGTCAGGGAGTAGRTCTTATCATCCTGACAGAGCAGCCACCCTGCCATTGAAGTTTTGAGCTCAGGAAGTTCCCTGTTAGCGTTTAACCTTTAAATACCTGGTCTTTCCTTTCAGATTCCCCATCAAATACGTGTTTCAGACAACCAGGGAATTCATACTTAAGCTCAGATGGTGCAGGGCACCTTGTCCAACCAGAAACTATTTGCTCTGTACGCACACTTGAACTCCAGAAAGTACCTGGAGATACTTTATATAACTTTGAACCATTAAAGGACAAAGTATTCCCTCATATTGTTTTAGTTATAGTGTGTTTTACTTAATGCAGTGTTCAARTATATACATATCTGCATTTATGGCCACTGTTTATATTTGATAGAGTCCCTCTCTTTTTCTTCATGACCACATTAATGATATTATTCTTTGCTGCTGTCACATGCAATCCCCTTCCCCAACATAAACCCAAAATAGCAGACAGTTGGTCTTGGCATGTAGAAATGGCCACTGYATACAAACCTCTGAAGAGGAACAAGCCCTACACTAACCACTGCAGTTACTGAAAGCATCCATTAGTGACAGACCTCTGCCCGGCTCAGCCCCGATGCTAAGGTGTACGTTCTATGACAGTGGATCCCCTGGGGAGAAAAGGATCTGACATAGCACAAACAATGTACATCAAGGGTTTGGGGTTTCATAACACTCTTCCATTATACCAAGGCCATCTTAGCACTTGAAGAACTGGAGTCTTCTTCCAAAAGCCTTCTTCCTGAGACAGCTGCTGCTGGAGGTGCCCACTTGGGCAAACATTGCCTCTGCCACAGCAAACCATGGCAGAAGGGGCTGTTCTGAGAGCATACCTCAACTATAAAATCTGATGCATTGGCTCAAACAAAGAAGACAAAACCCGCTTCTCTGTTACAATGTGTGCTTTTAGAGTGATTGCTATAAAACACTACTGGTTTCATATTTCGTAAAACCGTATAATGCTTTTGTTTTGAGGAAAGGGATACTAACAGCTGCACAATGGCCACATAAAACACAACAGCTTTGGATGATTAATCATGAGTTTCTGCCTATGGGCTATCCAGAACGAACCTTGGTTTAGAAACTGCTGCTTCCCTTCTCTTCTTCAGAAGATCTTTCCCAAGCTCTTGTGATCGGTATCCTGTGGATGAAGTTGCTCAGTCCAGCGTTTTGGCTGCTGGGAGTTGGCAACTTGCTCCCAGGGCACTTTTGACTCTTGCCTGTTGGCTGGTGGCAGCGATGCTGTTGTGGGAGGGACCCCCTGCGCGGATAGTTTCTAAGGAAACCGTCCCACGCTGGGGTATGAGCCGCCTTTCCCCTCCCATTTCCCATCTTTGGCTTCAGATGTGCTCAAAGTGCTGTCACTAGGAGAGTGTTTAATGGCTCATGCAATGTATCTTTAATTACTATTCATCCAGTGTCTTCCTGACAGATGCTCATGTCTCAGGTTTTAAAATAACATGCTTGTAATTCATCTTTAAGAAGTATTGGACCAGTTTTCCACTCGCAGGTTACTCCTGTGGCATATTCCACCGTGGCAGCAGTGCTATTGCTGGCGAGGACTGAATGAGCAGGGAGCGACACCTGACCCCACAGCACTCCCAAGGGATGTGCCAGACCCCCGTGCAATACTAATTCCCAGGTGAGAACAGAAATTGGAAATCACCTTCCCATGAAGACAGAGCCATGAAGGATGCTGGAGATGCTGGGCATGAGAGACCGCCTGGGGAATGGCATGGTGACCGGCAAGGGGCAGCGGGAGCCGCCAGTACATCAGATGAGAGGACATCGTGTCAGGAAGACCCGAGCTGGTGTCACCGATGATGACACTGACCCTTTCCCCCAGGGAAAGGAGTGGATAACTCCAGCACTGTGCACAGAGCATGGAGAGCAGCTGGGCACAGGCGGTGCTTCTACAACTAAACACYATCTCCTGGATTTGGGCCTCACACCCAGGCGTGGTGACCATGGTATGTCTCCAGTCCAGCTGGGGCAGAGGCAGTAACATTTGGACACAGTTTGGGATGCCCCATTAAAACATCTYGTAAATCCCTGCCTGCAGTACTGGAAATATTCCCATTTGCCTTGAGACTCTGCTGCCTCTGAGCGGGTGCAACTGTTTCCAGCATGTGGAGGAAACTGCAGCTCTGCAGGAGTATAACAAAATAAGCCAAACTCCAAACAACCAGAGCAAACAAGCTCTCAACATTATTTCTTGGAAAAAGAAGATATCAATTTTCAAATGTTTCTTGCACCTGCTATATGCATTAGCAGCAGTGCTGTATCTAGAACGGGCAGTCTCAATGAAAGAAAAATAGCTTCTTTGTGGTGATCTGGTGTGCTTGTGACAGCCATTCAGGAGATGATTTACTGCTCTGTGCTGGAAGCTGGACAGCCACACTCAGTGCTCACATGGCATGAGATTGCTCTCCATCATTTCCAAACTTCCTTGAAAGAGCTAAGTACTTTCCCACCTATTTTCTCTTTAAAAAACTATCAGAGCGGGGTTTTGCACATGTTGGCCATGCCAAGGAAAATAAGTCCTTACTGGGAATTGGAGGCAGCGGGCCATTGGCCCTGGAGGTTATTATAGGGTGTCCAGTTCCAGCAGCTGACAGCACCATAGGAAATTTCAGAGGTTTTTTTGCTGCCACACAGTGGATTAGCACATCAGCGTAATGTCRGGAGGGAAAACATAGAAAATGTGACCCACATGCTATTAAAACAGATTAAGCGGAGAGCTTTGCTGGCGTCAGGCTGCCCCAGGGGACTGGTGCTGGAGGAACAGCCCATGCTTTCCGATTCTGGTCCACCGCTGCCTCTGTTCTGCCTATGTGGCCTCAGCCACGCTTTTCCACCCCGCTTCATGGGGGGTAGCTGGGGACGTGCCAAACGGGATGCAGTCCAGAGCTTGGTACCGCAGCCCTGGTCAGACCTGGCCTGGGGCAAACAAGAAGCAAGTTTTTCAAATAGGTTTGGACTCAAAAAATGTAGGGGAGCCACAGCTACTTCTGACATGGTATCATCAGAGCAGGCAGCAGTGGTCTCCAGCACTCGCAGGTGCAGCACATGCTTCCCTGGAAACAAAGTGAAAATGAATTCAGGGAAGCAAAGCCCCTGGCTACGAGACCTGGGATCAGAGCTTGTTTTTGGTCAGTCAGGCAGCAGAGGTTTCGTATTCAGTGCAGGATAACCACCACTTTGCCATCCCTTTCCGTGGTGGCTGCTGGGAGTGAATGGCAAGCCATTTGGTCAGGATGCATGTGCTATTTGTTTTGGTGCTAAAGGAGGAATGATAAAAAAGGAAAGTTTTTACTGGTTAGCCTGAGCGGTGGAAAGGTCACGCTTCCACCTACCTTTCTCTGTCAGTGGTCAGCACGGTGCCTTCCAGCCCACCACCACTACTCCTCCCTGCCCTGTGTCAGCCTCAGGTCCCCAGGTGTCCCCTATAGGGGACAGCATGGGAAAACAAGCCCCTGAAGTGATTTGGGTTCATGACAACCTTCCTTGCCCCCTGAAAGGGTGATTGATCAGGCAGCTAAGGTTGGAGGAGTCCCAGAAGAAAAGCACCTCCTGAGGGAAGGGTCTTGAAGCCAGAAAGAAAGCAAAGCAAAGTGGGTCCTGGGACCTGCTGGCAAGATGGTTGCCCAAGAAGGACCAAGCCTTCCTACTGTTTATTTCTCTTCATTTCAGGTGATCAGAGCTTTGTTTAGCTTCTTCTCAAAGAAAACCAGAGCGCCACCCAAAACTACCTACATCCTTAACTCTTCTGAGTCATTCCTGCTAAAGGGAACAACTCAAGAGCAGCAAGCTGCAGTGGCTGGCCACTCAGGCTAAAGGGGTGACAGCGTACAAGTACAGCCGGGCTTTACACGTGCTCTTCCTTTGCTTGTTTGCCAGCGTACAGATGGGCTGAGCAGGGCTGGAGGAAGAGCTGTACCGCCAGAAGATGTGCAAACAGCAGCACAGGCGGAATCCCCTCCGCTGGAGGCAGCGAGGTCTCTCCGCAGGCAGGAATGTCCCCGGCAGGACAGAGCCATTCACAGAGCAAGGGGAAAAGGAGAATGCAGGCTCTCCAGATTTCCAGCTTCTCCTGGGCAGCACAAAGGGGAGGGGGGAGCTTTAGGTATTTCTAGGAAAGGTGGAGTCGGTTGCAAACATATTGACTTGAGGATGTCCGTACGAAGAGAAGAGCATTTTTGTGTTGGCTAAAGCTGCAGCATTGAAGAGGAGCCTCCACACTGGGGACAAATTTCAGGGAAAGCAAAGGTATGATTTCACTCAAGTGTACGATAAGCTGCTTGGATAGGGAGGAGCAGGTTGTCAAGGATGGATTGTCTCCACTACTGGAACTGGAAGATTATAAATCTCAGGTCAGCGGCAGAAGAGCGGTGATCTAAAGCCACTAAGTTGAGGCAACTCAGAAAGAGGTTACGGACATGACATAGTGAATTCAGAGCAGACTAAAGTTGCTACGCCACGTCCGCATCCCACTAAAGTCCTGCTGAAGTCTGCTTTGGGTTGCATTAAGTCAGAGATAAAGGGGACAGGAATCAAGGCAATTTATCTCAGAGACCTGTGAAGTACCCAGATGGAAAAATCAGATGAGGCCCCCCCAGGACTGAGGGCTGTCCTAGCTCCTGTCCTCAGGTAAAAGATTCCTGCAGTCACTGAGACCGGCTCAAGCCATAAGCGATATGTTAGGATTTCCTAACCTGAGCACTCAGCTAGTGAGAGAAAGTAAGGTCCATGCTGACCCTGATGTAAAGATATGACGTTGCCCTCCTATAGGGAAGGATGTCACTGATGGTATTTAGACAGGGATGGGACCTTATCTGTAAGAAATTCTGACGCAGATCTGGCTTTGCTTGAGAAGTTGTAGCTTGCTGATGGAGAAACACCCAAAGCTGGGAAACAGATATGGTGTAAATATTGCTCTACCAGAGCACGGGTTGGGTTGTAAAACAGCCGTCTCTTCTCTGTGGGAGCAAATTCTCCAGAGGTGACTCAGCAGTCAGTGAGATGAGAACCAGACACCCATCGTTTCTGCACGATGGGCAAAGCCAAGACTTTAATCTGTGTCCTCCAGGTGAGGGCTTCAACCTCCAGCATAGCCTTACTGATGGATGAGATATAGTAACTAAAAACCAGGATGGATGACATCAAAAATATGAAAGCCAAAATGAACGAAGTGCAGTGGCACATTGCAAAAGCAATGGCAACTGTAGTCAGCAACTCGGAAACTCTCTGCAATACAGGGCATGCTCGCTGCAGGCAGCCTGGCAGAGGCCAGCCTTTGGGGCCTAATTATAAATATTCTCAGGTTAGCTTAAATAACTACTGTCAGAATAAAGGCCTTTTTCTTCATTAGGTCATGCTGTAAGTCTAACTCCCACAGTCCTTAAGCACTGATGTCAGATGTTAAAGCTGAACTCTGTATAACCTCTGGGCTATAAAGGATGCCAAATGCAAAATAGTTGGGAGTTTCAAAATGACCTTTTATGCTAGTCCTGGATAGTTTACTTTGTACCTATACTAAGTTCAARCCAATGCTGTAAGTCTCTTTCGTGCTCTGTGTAGAAGTGTAGCAAAAAGACCAAACATAGAAAATWATTTTATTCTTGGAAAGTAGGCACATGGGCATTGACTTGCCAGATATTTAGCCTCTCAAATGACCCCTCATTTAATGGGAAAATTTGAAATCCAAATACTTTTCTGAAATAGATCTACATTTAGCTAGCACTAGATGACTGTAAGATTGTGCAAGATTGTTAGACTTTAAGCTCATACTTTCATCTTTTAAGGCTGCAGCTCAAGCAAGGTAATAAACTGTCAGAAACTGCTGTGCAAGGCACTGGTGGATGTGCAGAATACCCTGTTATTCTCTTGGAGGAGCCACTGGCATATGAATGGATGTGTTGAGCTCAATGTCCTGAGGAATATGTTCATGTCACAGCACAGCAGGATTAGTAACAACTACTTTATTTTGCTGATTATGGTTTTATTTTTTATACTAAATAAATTAACTAATCTTGATCAACTTGCTTAGCTTGCCAAGTTTCCATCCCCACCCACAGCACTGCACATTGACCCCTGTTTCTAGAATAGCAGTAAAATCCTTCACCACAGTCCCCCACCGTACAAGGAAATGACCAGACAGCAGAGATGAAGCAGAAAACACAGTATCCAGTTACTTAGGACTATCTGGTTTTGCCATCTAGCAAACTTGACTAGGTGATTTCAACAGAGAAATGCATTGCACAAGGTTTCCTCAATGAGGTAAAAACTCATGCATTACAGGACACCAGCTTCCAGGCAAGCACGGTCTTGGGCTAATTAAGTAATAACGTTGCAGGGACATGAGTTAGAAACATTGGGGAGGTACTGGAGGTGAAGATGGGTTGATATCCAAGCAAAACTCAAATCTTTTGGAAGGAGTGAAGACGGGTTTCAGTCCAAGACAATGATACCCTCTCCCTGAGCCGGATGGTCCTCTGCTCAGGCAGACACATCATGGGGTGAGGGAGGAGGTGGTCTTCTGCCGCATGCAGCCATGAGATGCCATCACCTGGTGCAGGCTTCCCAGTCTTTCCTGACCTGAGCTCCTACATATCTTCCAGTGGCAGAGGCTCACTGCGTAGTGAGTTTAAGCTCACTGGTGATCAACTTAGTTTTCTTAATTGCCTTCATGACTACTGGGAAGTAATTCATAAACCTCGGTGGCTCTGCAGGGTTGAGGTTAAAATTGTTATTCCAACCCACACTAGSTATATGAAATGTGCTTTTCCTTAGGGGCATTTTTGGGGGGTTTATTCCACGTGATGTTTGCAGTCTCCTTCCCACCTCAGCCCTGCAGATGTGCAGCCTCTCCTGCTAGGCAGCAGCAGCTGGCAGATTTAGGGCATCGCTGACCGTGTTCAGTCCTATTGGAGACATGTCACTGCCTGCTGCCATCCCCCCAACCCTTTTCTTCTCTCCTTCACTATGAATGTCTGCTGCAGCAGTTCAGAAAATTTGTGTGTTTTTGAAGAGGGGAGAATGAGCTGCAACTACTGCCCAAGAAAAACCATTAAGAGAAGATGCTCTTGGAGGCCTGGGTGCTGGTCATGTAACAGCTGGGTTAAGAGAGGTACAAAGCCAAACACTTAAAAGGTTCTCCCGCTAAATAAATACTCCTGTTCTTCACCTTCCGCAAGAACTAAAGTGCTAGGATGGCTGGAGCCAGTGCTCTTTATATTTCCTAGCCCCAGGTGCACTTTTTTCCTGTGGATTTGTCCCACATACGCTTTTAACAGTCATGGTCTTCAGGGACAAGGAGTTGCACATCTGAATGGCGCTTTGGTGTGAAGAGCCACATCCTTTGTTTGTTCTGAACTTGATTTAGTTTCATTTAATGGAAGCATAGCCTGTTCCCCGAGGGGAACATAGTCGGAGAGCATTCACAGGGAAGGGCAGTGCTGGTGATGATGCACCAAGCCCATGAGGCTCCTTGCAAGGAAACTGGGAGCCACTGAGGAGACTCCACTGGTTCGTCAAGTTTCTTCATCTCCACTAGATTTTTCTCAAACAGAAAAGTTAATATGACTCGTGACTGTTGCAGTGAAGGACGGATAAGAGATCTAGAGAGCTGCTCTCCAAACATCACAATTGCCTGGACTGAGACACTTCAAAGAACATTTAACCAGCCCCTGGCTGTCCATCAGGGCCAGCACTGTTCCACTTTGATGTACTCATTATCTAGCATGTGGACGCTTCCAGTAAGGCAAGTCTCATACCAGCCAGGTAGGTTAGAGGAAAACTGTGCCTCAAGAAGCTGTGAAAGATCACTGCTTTTCTCCAGGAAAGCTGGAGTTTCTAGCTTTGAAATGCTCTGTAGCTAACAAGTGTGTGACTTTATCACATACATCTGTACATGACTGACAGCAAGAGCAACCCATTTCCTATGTCTTGAATTCCTCATGACTGCACTAATGCACACCAAAAGATCGCAGAAATAACTGGCTTTACATTAAATATTGTCTAGGAAGATCTGATAGAGCAGCAGATGCCTTGCCTAATGCGCCCCTCCATGCAGAAGCATTGGTGAGAATGCACAGTGCAGGAGCAAAGAAGCTGATATTAAACTTTTGCAGCCAACGACTTCTACCAAGGTAAAACCTTCTGTCAGCTCAGAAGGCAGATACACGCATTGCCAGAGGTTCTCTGCGGAAGTCAGCAGAGGGGCTGGTACCACCTGTGATGTTTTCAGCCTGGGTTTGGTAGGGAGAAGAGGAAGAAGGACCTTAGTCCAGCAGAGTTCTGAACTTAAAACTTCAGACTGGCACAAATCCTCTTCCTCTTCTTCAAAGAAATGCAAACAACTTATCATTCCCCTCAAGGCTTTTATGTCTGGAGGTGGCCATGCCTTCTTCTCTAATGAGAGAAAAGAAACAACCAAACAAGTAAGTCAGTGTTGGCCRAAGTGTTCAGCTGGTATTGTGTGTGAACGAGAATAGGATCTGAAGAGGAATCAGAAGTTGACAATGAGTCATGTTATGCCTTCTTGTTTTTCTTCCAGAAGAGAAAGAAGGACAAGTTTCCCCTTTAGATTCTCTAATTCACTGGGGAAAAGGCAAACCATGTTTTACTTTTAGCAGATTTTTTTCTTGCGTGTGCTCCTGGACCTAAGGGCACAGATAGAACTGCGCTGCTGGGGACGCTGGTACATCTGACAAGCCAGACTGAACCATCGGTGTAAGCCTGGAGAATTTTCTTTCATTTCTATTGTCGTGCTTGTGATTTCTGCAGGACCAAGAGATTCAAGGACACTGGAGGCAGTTTTCCAAAAATGGAAACCTGCTTTTTGCCAAGAGGATTTCCTGAGCAATCTAAGTGGTTGAGGATCTTGTCTCAAACGAAGTTTGGATCAGAGGAGTATCTCCTTGTGCACAAATTGGGCTGAGGGATATTCTTTCCTTTATGCGTGCTTCTTCCTAAACCTGGTCTTACAGCTAACTAGTGAGGACTGTTGTCCCTGGACACCAGCTCAGGCTCTGATAGCTTTTGTAAGAGCRTTTGTATCAAAATATTGTGCTGGAGTCTCCAAGGCCATCTGGGGCTTTGTGCAGACAGAGTGCTTACAAATGAATGTGAACCAAAGCAAATCAACATTGCTTGGCAGGGATGAAATGTATTGCTAGGGTCTGTCTCTGCCAAGCTAGACTGTTTGGCTCCAGTCCCACTCTTTGGGGGGATTGTCTGTCAAAACACAATTTGGTATTGTGCGGCGTCATGGTTACATGGCTCACTACTCCTTTAACCCCTCTCAGACCTTACACTCTTGTTATTTGTTGAGCAGAAACCTGTGAATCTCCAACTCTTAAAGCAGACCTTGGGCTCTGGTACCTGTACCAATTGTCCCTCGTGCCCCTGTGTTGGTTCAGGTAGAGCTTTCCCTTAGGAGCTGTCAACCAGTAGATTGCAACCCTCTTGAAAGGAAGGCATCATTTCTTAATGCCATGAAATGATAAGACAACGTATCTTTGTCTCATCTCATGATGGAAGCCTGGTTTCTTGGCCTAGCCACCTCAAAAACCTGGTCATCCTTTCAAGATGGGAGTCCAGCTTGGACATTTGATTGACTTTTCTTGATTATTTCATCCCTTCACGGGCAGCAGCTGCTGCTTCTGCCAAGCCCTGCTGGAAAGCCCAGAGGCCACCCATTAGAGGACAAGCCAAGACATCAATGTGAATGTCCTTACAGGTTTGCCAAGAGGTGTATAATCATATCACCCTCGCCACTTCTGGACATGTTTCTGAGTTGATTCAAACTAAATATGGAGGCAGTAAATTATCACAGGGGCTTGACCAAGACACAACACTACAGGCGGCTCCAAGCCCATTACATACAGTTTTTGCTATAGTGAAAATCCTCAGTAAGCTCTGGCAGAAGCACAGTCTCTGAGCACAGATTCTGCTGGGCCACCTCCCATCCTGGAAGCCTGGCAAGGGGCAGCAGGAGGAGGACGTGCATATTGCCTTTGGGAGGCGGGTGAAGAGGCAGATCCTCAGCTGTGGCCCTGCCAAGCCAGGAGATGGCCGAGAAGAGCGGTGCCCCTCCATAGGTATGACACACGGCACGTGCCGTCCCGCAGGTGGGCAGCTGCTGGCGCTGCTGCCTGGGCCGTCAYGTCGCCCACCAGCCCAGCGTGCAGCTGCAGCCTCGTCCCTGGCAGGCAGGGCAGCAGCAGCCTTGCACAGGTTGGGACGCCGGCAAAACCCAGCCTGGGTGCCTGGGTTCAYGCAGCCTTGCAGCTTTCCTCTCACGCTGTGGGATTTGGGTGTTTTCCTTCGAAGTTCAGGCTAGAGCACGCCGGTACTGCCCGGCTCTCCTAACCCATGCCTTCTCCAGAGGCTGGGACTAGGGTCCAGGACCTGTCATTGTCCCAGCAGACTGGGGACAGCTGACACCTTGCTACAAGTCCATCTGTCCTTCTGCTGGGCACGGGGCTGTATGGATGGCCGCAGGGCTCAGCTGTCTCTGACCCGAGGGGCAGCACAGCTGTGTGACCCTGGGTTGGTTTTGCTGAGAAAACTGCTGCTGCACTGTGAGAAAATATATGAACTAAATCCAGGCAAGATAAGAAAAGTCAAAACACAGATAGAATTAAAGTTGTCAAGATGATAATAGCCAGCAATGCAAGGCTCCAAAAGTAAATGTTATGTGAAAAGGGAAAAAACCCTGAAGGGACTGATTCAGTCGCTATCTTGCCCTAAAGATTCCTGGGCTGGAGGTCAGAAATGCCCTGAGTCCTTGKCTCAGGTGTAACTCTGATGGGAGGGTATGTCTCAAGTGCAGGGCTCTGAGATGGGGGATGGAGAAAGGGAAGAAAATGCATGGCTGGGCAAGTGATAGAGAGGGAGATGTCCACGAGGAGTGCATTTAGTCCACTGGCAGGGAGAAAGCGTGAGGAATTTGACTGGGAAGGGGAACGCTAGCATCACCAGCTGAAGAGGCTGAGCAGCCCTGCTCGACTGCAGGCTCCCCCTCCGTCCTGTTCCACCTGCCTTGAATGATTCCGTCCTACAGAAAATCYGAGCACTCCTTCCCCTGGCAGGGCATCTTCTTTCTTCAGCTGGAAGTCCCGTGGGAGAAGGGCAGGGAACAGCACCTCTCCGACCATGTCCTGGGAGCAGTGCCCTGCAGAGAGCTGCTCTTGCTCACGGGCGCTGGCAGGCAGTACAAAGCTGTGCAAAGGGCAGGCCAAGACACGAGGGGGTTTTGCACAGGTGTAAGTAAGCGTTTGGGGCAAGGGAGGCTGAAGGCCATCTTGCTGAGCTTGCATCAGCCCAGTGTTTGGTAAGAGGCGACCAGACACCTTGGATGTGCAATTGGGAGCTTTGTAAGGAGCAAACAGAGGTTCTGACATCAACATCGGGGCAGCGGTCAGCTATTGCAACCTTCCCAGGTGTAAACATCTGCGAGGGGCCGTTCCCACGATGAGTGAGACATGGGCTGGAAACACCCCTCCCCCGGGGCTGTATTCTCCTCCTTGCACTGAGAAAGTCAAAAGTTACCCTTTCCCCATCCCAGCGCTGTCCAGCAGGTAGCTACTCCTCACCTGCAGCATCTCAGAGTTAATACAGTGCTATGAACTTCTTTTATTTGGGAGAAACAAGCACAATTCAAGTAAAGGGAGTTAATAGGTAATTGTAGTGTACAACAGGTTCTGGCATTGGATTAGAGGTATAATCAGGTTCCCGTGGCAGTCAGGAGAAGAACCTGGTGGTGACTCGTGACTAAAACGTGAAAAATTTTTCATTTTTAATATGAAATTTGGCACCACCCAGTTCTTAATCTCTTAATATCTTAATAATATCAACAGCCAGAAAACAAATATATAAATTGTTCTGTCTAATGCCGAAAACCAGATTTTTCTACCAGTGCATCAGGAGCTGGATTAGTCCCACGGCAGCACAGAGTGGAGAGGACAGGGTCTCTTGTGGTGTCCAGGTGGAGGTGAGCTTGCTCAGCCGGAGCTCTTAGGTACAGCTGTGCCACCGAAACACTCACGTACCCCACCTCCCGAGCTGGGGAGATGCTTTGCCTTAATCTCAGTCTAAGTTTCTATCACAAGCCACTGCCAGAAAGATAAGAAGAAAGTGCACTTTTGCGTGGCTGGAGATGTAACGCTCTCTTTTAAAGAAAGCAGCCCCTCTCCTTGAGAGCCCTGCGAGCCGCAGCCCTGACGCGGAGCTGGGCTGGCAGGTGAGACCACGCTGCTCTCTGCAAGGACAGCGGGAGCGTGGCTGGGTGATGTGCTCCTGCCTCGCCTGGGGCCCGCAGGCAGCGTCCCCTCGCTCACCCTCCCTTGGGAGGCTTTGCGGAGCGTCCTGACAGGCTCCAGTTGCTTTTGCGCTGTGTTTTCCCCATCGCTGCAAAGCATTTTTTTCTGCAGCTGAGAAGTACCGAGCTCTTCCCTCCACTGGCTGGCGGGATGGAAGTTAATCATCTGCTTGCAATTAACCTGTGACCTCCCACGCCCGTGGCGCGCGGGGCCGTGCTGTAGCTTTAACGCGGGCGGTGGAAGCGGGAGGGAGGACAGCCGTGCCAGGTCCGGCCCCGAAGCTGCTGCAGATCCCTCACTCCTGCCCGGCGCGGCCCTGGCAGCGCTGCCCGCCATGGGAAGCCAAAGCCTCCTCGCCGCCCTCCTCRCTGCCGCCCTCGCCTCCCTCCTGCCGCTCCCTGCTGCTCCCTCGACCCACCGCAAGCTCCTGGTGTTCCTGCTTGATGGCTTTCGCTTCGACTACATCGACGACAGCGAGCTGGAGGGTCTGCCGGGCTTTCGGGACATTGTGAACATGGGGGTGAAGGTGGATTACATGACCCCAGACTTCCCCAGTCTCTCCTACCCGAATTACTACACGCTGATGACGGGTGAGTACTTGCATTTCTGTGCTGTGATGCTCCTCAGAGCTGCCAGCTCCCCGTGCCGAAGTGGAGGGCAGCTCCCTATGACTTTTTCCTTCCAAGATGATGTAAAAATAAGAGAAGTCGTGCTTTTAGCTGGGAGTTTGAAAGCACTGAGGCATTACAGATCAGTATTGCTTGTCTGAAACCTGCTCTGAACTTGGAAACGCCACTTGGAGCTGATTTTTTAAGTTCCCCTTTGCTCTCCCGCGGTGCTGCTGGGTCCCTACCTGCTGCCACTGCTGCGGCACGGCTGCCCAGGGCTCCCCGGTGGGAGCACTCATGGGGGCTGCCGCATATAGAACATAAAAAGGAGTGGGAAATGCACGGAACATTAATACGGAGCCTGCTCACAGACTTCCCAGTTAATAAAAAGTCGTGTAAACTGAGGGTGGCTAAGAGAAGAACTTCTTTTCAGCCAGCAGGTCTGTTTTGGCAACTTCAACATTAAAATTCTTTTTAAACTTAACAGACTTTTTGCTTTCASAGGTCCCTGTCTTAATGTTGCCCTAAGTCCTTATATCTGTAAGATAAGCTGAAATAGCCAAATAGAAAGACATTAAGGATTTTTGCTGTTGCTTCCCCACACTTTCCCTTTTTCTGACTGCCAGGGAGGGGCTTTCAGAAAATCAGGAGGTTAGTAATAATTTTCGTGATGCTGRTTTCCTTTTAATCTAAGTGTAGCAACACATGATTACAGTGACACTAGGGAGGTGCACAGAGTACAGCTGAGCCCTTCACATCAGAGTAAGACACCCTGGAAACAATATTTAAGTAAAAAAACGAAAAAACAGAAAAGTTTTTCTGGAGTTTCTGATTGGGTTTTTCTCCAGAGTTATTTAACAACCAAGACCTTCCAGCTAACGAGGAGTGAGAAAATCTGTCCTCTCTGAAGATATGTGGTATCTTCTGCTRTCCTCGGAACAATACAATGCCCAGTGGTCCATATACTGCTTGCTGGGAAAGCAAATAGATGCCATTGTAAGACAAAAATCTGACATCAGTTGTGCCCAGCTTGTTTTGAAACCACTTAACCCCTTCCTCCCTCTCTTGGGAAAGGAATGCCTTTCTCTTGCTCATCTCTGAACAGAAAAGAGTACAAAACCATCACAGGTTTTTTTCATGACTTGGTGCAAATGCATGAATGCAGAACAAATGTCACAACTGAAAACAGAGGTGTCACCCCGCTGTGGACCTTGTTCTTTATGTGTACATCGGCAAATCGGCTTAACACTTCATATGTAAAAAGCCTTCAGATGAAGTCGTTAAAGAGAACAGGGAAAGCGACTGCTTTCTCTCCTTACCGCATTTAATCATCACTCCTATTAAGTGTGTATGCGTAGAGTGAAGTCTATAATCACCCTCTCAAGGAGTTTTGAAAACATCCTGTTTTGTGCTCACAAAGAAGGAGTTTTGTTTTAGATCATGAAACACCACTACTAGACTTTTCACATTTTTAGGGTACCAGAGTTTCTACACCCCAGCTTTTAGCAATGAGACAATCTACGAGACCAAACTCAGCTCTTCTTGCAAGTCTCCTGGCATTCATGATGAGGATCTCAATGCAAATACGACTTCACCGCAAATAACAATTCACCTTCATAACGCATGAGTCACAGCAGTGTTAAATAGGTCAGGAACCAACCGAGGACCAAGTTTACATGATGAACATGCCCAAAGGAAGATCCAAGACTGCACTTGAACCCTCGGGGTGTTAGTGGACCCCGTGGCTGTGTCCTGGCATGACAGCAGAATAAATCTCATGGCTGCACAGTTCTTACCCCCAATGCCAGGGTGCAGTCTCCACAGAAAGGAGATGTCATGTTTTAGGTGATGATGGGGTTAGGAGCCTGGGGCACGCAGCAGACGTAGCATTAGCTGTGTTCAGTCTATGCGCATTCAATTCGCAAAGCTGGGACAACTTTTGGAAAAAATACAGCATGGCAGGGTGACATGAACATCATGCCGAAGTGACCTGCTTAGGGACTGGCAAGTCACTGTCTCCCCATCGCCGCTGTACGGGCATTGGGAAGCTTACATCGCATCTCACCAGTCATGCATCTCCTCTGCAGGGGGGGACATGACTGTAACTGGTTTTGCTTCTGTTTGCAACTGGGATGTGTGGGATTTAAATGTTGCCACAGTTTCTTCTGGGAAATCAGGAACTATAAGGGCAAGCCATTCTTCATGTCTTGTCCTACACTGCTGCTTCATKAGCTGTTACGAAACTCACGTTTTAACCTCCAAATTGCCATATTTTAGCATTGTGAATGCGGTTTCATAGTATATTGGCTTTTTTYAGCTAAATCAGTTTAAGAAATTTCTGGCCCCACCTGCACATTCCCACCCCTAGCTTGTTCATTATATCCCACTACTTTTTTGGATAAACACTCCCATCCCTTCTTTCTCTGCTCATTCACAAGGTCTTGTGGCCCCACATCCATTCAGGAGCATACACAGCTGCCAGGTCTAGGACAGTGTGTGCATGAAAATGCTGTGGTTGGGATGTCTTTCTCTCTTGCCACTATCCATTTATGTGAGCAAGGCCTCCTTTCTACCTACTGCCCTTCACCCCACATCCACGCAACCTTCATGACTCCAGAAAGGTTTAGTTGATACAGAAGGAAGTTCTCCCTCATTTCAGTGGCTTTGGAGGAGGACAGTAGAGTCTGCTCCTCAGACACCATCACCATTGGGACAGGTCAGTCCCCTCAAACAAGAACTCACCTTCTCCTCCTGCCCAGACCTGCACGCGGAGGTTATGGAGGTCAGCAGCATCTGCCTCACCGCGTCTCAGTGCAGATGCCAAACTGCACCCGTCAGCCCTGCCAGAAGGTTGCTTTCCTCTGCAACGGGCAACTAGCAAGCAATAGCATGCAGCGCAGCTGCCCGATTATCTGCAGGATCTTCTAGTCATTACATTTTACTTTACTGATGATTTCAAGAGGGCAGCCTAACTGAATTTAATATTAATGAGAAATAGCAAGTTTACTGAAATTTTCAAAGCTGTAACCAAATAGATGTAACCATAACTGATGACCAAGAGCTACATATCTAAAACCAACTAACTAATGTATACTAATATGAAGCATAGCCCGTTTTGCTGAGACTAGGTGCTAGATGAAGCACAGACACAGTGGGAGGAATAGGGCCCAACCTAGGTAAACAAAATGGATAAATTTTGGAAGGGAAGCAGGGGGAGGGAGGTGACTCGCCCGTGGTCACGCAGTGCTGCAGGGTGATGGCAGAACTTTCCATGGGTCCCCCTCCTACTTAAATCTGTTGCTGCTCTTAACCTATGAGAAGATATTTGCTGGAGCTTCGCTGAGTGACACAGAAATCCTCAGCCCAAAGCCCGGGGCCTGCCTAGAGGTCTCTTCCCTTCCTCCAATCTACAGCAATTACAAGAAAGAAAACCAGAGCATAGAAACAATGCTAGTGGTTTGGCTTCTTCATGTAAAATCACGCAGTGATTCAGAGCTCGGGGAAGCTCCAGTCTYCCTGCGAGCCAGGGCACGGCGTCATGACATGCTATTTGCTTGAAGGAGCACCAAACGACAGCCAAGTCACTGCTGGAGCAAAGGGATCTTGCTGATGTGCAACCGGAGAAGTTGTGTTACAAAAATCTGGTGGTGTGCAAGGTAGCCCAAGAATATGCTGGCTTAAAATCCAACTCTTTGAAAAGCAGTCTTCTCTAACAACTTAATTCATGCCATGTTTCTCAGTTTTGGCTTCCACGGTGACCTAAAGACTGGTTCCTGGGTGGTTGGGTTGTTTTCTGAGCTGCTAGACTGAATCCTACCTGGTGTCCTAGCTCTCTGTCCTCCAGTTATGATATTGCAGTTGTTGTTGACCTGAAAGGCATGGCATAAAATAGCAAATTAGGTAAAAGGAGCTGCTGCTGCTGGCACGTGTGTTTGAGAGAGCTTTGCGGGGCTTGGCGTGGGCTTGGCAAGGGAGGGAGGAAGAAGTCCAAATGTGCATATCCCAAAAGGCTCACTTAATCGCACCATGTGCTGTTTGTTTTGCAAAGAAAGGAATTAAGACCACAAGCCACCTCGGGTTTTTATCCTGCAGGGAGCTTGTAATATTTCCCTTTCCCTGGCTCGGCCTGGTTCTGCAGGGAGCTCTCATGCCAAACTAAATGGAAAGTCTGCGGTGTCCCCATAACCGCTGCAAGCACAAGTTACTGCTTCAGAGCCCTTTGTGCCACATCTCTCGAGAAAAGCTGCTCACGCTGAGGATTTTGGGTGTCCCTCACCTGCCAACCTGCAGGTGTTGGGGGGCTGCTGGGGGACCCCCTGCACCCCGACTCCCCTGAAGCCCCCCCAGCTCAGGGCATGCAGGGGCCCCTCATTTTCCAGCCCCAGCCAGCTTAAACACGRGTGGATGGTATCACATCTGAGCTGGAAACTCGGGGAGGATTTATTTTCCGAGATCCTAACAACAAATGAGGTCTTTTCTGGCAGGTCCTCTACGAGGACGCGCCAGCCGCCCGGTCAGCTGTGTGGCCCCGCATCCAAGAGCYGTATTTCTCTTGGCCTCTATGGAAAGCGGAGGGAGTCTCTGCTCGCAGAGGTGGGTGGGTGGGTGGTGAGCTGCTTGGAGAGGAGCCAGTGAGGGGCCTCCATGTCCCTCTTTGGACAGGACCTCATCTTAAATACTTGGCAGAGAGGCTGTGAGGTCCCATGAAGCTTGTGGGATGGAGGAGGAGGTTGAATAGAGGATGTTTCAGGTCTCCTGAACCCCAAGGTGAGGCCTGTGGTCTTTGCCGGGCTGTCCCGTAACTCAGCGACGGCATGTTTGGGGCTTCTCTAATATACAGGGGCGGCACATGGTGTTTTCGCATCCACTGTGGCTCAGCCCCGTGTGTGCCACCGCCTTGTCCCCTGCACAGCAGGAGGGAAGGGGACAACACGGCAGAGGTCCCAGGGGTGTGTGACAGTCAAGGTCTGCTCTGCCAGACTGAGGGTTTCACCCATCTCCCTCCTCTGCTTCTACTGTCCTTCCTCCACCCCTCACCCTCAGTATTGGCATACTTGACTGCTGAGGGGCTTTGGTGGATGATGTTGCGGTCTGATAAACAGACAGCCTGCTTCTGTTTTTCCCTGAGCACAGCAAATCTCGATGTACACTGTGCCCTGTTTATTCCACGCTTTCTGGGAGCAAATGTCCTTTGGGCTCCCACCCTTGGGGTCCTCTGGGGTCTGGCTGTTGTGCACACGTACTAGTACATTTATTGTTTGCTGTGAGAGGTCTTCCGGTTTACAGCACAGCATCTCCACTCTCCGTCCACTCAGTACCCGGAGGAAGCCCCATCCGGTGATGGCTCTAGCAGATGCCTCTTTTCTGCTGCCCAGTTAATGGTATCCAGACTCTAGCCTGGTCCAGAAAAGGATGCTGACAATTTCTGCTTAGCAGTTAAGCAAGTTTTTAACTACATAAACAATACCTGCATATTGTCGGAGGCATAAAAAATGGAGAGAGAGGATTACAACAGGGAAATTTATTATCAGTACACAGGAACTGAAACTATCTCAACTTCACTGTCCAAGCTGAGAAAAAAGCCAGCAGGACACAAAAAGCATGATGAGTGACAAGGGAATAGGATTTTTTCTTTTTGCTCCTCTTTTAACGACCACAGATGCCAGCAGCAGCAAAGATTTAAAAGATTCTGTTCGTGACGTACAGTTTTTAAATCAATAGTCTCTTATTTTTCTTGGATTCAGTAGCTTTCCATTTCTAAAATTGTTAGTTGGGAAGCAAAAGAGCACGAAGTAGTCTGTGGTAATACTATTAACTGGCAGGGAAGGGGTACTATCCTAGCAAGGACGGGCTGGAGAAGAGAGTGGGAACTGGGAGGGTTTTTCATTTTCACATTCTTCATCTCGCTTTGTTTACTCACCGCCTGCAGGAAGGCTGCAATGCCAAGTGCCAAGATTTTTCTCTTTCACACATACACAAAATGTTGTAAAAATCTGTGTTTGCTTTCTAAAAAAATGGAAACACTTTCAAAGTGGAGAACAGAAAGTTTTTTCTAACACAAGTTCATATGCTACAAATTGAAGCACAGTTTTTTCCTTCTTACTAGCTACA
The DNA here is from genome assembly GCA_030449065.1 of Oceanodroma leucorhoa. Lineage (NCBI taxonomy): Eukaryota > Metazoa > Chordata > Aves > Procellariiformes > Oceanodroma > Oceanodroma leucorhoa. Next base: position 8,850,361 of record JASVER010000005.1, on the reverse strand, counting down.
ACCTCACAGCTCACGACTAGTATACCTGCTACCAGCTATTAGCAGCAGTAGGAGGACATTCACATATCAAGGTATTTCTTTGCCCAGAGCTGAAGTCACAGCTGCTGAACAGAAAATTGCCAGAGGCTCGTACCCTCTCTAATGGTGCAGGCAGCAGCTTTGCACGTCGTTTTGTTCAGGCCCTCTATAGTGCTTGGAGCTGCAGTGCCCTCGAGCTGTACCCAGCTGTGGGTGGTCAGGGGTCCCAGTGTGGTCCCTCAGCCCACCACTGCCGTTCAGTTCAGGAAACCAACCGACAGCTGGGAGCACCTGCTCTCCAGGGCCGCAAGACCTGCCTTCCTGCACAAGCAAGCATCCAAAGCCTAAGCTGGATGCTTTGGAACCAGTTTTTGTGCACTCCAGCCCTGGCCCCATTATGAAAGCATTGAATTAAGAGTTTCACGCTCTTATTAAATGAATCCCCTTCAGGAAAAAAAATAATGCTGTGTATAGCAGAGATTTTTCTGTGCCTTTTGATGTGATCCTATTTGTATTGCAAAATTTTGCCTGGCATAGGCTAAGGTGTTTCTGCTTTGGATCTGTCTGGTATTGGAGGCCATAAAAAATTGGAAAGACTTTGTCAGCAAGCTCTTCTCGGAACATAAATTGTCCGTGCCCGTCTTGCAGATACCTTTTTTGCTTGGGGCCCTGCAGATGGCAGGGCCACCTTGCCCAGACCAGAGCTCCCCCCGACTTCTCATGAGCCCTGGTCTTCTCCAGGCCACTTGAGGTTTAGCACACGGGTTTTGTTTTTTTCCCTGAGGTCTTTCTTTTCAAAGCAGGGCAGATGAGACCCAGCAGGGGAAGAGCAGAGCACGACATATATCGAAGTGGGCAGAGCTGGGCCCTTCAGGATGCTTTGCTCACAGCAGGCTGGGCTCAGTCCCTGGGGACGGCAACACCACGATATCTGCTCCGGAGCAGGAATATGGTGCTGGTGACTTTAAAGGCTTGCTCTCTTCCTCCTCACAGCAGGCAGCGTGAGCAGAGCATTTCCCAAGGCAAGTCATCCAGCAGGTCTCCAGGGGGGTTGGAAGTGGGGTGAGGAGCTGACAAATGAGCAGGTGTGGGTCAGCATTTAGGTGACTCTTCAAGCAAGGGAATAGCGGAGCAAAGACATTGTGGGGAGGGAAGGAAGGGAAGGAAGGGAACTGCATGTCTCACTTTGGCTGTTAAAACCTACGTGTGCACAGCTATTTGCCTGGAGGAACTTAACTTTTCCCCAGCCTATATAGCCCCACGGCAGCCTGTGCTTGCATCTGCCCTCCTGGCTCTTGTCACTTCCCGGGGAGTGGGGACATGATGGTGGGACGTGGGAGGAAAGGTCTCAGCATAGTGGCAAGGCATCCATATAACATTACATGGTACAGTACATTTAGCTAAATGCACGTGCTTATGTTCGTCATCAGGTGGATACCACGTAGGTACAGATTATGGCACCTTTGCTGTGTTGGCTAATATACGCACCATGGGTTCTCTGATAAATCTGGTTTGCTCAGTGCAGAGACGGTTTACCTCTGTTTTGTTGCCTGATGCACCAGGTACAGCATTGCACATCTGCCACATGCTGCCTCTCTTATAAAAAAAGATCATTGACTGTCTCAGAAGAGCATTTTCTCTTGTAGATTTAGACACAGGTGGTCCCTGTGTGATACATCGTGCCTACTGGTGATCCTACACGCTGTCCCTGCAGTCAGTGAAAGATCACCAAAGAAAGAAGAGGTCATTCCTGTAGCAAGTGCTACAGGAGCACACGCTCTGGTTTCCAAATCTCACATACGGTCAATGTAGGGTGCACAGCCCTCAGCGTTACTGTGCTGCTGTTGTGGGTGGCCAAGTGGCTGCGTGTTTTGTTGGGGTTTTTTTAATTTCATCTTTGTTTTGCATAGATTCATTTGAATGCTGACAAAAGTGCCTGGAGACATGGGAATGTGCTTTAGACAAAGCCAATGCTGTAAGAAGTGTAGTGTCCAAGTAAGCTGTAGCACGCAGACTTGCAAATGCTTTTGCTGGGTCTCTTCCAGGAGGATACAGCAGTTATCATATTCCTGGGAACTATACCCTCTTTGTTTTCCTCTGTTGCTTGAGGAAGGGGTGCTTTCTACTACAACTGCAGTGAGTTTAACTAATGACATCTGTATGCTGAAATTGCTTTTTGCCCTGTTTCTACTTTTGTAACTTAAGATAATGTTTGATTACAGAGGAAAGCTGCAGTAATGGAAGCAATAATAAATTCAGCATGTTATGGTGACTGTCTAACACCATGTTGCTATTTTGATAATCATTAAAAAGGAGCTCAGCAAAGCTCATTTTCTCAGGGTGGAAAAAATAACTTGCAACACGGGTTGTAAAGAACTCGTGTTGTACAGGTGACTTAAAAGAAATTTGAAAAGTGACTTAATTCTGTGTACGAGTGGCTCTGAGGAGGAGAAATGCCAGCTATCGGAGGGCTTTTTAATCTAGTGAGCAAGGCACAGAATAGCCATGGTTGAAGATTAACAAAGGTCAAAAATAAAATTAGAGACCAGGCATACTTTTTGAACAGTGTTTACTGATGATAAATATTGGGATGAGCAACCCAAGGAAGAGATTGATTAGTTGGGAATTGATGTCTTCCAAGGAGGTCTGACGTCTTTCTGGGACACAGGCTCCAGGTAAGCAGATGTGAATGGTTCCAGGCGGCATTAAATGGTCATGTCTTTTGGTCTGTCTGCTCATCTGATGTTCGCTTCTGGCCCTGTGAACCAGGGACGTCTGCAGTGAAAATTCATGCCTTATAGTCTTCTAGGTCTCTTTTTCAATATAAAAAAGAGAGTTGGAATCCATGGAAGAATGAACAAGTCTGATGTGGTGATCAGAGGAATACTGTCCTCTGTGTTAGTGCACACAGTTAATTAAACTTCCCAATGATGCTACAAAGAACAATCTCCATTCTGTTCCCTAAAGAGGTGGGCAAACTGACAGCAGACCTTAAATCCTATAGGGAGCTCACATCAGCAGCAGCTGGAGTTCATTGTTTCTATGCGAAGACTACACTATACATCATACAGATATGTGACCTAACAGCTTCAGCACTGACCTGCAGGTTTCCCAGGCTGGCACCAGTGCCCTGCCTGAAGTTTAGCAGGTTGATACATGCTCAGGAGTACATGGACTTCAAGAAGTTGAAGAGATGGGATTGTCCTCTAAGTAGGAAGGCTATGTTTTTGACGCACTATAGAGGCTTCCTTCTAGTTCATTTTAGACTTACAGAGAAGAAAGCACTTGGCAGCCTAAGGAGGACAGATTACTGCCCATCCAATCCACCGGTTTTCCTATAGTAAACCTATTTGGTTTAATTTGGTGAATAGTGACTGCCACAAATTGGGACTGCTTTTCTCCGCTGGGGAGGAGGAAATGTTTTGCATAATTGAAATACTTCATAGTAGGGACAGAGAGTTCAAAATCCATTTCAAGGTCACATGTACCCAAAGTATACAGAATCCTCTGCTCAAAATGATGCCTTTTCAAAACAAGCGTACCAAAGTTATTTCAGTTCTGATCACCACGCTCAGTCTCACAGTAATCAAAGCCTGTTATCTGGATCCTTGCAATATCGTGACTCACAAGCTAATGATGACAGTCTCACACATGCATCAGTCGTTGCTTTTTAAGATATGGAAATCGTGAACTCCCAGTACAACTTAACCTTCAACATTTCTTTTCCCATTTTTGTTAATTCACCTGCAGATTAACTCTTAAAATACAGTATCTTCTCTTCTGACAATGACAAGAAGTGGAAGACATCTTTTGGCTATTATATATAAGTTTCTTGTAACATAAAGTTGCCCAAGGGCCCCCAAGGTGCAGTAAGAGGGCTAAAAATGTCTGATGAAATGATTGCTGTCCCCACAACCAAGAACAAAGCGTGTTCATTTAAAAAAAAAAGCTAACAATAACAGAAAATAAAAGTAATATATAAAGGTTTTTAGCCTAGTTTTTGCTTGTTTGTGGGAAAACAAATGTGCCCTATGGATAAAGGAGAGGGGAAATGCAAATTTCCCAAACTTTATTCTATGTTTCCAGATTGTGCTCTTATCCCTTCCCGTTCACAGACTGCTTCCCGCAGCCCTCTGGGTCTGTGCGCTGGCGAGTACCTTAAAATGGCCTCAGACTTGGCAGATGTTGCGTGTGTAGAAGAAGTGAGGCGTCAGCCAAACATTTGGCACCTGCGCGGGGCCGCCACTGCTGTGGTTTGTGTGTGGACTGGGTACGGCACGTTGAGCAGGCCACGGGCTGCGGGATTTGTTTCTTCTGGCCTCAGCGGTCTAAAAGTTTGCTGTCTGAAGCTAAGCGAATGATGTGATCTTTCTCTACAATTAATAGAGAGCAATATGCACCTCCAGAGGATAACTCCTCCCAGATAGCTTAGATGCCTATCTTAGGATGGCATTAATTGCTTTCTAGAGGTGCCTTTTCTTCTCCAATGACTGTGAAGGGAACACAGGTGGCTGACAAGCTTCAGCAACTAACTTTGAGGTGGCTGAACTGGGGGATATAGAGAGCTACCTAGAGGACCTCAATAAAAGGTAAGAGAGTCAAGAAGATCGTGTGAGTGGTTGCAAGGTAAGAAGTCCCTGAGTTCGTATCAGGGCTTTTCAGCTGCATGATCCAGTGGTGGCAGTGGTGGTGCTGGTGGCATCCATCTGCTGGAGAACACCAATCTGATTGTGKTTTTTTTTTTTCTGCCCCTGAAGGTCGGCACTGTGAGGTCCATCAGATGATTGGAAACTACATGTGGGACCAAAAAGCAAATGTATCTTTTGATATTGGTGTGAATAAAGAAAGCCTGCTTCCTCTCTGGTGGAATGGATCGGAGCCTTTGTGGGTCACAATGATGAAAGAAAAAAAGAACGTTTTCATGTACTACTGGCCAGGTTAGTATGTAAAAAATTGCTACCATCTTAACGGTGCATCTTTACATCTAAGCACTCCATATGCTGTAGGGTGGCTCTTTAATGCCATTCTGAAATACAGACAAGAATTATGAGTGCTTTACTAACCATTCATAGAAATTAATTATCTTTTCTTAGGCCATGACAATTTGCATATGCTTAGAAAGGAAAAGACTGAAGTGTCACTGGAGGTAGCTTTCCACGAAATGTTACCTTCAGGGGGTGCTGGCTTGCAGAGCATCCCCTCCTCCACCAACTGCTCATTCCTCTTGCCCATCTGTAGCTTCTGCTGTGCTGAATTGTTGTCCATGAATGGTTCATGGAGCAACACTGTAGACCATGTCACTCATCAAAGTTAAAGAGTAACCATCCTCCCCCAATGCTTGTTTGGTTTTAACCTGGAAATTAGTAGCTGAGAGCTGAAGACCATCTACTCTGTGGGGACAGCAAAATCCAGCTGAAAGCAAAGCATCCTTTGGTGAGCTGGAATGAGCACTCTTGTCCTCCTTCATCATTAACTCAGCTGAGGTCCCAGTTGCTCTGAGTCTGAGCCATTCATTTGGAGGGACTTGGCCTTTCCGTTCTTTATTTGTTGGATATTGGACCACTGAAATCACTAGGAATGTATAATAATGAGTCTTTTTTAACAAATAGGAGTATACCCTTAGACTGTCCATTTAGGGACYCCCATGGAAATAAATGTTCCAGCTGTGCAGCCAGACCAAATATCTTGCAAGGTACTCAGCTTCTCAAATTTTTGACCTTTTAACTCTGCTACCTAAGCAGTATGCAAATACGCTCATATGTGGAACTGCAGGCTAGAGGACCACATGTTAGAAGAGCTGTACTGAATACAGCCAGTGCCAGCGGGCAGGGCAGCGGCAGCTGACTCACGCCGCGGGCTCCCGGCCAGCTCGTCTTCTGCATCCCAACGCACGTGTGCCTGGTCACGGTCTTTCCATGCAATATGGCTAATGGCATCCCAGAAAAAAAGCCACAGTTCTCAGGAAAGGGAAGAAAGAGCGAACCAAGATCAAAAACACTGAAAAGCCATCCAGAGTGTTTCTACAGTACTGAAGAGCGAGAAGATCTGAGGGTGACATTATTGCCTTACGGGGTCAAAGGCAGTCCAAGGGACTGGAATTGCAGACTAGATATAATGGTTTGGATCAGCCCTCAGAAAAAAGCTGCTTCTTATTGGAGATCACCCAAGTGACCTAACAGCAATGCAAATAGTAGGATATAGAAATTATACAAGAATGTAGAATTCTTCTAAAGATTTACAAAGAGACCTGTTTCTATAGACTATTCATTTTTAACTACTAATGTAACTGCACTGAATAGGTATAATTATGTACTGAATAGATGTAATAGTCTACAGAGAGCTACTGAAATCCAGAAGAACAGTATCACTTTCCATTAAATGCCTTTGGACTTTACCTAGCTCCTTCATGTTGCCCTTTGAGCAGTGTCTCCCAGGGAGAAGACATTGAGGTGTATATGTATGCATCCCTGTATACGTACATATACCCTTCACACTTACCTGTCTACTATTTCCAGTGGAAAATTGCAAGGAACAATAGAACATCCCTTTTCCCAGTGCTGCCAAGTGTATGCATTGATTCTCTTAAAACACAGAGGGGAAATTTTTTTGCGTGGATCTGGTATTTTAGCTGTGGACTGTGATGTGTACATCTGTCTGTCATTAATTACTTATCTGTGACAGACGACCTTTGGCAAAGTCATCAGTGCCTCAGTTCAGCAAATGCTTAAGCACATGCTTATTTTAAGGGTATTCATGGTCTCAAAGGACACATTGGCCATACGGGGTCAGGCACAGGGCAGCAAGCGGGGTGAAACATAGAACTATTGAACTAAAACACAGGGCAGTTGGGCTGCAGTAGGACTCCGGGTGTAACTGAAGTAAACAGAAGTCACCCCAAATGCAATAGTATTTATTACATTTCCCTATATGATTTTTTTAAACTGTTTTCTAGTTCCATAGTAAGGATGTGATCCTTACTTCTAGTTTTATTATATTGAAGCTTTAATTCTTTAAAAGGCATTTGACTGGAGAGTGATGCCAAACAAAACGGAAGAAGAAATAACCAAGGTGGGTTAAGGTCCCACAGACGTTTGCACTGAGTATGATCTGCTATTAGTGATTTACTTTCCAGCCTGAGGATATACTGCTGCTTAGTAACAAATCCTGCAAATCTGATGAAGATCCAAACAGGAGAAGTTTGGGAAACTGTTAATAGGAACAGCAATGTTCAGCCAAATTCATCACACTTTGTTCTGGAAGATGCTATTTTCTCTCTAGCCAGCAGTGAAGACAAACGAGACTGATCAAACATAGCAGAAACATGTTGCGAATGCCAGGGAGCTAATTCCCAGGGTTAACTTACACCACTGCCATTTCCTCCTCAGAGACAGTTCCAAGCTTTGCAAAGCCTGAACCCAAAATCTGCTGCTTCGTATTCTTCCCTATGTTCCTCTCTCATGCATAGCCAGGGCTTGAAGGAAGAAAATCCAGACCCCAGCAAACAGGGATAAAGGGCTGTCGGATGTGAACACCCATCCATCACAGCTTTATCTGTGAGCCTAACATAAACACAGCAAAGACAACCCATGGGCAGAATTCATCTGGGCTCTCCTGCCTCTAGAAGCGGAGGAGCCAAATTACCACCGTGCCGGGGGTCCCAACCGCCGCTTCTGCCAAAATACAAGCACTTGGCTTGTAAGGACATTTTTCTCCTTTCTTCACGGTGTTTATTAAGCAGTTTCTGCTCTTCAAGGCATTCCTGGGGAAAAAGTCATGTATCCTCTGACTGTTTGATTGCTAAGTAAAACACAACAGCTAACACCGTACGTGGGGTGAAATGCGCAGCCTCACGCCCAGCTTGCCTGTCTGAAGCACTGCCGCTCCAGCGGATGGAGAAGCCCCAGAGGAGTGCCCCAGAGAGCATCCCGGCGGTACCACCGAAGTCAAAGCTTTATAGTGCTCCTCACGCTCAGCCCAGTGGGTGATGTCACGCCAGACCCTCAAACTCCTTCATTTTCCGGCAGCCTATGCAACTGCTTCAGCTGAAGTGCAGTCACATTTTTTCTAAACACTGAAATGAGAGAAAGGGGAAAAAAAAGACTCTAAACCCAACTTTTTGCCATTTAAACACAACATTTACCAGACCGTGGAGCTAGTCTGGAAAGTTTTCAAAACCTTCTGTTATGACATGAAGTGTCCGACTGTTAAATCAATGTTTAGAAATGCAATTTAAAGCTGGCAGAGGTTCAGGTCTCCATGTCAGAGAGCTAAAGAGAAGCCTATATATCACTGTGAAAGAAGTCCTTATTCCTGCTCCAGTAGTTCAGGTTTTTAAGTAAAGGTTTAGTGTCACACAAAACTCTGCAGAAAGGTATCTAACATTACATCTTAGTAAATACAGCGCATCTATTTGTAGTTTAACCAAGAAAAACTTAACGTTCCCTTTGTCTGGCTCCAAATCTTTTTAAATTTCCTTTCCCATAATATTTAAATGAGAAAATTTACCATCTGTCCTGGCCTCTACCAAAATGGAATTTAAATATTAAAGGATCTTCGTGGCCAGTATTTTGGAATTGTAACAAGCCTTAACATCAAAAATCCAATTTTAAGTTCTGTTCATCACAGAGGATGAAAAAAAAAAAGAAAAAGGAAACTCTTGGTATCTAAGCAGCATGAAATTTCAGTGTTATTGCCAATGAACTGCACACTTGAAGACCAATATTTAGTGGCCAAAATGATTTCTAATTCTTGCTGCCTCTGTAGTCTTTTATGTCATGCTAATCACTTGACAGTCTAGAAATAGCAAAGATATCTGAGCAACTGAAATATCCCARATCCCCAAGAGGTTAATGCTTCCAGTTAAAATTATCTCATGAGTAATTGTGAGGAACGTTATCTGAGAAAATTATAATCTAATGTCAGTATCTGAAGAGGAAAAGAAGAGGCAAAATCATCATATTAGTCACTGGCTATGAGCAATCATCATCCACCCGAACTAAAATACTAAGCATTTCCAATGCGTTTCCAAATGCGTCCTTAACTTCTTGTCTGGCTTTGGAGCCAATCTTTTCCCAGACTCAAGTTTCAGAGGAGAAATTGGCTCCGAAGTTCCAGTTCAGCCCTGAAATACTAGGAAAGCCCACAGAGGACTACTGCATCACCTCTAGCATCCGAGGTAGCTGAAAGCCAGTGTTTTTGCTGCTGGTAGCACCCAGGACATTATGCAAAAGACTGAAGCTGCATGCCCTCAGGGTAGGGGCCAAGGGCTCCTGCTTGCTGGAGATGACTTCAGGTCATTCATCGAATACATTTTTTTGATGATTTGGTTGGGTAGCATCTGGGACCTGTTGCACAACATAGTTTCTTGAAGGTGCAGTGTACAGATGTATAGAAGTTCTACTGTGGGAAGGTATGGAGAGTCAGTTCTTGTCAAGTAATCTGCAGGCTGTTCATCCAGGTTGCAGATTACTTTTGTGGTGGAGAGATAAACACTAAAGTATCTCCATGCGGAAAGGGAAGGATTAAGTCATGTAAGTTTGGGGCAACAGGGGAAGAATGAAAAGTGAGCACCATCACACGCTCCCACCATTTTTATGAAAACAAGTATTAGATAGAGGTTCAAAATGATGTAAATATGTTTTTACAGAAAAGTAAATTAGTTGACTACATTTGCTATTTATTATTGCAAATAATTAATTCTTACAAAGAATTAATCATAATAGATGGGGTCCCTTGAAACACACAAAGAATGTGGAGACCTGGGAGCCGCTACCATGGACCATTGGGTGAAGAGATGGAATCTGTCATGTGTGTTAGGGCTCTTTAATTTTTGGAAAGGGTAACCTCCATCTGACTTACCTGGCTTTCTGCAAAACAGTGAAGATTTTTAAAAATTTCCTAAGCTTAAGTATTTAAGTTTTTCTAATCTTTCATGGTACTCCTGAGAAGTCACAATCAGAAGTCTCTTAGCCAGCTTAGCCTGTAAGCGGTGTGCTTTTCCCTGTGTCCCAGTACTGCACCTCAGAGATGCGAGCTCATGTGGGCTGAGATGCAAGACACTGACAAATTCTCTTTACTGAGTGTCCCAGTAAGCAAACTGTTGTAAATCATCTCTAAAAGTAGCTCTGCTTGCTCTAGTGCTCTCTCTGTACTTACATCTCCTGTGCAACCTTCTTCCCCCTCAAGCGACGAGTCAGCTTATGACAGTCCTTAATGCCTATTCCCTTCATCCTAAGGGAGAAGCAAAGGGACCCAAATGTAGGCAGATTCAGGCTATGGCAGCTTAGAGTTGCCTTTTTGACCTGACTATATTGCGGTATACAGAGGCCATTTTGCAAAAGATCTCTTTTTTTTTCTTTTTTCCCCCTTGTGCCCCAGGAACACACCAGAAAATGCCTAACTGTGATGGGAGGACTCTGGGGCTCTCGAAGGATAATTTGCATGAATCCAGTGTTTCTGAAAGCACACTTCTTTTAAATATTAATGTTATTCAGCAGCATAGTAACCAGAGAGCAAAAGGGCAAAAAAACCCACAAAAACATGTTTTTGTGTGTTCAGGGCCATGTTCTCCTGTCGAATTTGTTGCCATAAATTTCTGGGCCACAAAACAGACTGTATTTTGCAAAGAAGGCTGCAAGTTACCAAGAGAGTTAATTGGTTTATACTGTTTTAATAAGACCTCCTGGGAAACAGATTTAATAGTGGAGTGCCAGTATCACATAATAAAATACATTTTATAGAGGATATTACGACGTAAGATACAACGTGTGTAACTGGAAAATATTTGCTGAACTTTCAGGGAACAATATCTAAATCTATTATGTTGGAAGCCTGGAAGTGAGGCTATGTGGCCACAGTAGTTAAAATGAAAACAAGCTAGCGATTCAGGTGGAAGCCATCTGCCACGAGGGAATCGAGAGTTTTATTGTGGGAAGGTCACACAGCGACCTTCCTTGTAGAGAGGGAAATAAAAGGATCCAATGTACAGTTTGCTACAATCACTCGTCAAACCAACCTCTCTCCCCCTTTCCCTTCCAACCACAAGGTTTCCTGCAGGGAAGGTGTAAGGTAAGTAATGTCACAGGGAATTTACAAACCTGAACTTGGACCCCACGGTGTGAGGTCTGTGATCAAGGTGAAACAGCAGAGCTTACCATGTTTTTTGCTCGTAGGTTGCGAGGTCGAAATCCTTGGAGTCAGACCAAGTTATTGTCGCGAGTATTTCAGCGTCCCAACAGACAAAAACTTTGCGGATGCCATCAGCGATGCTCTCGAGTCTTTGCGGTATGTCACTAGACTTCTGCGATGTGGGGTTTTCTTTCTCAAGGATGAGTATTTGGGTGTACTATCAGCCTTGCTCTAGGGAGATTTTCAGGATTGGCTCCCAGGTAAAAAGATGGGGGCCGAGACTGCTTTTTAGTATGTTGTAGAAACATGACCGTAACAGAAATAGGCCCTCACATTAAGATCAGAGGGAAAGATGTGCTCCTCTTTTCATGTGTAAGTTACAACACAGAGGAGACGACTTACTATTTTTAATTTGCTATTGCAAACAACTTCAAGATCAGTTTGTGAGTATCTGTTCACTGACCTGCAAGAGCAGACTTTGAAATGCTTGGATTTAGAGAGAGCTCCTGGGAATCTGGAAATTCTGAAATTCGGTTCCAGTCACTTGTTTATGAGACTGATGCTTTGGCTCCTTCTGCATTTTAGAACATCTCAGGCACAATGATTTTGGAGCGGGCATTCATTTTGTGCAAATATGTAGAGAATAGAATAGTTACATTGGAAGGGACCTACAACAATCATCTAGCCCAACTGATGGGAATGATGGGAATATATCTCTCAGACAATTCCTAGGAAAAACGTATGCTCCACACACAGCTTTCCAGTTCCACCATCTCTCATCCAAACATTAACAAGGGACAATTCCACAGAGGTTGTAAAATCAGGGAAGATTGCACTGCCACGTGCGGAGCCAATGCCTTACCTTAGCTACAACTAAGCTTCCTCTTCTAAAACCTTGTTGGTTCCATAATTTATCCAATCCTAGGATACACTTCTACTTTACTACTTGCGAACTGCCATAGCGATTTGAATCTGAAAAGTTTCTTATTCAAATGCTGAATGTTGATTGTCCTTGAAATAAAGGCTCCAGAATGATGAGAGCACTGCTGGAGATGTTGCTCCCGGTTGCACACTGGGTCCTGCTGCACAGATGCTCACAAATCACAGTGCTGTTTACAGCATGGGTCTTAGAGAGAAGCTGTCTCAGAACACGTGAGACATTTGATCCTGAAATGATTTAGCTTAGATTTTAAGAAAGTTATCTGCATGTGACATGAGGAGGTCATATGCACCATAGGAGGCTTTCTGGAGCTTCTGCGACACTTTTAATTCAGTGAATGAAAAAGGGGATGGGTCAAGATATGCTTGAAGCTTCCTGCCTGTTTCCTATGAAGCAAGGTGCATGAGGCTGCTCAGGATGGTTTGCAGCTTTGTAATTGTGAACATGATTAAAAGCAAGGCACAGACTGTTAAAAGCTCCAGTCCTTCAAGCCGCTCTTTTGGGTAGCTGGAGCCCATTGAAAACGTTTCAATAGCTAATTCACCCCAAGTCACAAGGCTGCTTGCTGCTGCCTTCTGTGGAAAAGAAGAAAAGGGCAGGGACACAACAGTGTTGGTGGGGCAGCTCGCAAGAGGTGAAAGATGGTGATTTCAAGAAAAGAGCAAATCCCCGCCACTACGATGTCTGCTGTAAACACCAGCTACAGCCTGCTGAAGAGCCCAAATCCTACAGATCATCCTGGAGCTGCGGGAGGTCCGGTCTCTGGTGTCCATTTACACACCATCCCTCTTGAATTTCTGCCTGGGTTCCTTTTCTTTAAACTAAGTGCCCTGTCTGCAGCAAGGCAGAAAAGAGGAAAAAGGAACTATCGTCGATAAAATTAATAATCAGTTGTGGGTGTAAAGTAAGAAAGGAGGGTAGAGAATGAACAGATTAAAAATCAGGTAGGTTTTCCTTATCCTTTCTCTCATTCATCCTCTTTGTTTAGTCCTTTAAAATTTAGTAAACAATTTTCAGTGCTGCTGGGCCAGCCCATAAGAAGTAAAGCCTCTGAAATGCCTTTGTTGTAGGCGTATTCATTTAGCAGGAGTTAGCATCTCTGGGTCGAAGAGTCTTGAGCTGCGTTTTATTGTCATCTACATCTTTTGCAAGAGCTTCTGACTTTTGAAGCTGTTCAAAGGCTGGCAAATCCAGCGTGTTTCCTTTCCACACCCCAACTAATTGAAAAAGCCCATTAGGCTGAGGCTGGCACTAGCTATATGTGGGAAAACAGCCTGTGGCAAGGGCAGTCTGTCGCCTGGAGCAGTGCCTTGCTCAGTTGCCCTAATGGCAGGTATTAGTGGTTAATGAACTGCACTTATGCTCCCACCATTAGCAAGCCTTACAGGGATTTCAGGGTAGAGAGAGTAAGCCCTTTATTGTGGCATGGTGGCCTGGGGGTTAACTTGAGTTTGGGCATGGGAACGTTCTGACCCATCTTAACTTCACCAGGGTGGAAGGGAGTTTTATCAATGCCCTCTGCAAGGGCAGAAGTACCTAACTCATCAGGGAGCCACTGAGCACCTCTTGCAACCAAAGGAAACCATCCTTCAGGAATATTCTCCAGTCTCTTCAAACAGGTGCTTTGAGACCATTATTTAGACCAAAAATATTCAAAACGGGTCAAGCACCCATTTTTGGCAAGTAAAACTAAAACCTCCCTTATGTCTTTTCCACAACTATAATTTAAGGGCTGTTGTAATCTACCTACTTTCCTGGACATGTGTCATGAAGTTTGTGTGGTACTTGTGAAGTGTGTTGATAAAATATAAAACCCTTTTTGGTATTGCTATTGATGCCATCCAGCTTTCTTCAGCAAGCTTTCCTTAGCTGCTTCTTTTGAAAGTTACTGGTGATGGGAGAAGGCAGGACTAACACACAGTTAGAAAGACGGATTATTTCTCCCGCGCAAGCCATGATCAGAGATGTGTAGTTTTCTTAGGAAAACAGGAAAAAAATGGAAACAAAGTCAAAGACAATCTTACAAGCTCTGGATGTGTTGTACCCAACCCTGCAAACTCCTGACCATGCCACATAACTGGAATTTGTCCCATTGAAGTCATGTGCAAAGTTGAACGTTCATCCTTACAGCACTGAGCCCTCACTGAGAAATCTCACCGAAACCTAAATAAGACCACTTGTTTTATGCAATAAATCTCTTCCTTAGCTTCTATCTTGATCAAAATGATCATTTAGTTACAGGTGAGAAGACACAAAGCAGTCTAAGTAGCTAATTAATACAGGCACTACAGCAGAAGAAAACTGTTTCAATAGGTTCAATGAGTGTGTATGCAATACAGAAATTACAGGCTTAAATTTTAGAAATTAATTTATGTCTAATACAGATGATAGAAAATAATGCTTTAAATGAAATTGGGGGGAGGGAATGGCTGCTTCATTTGAATGATTTTAAAACCATGAAGAGTGAGAAAGGACACTGTTCTGCAGGGCCAGTGGTGGAGAAATTCCCACCACAGCAGAGACCTTCAGCTTCCTACAGGACTGCTCCTCTGAGGACTTCAGCGAACTTACAAATGCAAATGACATACCCTCATTCATTCATTCAGTCCCTCACCTCTGATTTTTTCTCTTCTGTCTCACTCATTACACCAGACTACTCGTGTGTCTTTAATCAGAGAAGCTGGACCTGTCAGGACATCACACAAAGTCTTGTTGTAGGGATCTTGATCTGGATAAGGGCATGTATTATGGGTGACACACCCTGTCATGTATTAAATACAGTAGAAGAAGACTGGGTTTGAACTTCATGAGCATAGATTTGTGATTTTATCGACACGACTGCTCTCAGGGAGCTTTACAATGAACGGTAAAGTGGTCATGAAAACATAATTAAGCACCGATGTATGCGCAATCTCCACTAATTAGGCTGAGGGCATTTAATGCAGAAATGTGTGATCAGCTAAACTTGTGCAACTCTGAGATTACCTTAGCTTCCCTTTGGTCATATTCCTGAACAAAAACCCCATCTAAAATCTCACCCCAATTCATACCACTCGGGATTTTGCAAGGTCATGGAAGAGCCCATCCTGAGTTGACCTAGGTGGTTTGGAAGACCTCACACAGGAGAAAGCCAGAAGTGCCAAACTTTAATTAAAGCCATTTGACTGGTAATTCCCACAATCCTTTTAATAAGGGCATTCAGCAGAGAAATTAGTATTTCTTCTGAGTCTTTCTTTGTCATTAAAGGAAAAGCCGCCTTCCTAATTCAAAGAGGTAGTAGAGGGCTGCCAGGCCAGCCTGTGCTTGCACATGGCAATCTCTGCCTGGCATCTCTGATGGGAGTCTCAAGCAAACTCAGGAGACTCTGAGCGTGAAGAACGAGCCCAGCCATGCAACAGTGGGTAGGAAAGCACAGGCTGGAAGCAGAAAATGGCATTTCGTGGCTCTACGTGCCAGTGAGGACAGTAACACCAGCAGCCAGGAGGTCTCTGTGTGTCTCAGCCTCTCACTCCTTCCCCTCCCTCCCACCTCCAGCAACGGCAGTGCCGAGATGGCCGCGGTGTACTACGAGCGCATCGACGTGGAAGGCCACCACTACGGCCCTTCGTCCCAGCAGCGAAAGAACGCTTTGAAGGAGGTGGACAAAGCCTTGAGCAACATGATCACGCTCATCAAGGTGAGTGGCGTCCGAAAACCCAGCTCCTGGGTGCCTTTGGAAAAGGCTTTTAAAACTGCTCTTTGTGGCACTGCCGAGAGCCTATTTAATGCCTGTTAATTGGATGCGTTGGCTGTAAACTTTTACTTCCTGAGAAACAGAGGCTACTCAGATCACGTGGAAGTCAAGGCACCATTCCCCTGATTTTTATTTTCGTCAATGGCATTATAATCCTCCTAGTGGATTATTGTACTGATAGCCCCGGGAAGCCATAAACCAATATACATGTTGCTGTTTATAACTTGTGTTGCTGGCTGGGCTTTATAGCAGGCGAACGAATCAAAACCGCTTGCTTCCTAAGGTTTGTGGAATCAGACAATTAACTTTCATAGCCATTTTTATGGCACCATTCAGAACTCTCTACTTTAAACTTTGTTTTAAAAAGCATTATCTAAATGATTTTGCAGTGAGAAAAGGAGGATACCAAGCTTTGGGGTAAATGTCAATTCTATGAATATTTCTGACTGATAAATGCACGTTGGAGTTTTTTATGTGTTTCAGTGAGGAGAGGAATATGTATTTCCAACTTTACTAAATTATAAAAGCCGTAATGCTAAGTGCTTGTGTTTGGGAGGGGAGAAGAAACACCTCTGCCACAGGTGGTACCATGACACAGTTGCTCTTCCCAAGCTGTTTTGGCCTACAGATGAAGAACAGTTGGATAAAATCCTGTCTAAGACCACCAGGGACAACTGGTTTGTGGGACTGGGATGTAGCATCTGGTTATTTAGCGGGGCGGGGGATTTATTTTGGAAAATCTCTCTTTGGCACTAACCTCTCAGACTCTTCCAGGGCAGCAAGCGAGACTGGATGTCCAACATTACAGGTGGTGGCAAAGCACATTGCAGGGCATTTGCGGCCATGCTCCTGGCCAAATTCCACTAAATCAGTGGAGGTCAAATGGGGATTAAGATTTCCCAGCGGGCACGGACAGTGCGAAGCTCTTACCCGGCCATAACGTCTGTCATGCACTCGCTTCACAGAGCAAGGGACTTCAGCATGACATCAATGTCCTCCTCTTCTCCGATCACGGGATGACAGACATCTCTTGGGCGGACAAAGTGATTGAGCTGAAAAACTATATCAATATGAGTGATACCATACAAATGAAGGACCGAGGTCCTGTTGTGAGCCTCTGGCCAGTTCCAGAGAAGCACGCGGAGGTAAGTACAGCTTATTCGTATTTATTTAGTTTTGTGTTTCCTTGTTTTTTATTACAATTGTGTCTTTTGTTTGCTCCAAAAGCCACCCTCAGAAATGTGTGTAAAAATCAGCCTGAGGCTCTTATCGGGAGTCAGACTTGGATCCTGTGACACTCTTGTGACGCTGGTTTCTGAAGGAACGTCACACCAGGCAAATTAAAATGCATGAACTTTCACCGTTATTTGGCACAGATATGTGCTTTCAAACCCCACCACTATATGCTTCTGATAAATAGCTAAAGGATCTTAGCTCAAAATCCATTTTTAGGATTTTATATACATATTAGTCAACTTATTGACAGTCTGGCTGGGATTTTCAAATGATCTGGAGCAGGTCAGGTATTCATATTCCAGTAAACTCTCATAGAGTTTGAGGAATTAACTCCATTAGACCAGAACTACAAAAAATAATTTTTTTTACAATATTCTCCTTTGAAGAATTTTGACGAATAAGCATGTTGGATTGAATCAACCACAAAAGCCCAAGGCTAGAACTGCAGGATTTTGAGGGACAAATTAAAACAATACAGAAAAAAATTTGGAAACCACTTGAAAAGAATGAAAACGCAGCATCTGTAACTAATAGACTAGTACGTTATAGCTTAACCAGAAATCAATGCTTGAGAAGTCATTATTGCTGTCCTCAGAATATAGATGAGTGGATGTACAAAATGGGCAGTCCATGCTCCAGGTGAATAATTTTGTTTACTATATTATATTTTAGCCAGTTCCAGTATATTGTAGCTTGTGCAATTTTTTGGAAGAGAATATGCTAATTTTTGCACCCAAACAGGCTTTCCAGGAATTGTATAGCTGTGATATTGTGAACATTCCAAATTAGTGCCAGAATTGTAAGTTGTCTTAGAGGCACGTGTAAGCAATTCACTCAAAGTTCCTGCAGGCAATCACAGCGTTTATATATGCTCTCCTCGGCCTTAACTCGGAGATCCCTATTTTTGTAGGCCAGACCTTCAAACAAGGGCAAGTATAAGTTGCGACTTCACACAGACATGGGGTTTCATCTGCCAAAGCTCTTAAGCACACGCTTCTCTCACATTAAATAGCCTAATATCCCTAAGGAGAATAAAGTACAATGCCTCGCACCATGGTTTTGTTTTCTTCCTTCATGTCTTTTTAGGACTTCTTACTGGAGTGCTGCTTTTTTAAGTGAAATAAAGTTGATTTTCTGTTTCCCAATTGCCAGATTCCTCTATTCTTAGTTCACTTTGAAGAGCCGTGTTTAGGAATTAAATCCTATCATAACATAGTGGTTATCACCTTTAAGAGTTATCCCATTTTGAAGCACCAGAAGTACTGGTGAAACACCAGGACCACTCTCTAGTCCAGGTCATGGTAGGTGGGTCTGGCTGAGTCGTGCCATCACACCTGGGTGCCATCCTTATGGCAACTGCATATCAATGTAAATCTCTTGCACACATATACACACAAGGGGGACTTAGCTAAAAGGCTAGTGAAGGACCTTTCATTCTTTGCAGAATCAAGCTATTTATTCCTGAAGATTATTTGTATTTAAGCAAAAGAGCGATATACACTCTGGGGACTCCAATAACCACCTTCTTTATGGCATATGAACATCTTCTTGAGACATTTAAAATATTTTTCTGAATAATTTGGGGTTTAACTGATTTCTGTGACTATATTCCAGAGAGTATGATTAATATTAATAAACCACTTGCATGGCATTGTGCCGTAGGCATTGGCATTGGCTGATTAATCTCATGGCATCCTTATGAAGCAGATAACTAAGCACTATCGATCCCTTTGATAGGGATTGGCTGGTTAAGTGTAAGAAACACAGGTGAGGTGACATTAATTGTTCACTCAAGAGCACAAAGAGGGAATGAGTGGCAGAGGCCAAAGGCAATATCCCTTTTCCGCGTCTGTACCCAGTCCACATGGTGCCTTTCAGCATCTTTCACCACTTAGCTTACTGTCTTCTGTGATGGTTTTGTTTCTGTTCGTCTATCTCTGTAGGTTGATATACTCACATGCATACATTTGTGAGTGCGTGTATTATAAATATATATAATACATGAATTCATGCGTTCCTATGTGTTTATGGTCCGAGTTTTCAGAACCTCCTAAATCACATAAGCAGGTTTTGCACAGCTGTCATCTTTGGACCGGCAAAGTCCCAAATGTGCTGATGATTAGCCATTTTACAAATTCAGGTGTTTCCATGTACCCATAGGTGCGTATATGCTCTTTACAGACACATGGTGTCCTAACATTTGTTTTCTTTTCAGATATATCAAAAATTGAAAGCTGCAAAACACATGAACGTTTATAACATACAGGATATTCCAGACAGGTTTTTCTACAAAAAAGGAAAATTTGTCGCTCCTCTAACTCTCGTGGCCGAGGAAGGATGGTTCATAGTAGAGGTAAAGTATAGAAGCAGAATGCTTAGACATGAATGTGAAAAGGCGCAATATATGAAAACAATAAGAAAAATGTACAATCCTATGTGTCACATCATTTACTTGGGCTGACTACAAAACTAATGTCAAGTATTGCTGTGTGCTTAAAAGAGCGTAAAGGCATGGCAGCTATGCTGAAGGTAGGCAAAGTTAGATAGTCAAGACGGTTCTTTTTTCTGTGTCGTCATAAAGCAGGAGGAGTTTTTGTATTTCACATTCCAGTTCTGTTGCTTTACTCCTCTTCCCCCTGCCCATCTACCTTCATCTCTGACACAAAAAGAGTGTTTCCATTTCAAGACCTTACTATCCCTCCATTCAGCAGTACTTTGTGGCAACTTTTCCTTCTGCCTGGCTTCCCACCCACCAGACTCTGTCCTAAAAATGCCCCATTTCTCCCAAGCCCTCCAGTCTCAAAAGGGTCAAACTGGGGGTTTAGTCCTCAGAGATACCCAGTGCACACGCTGAAATCTGAGAGAGCTTGTTAAGCAGAGAATCGATTAGACTTGCACATGAAGGGATTTTTCATACCAACTTATCTTGTTACTATAAATTATTGTTATTGTTGTTGTTATTATTTTGTACTTGTGTCGCTACTGAGCATCTCCACATTACAGATATTAACTGCACCTCACCACAGCTCAGAGGGTGAGGCAACTTATATATCTTCTAAAAGTCGGTAAACCGAGGGGCAGTAGTACTAAGTGACTTGCCCAAGGCCATACATTAAGTCAGTAAGTTGGTGACAGAACCGTGGAGTCCTGGGGTTTTTCAGTGTCCCAGCATAGTCATTACCCATCATTGCCTTGCAGATTATTGTAACTCAGTTGAGCATCTTTGTTCATGACCCTCAGAGCTACTGCTCACCAGGCTTTGCTCAAAACGCTCCACAGCACCACATTTCTCACTAGTCAGCCTGATTTTAGGATAATAATTTCTACAGCTGAACAAAAATGCACCCCTAAAAAACCCAATTGCTTTTGAGTACGGATGGGTGAGCACCACATTTCTGCTTAAAAAAAAATATTAAAAAGCCAGAGTTAAGATTCAGACATGTAAAGTAGGAATCTGAAACATTTTTGCCAAAATGATTTTAAAAAATTACAACTAAACTCTTTTGTACAGAAGTTCAGCACAGAACATTTTTACATATTTTGTAAAAAAAAATGCACTTTAAAAAAATTGTTGAAACTCTGACAAACCTTAATAACAGTGCAGCAAACACTGCTGCTATGGTAATTATTTCTGTCTCTCTGCCCATTCCTTCCCATTGTTTCTGATTTTCAAGAATGTCCTCTCATTAATGCTGTCAGATTTTCCTTCTCCTTGGTACATTTTCATTATCTGTGAATGGGATGTGAACATGAAAGTTTCCTGTCATATTTTTAAAGCAATAATTGAGCCTTCTATTATACTTCCTGCCTAACCCACTGAAGAGAGGATGTTCAGCTCTTCCCTATCATGCTCATGGGGTGTTTTAACTCTCTGTCAGCTAGTGGATAGCTATAAACTGTTTGAAAAAGGGAATTTTTTTTCTTTTTTTTTTTTTGGAGAGACAAAGGGGATGTATCTGGAAAGTTGTTTTTTTTCCCAGCAAGGAGCATAGGAACAAAAGCCCATCCACATTTCAGTTAAAGCAGGATGAGGAGGGATTTCACACACCTCCGGCTGTATCGAAGCTGGTCTGCTAATATTATCTTGTTCCCTCCATAGGAGGGAGTGGTCCCCACCCTTTGAGCAGAATTTCCCCCAGCTGCTCTCCTGCATGCAACAACGGTGTTAGCCCTCAGGGCTGCGTGCTCACCCTATACCCATCCCAGTGTACTTTCCCAAGTTCTAGTGAACAATTGCTGTACAGCTTCTAAACGTGCACGTGCAGGGAAAAGCCCATCGTCAGCAGCCCCAGACACACCTGCTTCATCTCTGAGGAGCAGCGCTAGCCCAGGCTTAGGCTGAGCATGAAAAATCAATGTCTTGGTTGAGTCCTCTGTCCGTTTGGGCTGGCCAAGGCAGGCACATCGGGGTGCTGCCGGCACCCTGGCCCCAAAGAAGCCCCAGGGTTTGCTGTAAGGCAGAGCCTGATGCTCTAGAAGGGCAGCGCTGAGATGCTTGCACAGCCCCTTTCCCTCAAGCTACTGCTGTTAATGGCTCCGTTTCACGAGCTCTCACTTCAGCTGCAGTTGTGAAAGAAAGTAGTATGTTTTCTGACCCAACTAGCAGCAAAAATAATGGAAATGATTGTGCCTTTGACTGCACATCTAGCTGCGAGTAGGTACCTCCTGGTGTCTGGGTGGGTGATGGAAAGGCACGCTACCTCCTGTGTTTGACATTCCCGGGGAAGCAGCTGAGTCCACGACATCTGACAGGACCGTGGAGGGGTGTAGCTTCAGCAATGTCATGATGCTGCCAAAGAAACGCCGCAAATTAGATGTGACTTGGCTTGTCTGGAGCTGATGCTAACAAATGCTGTACAGGTTGCCTAATGGTGAGCAGCCCAGCGACAATTAGTCCCCAGGAACTGCAGTAAGCAGAGCCACAGCGTGAGGAGTTGCTATGGTAGAAAGGGGAAGGAGTCTATTTTCTCCTTGGCTTGCTCTGAGCGCTGTCAGTGAAATAGATGGGGACAAGGAAAGAGATTTAATTTGTCAGCTAAAATTGTTTAATTACCTGGTACATCTGCTGACTGTTACATATGAAGAAACACAAGGGATACTCCCAGGGTTCCCCTGGAAATCAGTCGGAAGAGCTACACCTCATAGCCATAATCATTGTCATCCTCAGTGCTCCTGCAATGGTCAATTTTCTTCTTGGGCAGAGGAGGAAAACAAAAATCAGATAAAATAAATGTTAGTCAAAGGAAAGGGATCCTCGGTCAATCTGCTTCACCATCTGCAGGGGTTGTGGCACCACTTGCCCAGAGTGGAAATGCGGGAGACTCTGTTGGGGCATCTTCTGTGCTCCTGTGACCTGGCCGCTTTAGGGAACCGTAGCTCCTTCTCTGTAACCATTGGAGAAATTAATGCCAGAGGTCTAACAAACTGTTAGCTGACATTCTTTGTCTAAGTGAAGTTCCTGTCATAGTTTTGGGGATATCTGGAGTGTCACGCCTGCTGCCATCCCTAGGGAGCACGGGACAAGAGAAACTCATGGAGAGGGTTGGTCCAGCATTTTGAGCAGCCCCTAGGGACCCCTGCTCCCGAGTGGGCCAGGGTATGGCACTATTGTAGGTAGTCTGGTAAGAGCTGTTAATATGGAGCAGGAGAAAGTAAGGAAGGAATTTTAAAGTATGGCTTAAGTGCAATATGGGCAAGGAAAAACAAGAATTATGATGATGAATTATTAAAGCATGGACACCGAGCAGGGAGAGAAAACTGAGAGTGGTCTATGCCAGGGAGAAGGGGACCGTCCTAGGTCTGAACCTGCGCTCCCTGGAAAGAACCTCACTGCTTTAATACTAAAACAAGTGGGGAGAAGAAATAATAATAATTAGAAAGTATATAGTAGGGGTGATATTTGTATTGTTTAGGCTGACTAGGCAAACAGAGCAAAAATGGCTTCTTTTTCTATGGTGGCAGCGGCATGTCAGGCAGAGCAACACACCATCAAATCCATGGGAGTGTGTGGCGCCGGGTGGGAGAGCAGAGCTGCTAGCACGCAGTAGGAGAGGGACACCTCCTTGCTTACACATGTCACGTACGGCTGTGGTACTTTGTGCTCACAGCAGAAATTTAGATGGGTGAGAGTTGTCCTCCACGCTCAGCCGGGAGATGGCTACTCACTGAGATGGCAAAGCCGTGGGTCACCCCTCCTGGTGATGGGCCCCAGTGCAGCTGACGGCACGGTGCCGGGGCCTGATGGGGTGGTACAGCAGACGGAGACACAGCGTGGCACACCGCGGTGCCCCATGGCACACCACGGACAGCCTGGCAGGCGGGCACTAACCGCGCTCTGCTGTTGTCGCCCAGAGCAGGGACAAGCTGCCCTTCTGGGAGAACGGGACGGGGAGGAAGGAGGCCTGGCAGAATGGCTGGCACGGCTACGACAACGAGCTCATGGACATGAGAGCGTTCTTCCTCGCATACGGGCCAGGTACAGTGCCACCGTCCCTGGTGTCCTGCTCCCCTCGCAGCTCTGTGGCCCCTGCCCTGGCATCCCTGCAGCCCTGGCATGTCAGGACCCTGAGGTGGCACTCTGCGACGCCCAAAAATTACAAATAGATGGCAGGATTTCCTCACTATGGCTGGATGCCGGGAAGGTTTCTAGCTCTGTTTTATAGCTGGAGAAACAGGGCAGAGAGACATGAAGGGATTTGGTCAGCCCCCCTCCGATGTCCCAGCACAGTAACTCTATCCCTTTGCCCTATTTTCCAAGACTGGCCTGAATTTTTAATTATATTTGAAACACATGAATTCTCCTTTTGTTGGTGGATTCGGACTCACTAGCACAGAGTACTTTCTTTGGGAAGGTTGCAGCATACCTCGCCCACCTGTCCGATGGCAGATGCAAAACCCCCGATTTCCACTTCATCAGTGGAAAACACTGCTGAGCACCAGGCTGCGACTGCAGACAGGAGCGAAAGCAAAGCAGAATGTGCAATACTATTATTTCAGGCTATTAAGTCTACCAAGCATACACAGTAAAGTAGCTCCTGTATTTAATAATTTAATTAATTTTTCTTTTTTAGTTTTTAGAATAAAATTGGACTAGAAGTAAAAATAATGAATTAAAACATGTAAAATGTTTTTGCTGAGCTATGTGACCCTGCAGTGCCCTGTGTTTCAGGAGCTAAGCCCCAAACGGTACGACACCAACTCCTCTCTTTGCCTGTTTTCCCTGCAGATTTTCGATCCAACTTCCGAGCGCCTCCCATCAGATCCGTGGATGTTTACAATATCATGTGCAGCCTGGCAGGAATACAGCCACTGCCCAACAATGGCTCCTGGTCCAGGGTGGAGTGCATGCTCCGAAACACGGCCCCCTTGGCACCGCTCCCCCCGCGCGGCAGCTGCGCCCTGGCGCTAGCTCTGCTCTCCCTGTTCGCCCAGCAGATCTTACTGTGATCCCAAACAATGTCGGCCAGTGTCACCAGCAACTCCATCCTTCTCTGTTTTTTTTTTTTTTAAGTTCTTCATTTGAATAATAACTTCATTAATAGAGTGCTGCCCCCAACTCCTCCGTTGTGCTCCACCAGGCGTGAATCTGACCCATCCTGCTTTTACAGCAGTTATAAAATGAAGCCAGATTTTGTGCTGCTTTAAACACAGCCAGGAAAGTCGGGGTCGCTACTCTGGATGTACAGCACTGCAATGAGAGCAGAATCCCGGCTGGCTATCCGCAAAATTTTCTGGTGGGTGCACGCAGAGATCTCTGAGCATCAAAGGCATCTTACCCCAGCATCTTTAACTGAGAGGCTCACCCTGGCTCCTGGTACTGAGAAGCTCAGGGGTGGAGGTAGACCTCTGTGCATTTCACTGGGTTCTCTCTGATTCACTCTTTTAAATCCAGCTCCACTATCAGCAGAGCCCCACCTTCTCCTGACAGTGCCAGCCAAGCCCCATCTATACTGACCCCTTCTTCAAAGAGCCAAGCGCTTTGCTGAGTGATCATAATGCCGAGAGAGGTGGGTCGGCAGGAGAGCAGTGAGAGCATCCTACTTCTCTCAGCCTTTCCTTCTTCCTTTTCCCCAAAGAGAGCCCTGGCCCTGCACACCTCCAGGGCTGGGCTTTCCTCCCGGGCTGCAGCGGGGAGCAGGGCAGCCTGGGGAAGGGGAGAGCAATAGAAATCCTCCACTTCAAAACCAGGAGGAAAGTGAAACGGCATCTGGACACACAGGGGTCAGGAGAAAGTAGGATGAGGAAGCCTGGCATTTAACAGCCTCTTTGCTTCTGCTGGTGGGGATAATATCATCTGCTCAGGTTTGGGGGTTTTGTACCCAATTGCGTTTCTGAAGGTTTTTCAACACTTACTGCTTTTCTACCAGCTCTTGTTCTCTACACCTCTGCCTGGTGAGCAGCACATTCCCCTTCATTCTGCAGCAGGGAGAGAGGTCTACACTGATGGATCTCCCACCCTCCCAGTTAATCCTAGCTACTATTTCCACCACGGGCTATCAAGCCCAAACAAAGCTGTAACGGTGAAGTTAAATAGCAGGAGAGGATGGAGCTGTTGTCAGAGGTAATGCCTCTGAAGGTTAAGTCAGTCAAATGGATGATGTAATCCCGAAAACATCAACATGGCAGACGTATTAAATCCCTGAAAAACCTGATTTTGCCCCTACTCATTCACTCCAGCGCAGCCATGGATCCACCCTGGGGCAATGTTCAACACAGGGCTGGCGGCAAAGCCACCACCATGGTCTCTTAGCTCAGAAGATTAATTTCACTTAATTGTTAAATCGTCTAGTTGTCAAGAGTCCTTGGTGTTACACACTGGGATGAATAGATGTATGCCGTGGTGGGTCATTAGAGAGGTGCTCTTTTTACATCATTAAATTTCTATTATGAAATAAGCTCATCTAAAATAGGGCTGTAAGGGTCTGATCCTGCAAAGTGTCCTTTCCTCTTCGGGAGGTTGCGGCCTTCAGCAATGCCTTCGGGAGCGCTCAGCGCTTTTTCTGATATACCTCTGAACCAGGAGCTTTCCGTGACAAACTGCCTTTGGAAGGATTTAGGTCCCTCCCCATGCAAAATAAACATCTAGGACTTATTATTCCTGTGGATCCAGAGTCAAGCACGATCCAGGTATGTGTGGTACAGTGAGTTTAAGGGTGAATGATTACACTGTGGGAAAAAAAAACACCCTACCAAATTAAACTTGACAAAAGACTTCTGTAATAGCTGTAAAGATTTATGTAATGTGTTTTTAAAGCTCAAGTGAACCATCAAATCAATTGGGGAAAAAAAGGGAGAAAATCAGTCTTTGTTATTAGACTGTTGAGTATAAAAGGCAATTTAGTGCTTTCGAAGCATTTGCAAGTAGCTGTAAAACAAGAACGTATTGTTCAGAGTTCCCTGTTGCTCTTTAATGGACCAGGCCCAATGAATTCACTGGAGCACGTTTTTAAAGTGAAAAAATTATCAGTATCCAAGATAAAACTTGGTAATTTAGTCATTTGGTTGTTTGAAAAYCAGCAGGATAGATACAGTCAATACCTGCTAATCCCTCCATAGCCTGCCGTTTTAACTCTTACAGTGAACAGAACCCAAGGTCCTCTTATAGAAGAAAGATCCCAAAAGTATAAGGCTATATTCAGATTCTCAATTATACAAGCAGAAATTGGAAATAACAAATCAGGTCCATTGAGTGTCATGGGGTGGGCCATGACACACGAAACCAACGTTGATCCCTGGGAGTACTTTGTGTAACTCATTTTTGCCAGTGTCCACGTGCAAATACTGCATAGTAAATCTTTTAATTGCAGTAGGATTTGTTTGACCTTAATGCAAGCATTGTGTGTATGGCAATACACCTCAAAAGATACTTGATCTGTGAAAGGGAAATTTGATAGTACTCCTACAAGAAGCTCATTAGCTTCAGGAGAACTACAGCTGATATTATTTTTTGAGAAGAGCATCTTTCTTCCTCAGAAATGTTGTACTTCTGAATCAGTTCACATTCTCATTCAAAAATCAAGTGTCTTGACTCTCGCCTATTTTTCTGTATACTATGCAATGGAGGTGGGTGTATTTTAAAACCTATTTCTGAATGATGTTTTTATACAATGACTGTGAATGAGTGAATAATTCTGAGAATGATGTTAGAAAAAAATATGCATCTTTTTGTAAATACTGTAAGATTTTGGGGGAAAAAAAAAAAAAGAAACAACAAACCCACCCCTGTAACACCTTGCCTTTCTTGTTTGATTGCTGCATCAAAGTGTGATAAACAGTGTTTGAAGCTTGTGCTGATTAATCATTGGAAAGATGAATGATAACATTGTTTAGAAATGGCAAAGTTGTCAGCATGTAAATTAGGGACATTAAATACATCACACGAGATACTGTAGCTTGTATATGCAGTCCTTTTTTCCAGATGCATTTCAATATTTAACGTTTTGAACATCCATCCAGGGACATGTAATTCACACTAGCAAATGGACATGACAAACCATTTTGCTCTCCTGAGAGGTGAGCCTTGGATGCTCTCTGCAGACCCACTTCTCCAAGCCCACCTTCTTACCGTCACATCAGCTGCTTGCACAGAAGTCGGGTACATTGTCACTGGTACCAGGGTTCAGTTGGTTTGGGCTTTCCGGAGCCCTCACATACAYCCCGCTTCCCAGCACAGGGCGGTGCAAATGGCAACGAGACCTCAAAAACCGACACCAAGGGCCTCAAGGACAAGGGGCCCTACTCCCGCTTTAAGCTCCACAAACCAACAGTGATGTTCATGGAACAGATTGATTTAATAGAAATAAGTCTCCAAACCTACTCAGTGGAATTTATCTTGTTTTCCTTACATTAACTGACCACAGGGGCAGGGGGGAATGATGGAGGAGAAGCCAAGTCTGGGAAAGCAGCGCAGGTATACCAATGAGTCCTTTAATTCACAGCAGGACTACCTTTGAACTGGCAGCACTGCCAAGGTCTGCCCAGAGATGCTCCCCCTGTGTCCCATGAACATGGGTCCCGTGAAAAGGAGGGTGCTGAGGGACTGCCTGCATGGGTACAGCATGGGAGTCAGTCTCAGTCAGCTCCCCGTAGCGGTGCCAAAAATGGCAATTTCCCACCTAAATAAGCTGAGTCTTTTTTATCAATGAGCTTGGTGGCCATGTAGATGGCACAACTGTCCAGGGCTCGATGGATGAGCCCTCCAGCATTCCTCAGGATGCAGCGCATGTTACCCGCACACACTGCAGTTTCACGCAGACACTTTCCCATCGGCCCAGGCGCTGGCCAGAGCACTCCACAAGTACCAGGACTTCACAACTAAAGGGTGAATTAAGAGATTTTGTGGTGCTGGCCACCTTCCTTGTCTCCTAACTGCTCAGTGGAAGTCAAAACATCCGCCAGACGTTAAACGCCACACCTCCGGGGGGAGATGCAGACCAAATGAGCTCTGGGCACTGTGAAGGGAAAGGCATTGGAAAAGCTCCATGTAACTTTTCC
This sequence comes from Oceanodroma leucorhoa, assembly GCA_030449065.1. NCBI lineage: Eukaryota > Metazoa > Chordata > Aves > Procellariiformes > Oceanodroma > Oceanodroma leucorhoa. Next base: position 8,821,814 of record JASVER010000005.1, on the reverse strand, counting down.
CCCTCCTCCTTTTCCTTGTAAAGCTGCGGCAAGAGGGCAGGCGGCTGCAAATCGAATGGGAATTTTTAAAGAAAACATGGCCTAATGAAGCAAAAAGTTTGAAACCCTCCATCTTAGCATAATGCATCTTTAATAGGTGTTTTGAAAGACAACTTTCACCTATATGGAAAAACATTTTTTTGTGTGGGTACTGAAACACATTTATGTTAAAGGAAGGTTATTGTGGAGCGCTCAAAAATAAGAACATTTCAGAATTACAGTTGACTGGACACCATAGTTCTCAAGCTTCGTACAGATGTTTGCAGCTGTATAGATTATTCTGATAAAATTTGAATTATATGGAAGTCGTTACGGACTGGCAAACTGGCATAACATTATCCCAAATCTGGCAACTCTGTATCAGCTTCCGCTCTACCAGCCCAGCTTCATCAGAAAATCACCACGAGCTGCCAGCAGACCTGCCCGGGTCTCTCCCTAACCCTGCCTGCCCTGTTTGATGGCCCCCCGCCCCGGTACGAGGCGAATGCCTCGGAGCCGCACCACCGCACCGCAAGGCCGCCTTTTTCCACCGCTTCTACTGGTTTCCTGGCTGGCTGGGAAGTGTCACCCACTGGGCCTGCAGATAAGCTCCTGCTTCGGGGTGGAAGGCATCAATCAGCAGCAGCAGGACTGAAATACCAGCACTTTCTCCGCCGGCTCGGTGGGCTGAGGAGAGGAGGAGGCAGCTCGGCCCTCGCTGGGGAAAGGCCCTACGCGGCCTGGGAGAGGAGATCTCCCCACACGCTGTTTTTGTGGTCGTGTTTGCCCCTTTTTTCGGTGTCAACGGCCAGCAAGGCCCTGGCTGCAAAGGGTGCAGCCTCCCAAATCGTGGCCGCGTTTGCCGGGCAGGAGCCCTCGTTTATGGGGGGGGGGGCTGTCGGCGGCGACCCCGCGGCCGGCCCCGGCCCCGGCCCCGGCGTGCCCGGCCCGGCGGCGCCCCCTGCCGGCCGCCCGGCGCCACACAGGCAGCCGCAGGGTCTGGGGGCGCCCCCGGACCACCCTCCGCCTGCTGGCAGAGGAGGGGAGAAAACCGCAGCCTTCCTGCTAAAAAATGGGGTGATTGAGGTAGAGGGGGCTGGGGTGGAAGAAATCAGTAAGTATTAGACAGGAAGCTTGTATAGCGAGCAAAGTAAGAATTGGGACTTTTCTTTCATTCTGTGTTTCTCATTGCAGGTTTTTCTTTTTCTCCCCTTTAATTCTCTTTCTGTTATGCTTTACTCTGTGGCTGATTCCCCCCCCCCCCAAACCTGCTGCCTCCATGTACTTTCCTGAGTAAGCCTCCTGCCCTGCCTCCTCCCTGCTTCTGCCCTAATTTCAGTAGGAGAGAGAGATGTGGGTGTTTACGTGGCCCTTAATGATCCTTGACAGGAATCAGCTGGATATACTTCCAAATACAGAGGACTTGGGCTGCATCTAGAGCTGCTTTTGTTGTTACTAAAGCCTGATCCCACTAGGGGAAACAAAACATGTATGCAAAAGAGGGGAGCAGAGAGCAGCAGATCCTTGCTCCGTTACTCGTTCTCACTCACAGCTTTGCTCTAGATTAAATGGGGCACCCTCTGGTTAGGCAGTCCCAGCAGTGCTGCTCAGGAGGACTCTGAGCCTTCATCAGCTCAGGGGGACTCTGATTAAAGCAATAAAAAACAGCAAGGAAACAGCGAGGAGGGCTGAGGAGAGTGGGCTGAGGCGGGAGAGATATGGTGCCCATCTCCCGCACCAGCATGGATCAGGGCTTAGCTGAGCTCCTTTCGTTCCTTCCTTGGCCGCAGCAAACAAGGCATTTTAATATCAGGATTGTAGCAGCCTTCGGGAGCGAGGGGCACTGACGCGTGCACAGGAGCTGCCCTTGTGTCCTGCACCAAGGGGTTGCAGACAGCAAGTCCCCAAATATCAGTATCTTCTGCCGGGACCGCGTGGGCATCTCCCGCATGACCAATTTTCCATGATTGCGGGAGTGGGCACTGACGGCTCTTGAGCAGCCTTCTGTTGTTTTTGAGAAATTAATAATACGTTAAAACATTACTCAGCACTTATATATATCGCTTGGTGAATATTAATTAAGCTTCAAAATCAGCTGGAGACACCAGCATTGCTTCCCTGCAGGATAGAAATGGGAGGCTGAGGCAGCACCAGCCATTGCAAAGGCTGTGAAGCACAGGCAGGGTTTGGGAGGGATCAGCCGCAATCCCCACCGAATGCCCAGCCGACCTGCTGCTCGCACCAGGCTGCTTCCATGCGAGGGCTCCCGGCCACTGCATCACACGTAAATGTATATAACCAAGCCACGTGCCCACAACAGGCAGTTTTAGCCTTTCTTCAGTGGTCCGATGTGCTGCTCATCCTACAGTGCTAAAACAACCAGTGCATTGGCAATCATTGTTTTGTGCTCCCCTATTCAGGTTAGTTTTGCCCCTGCAGGCCACGGCCATACAAAGTGATTCAGGAGGGGCCTGCTTCTGATTTCTGAGTGGAGCCTCCCACCCTCTACATGATCCCTCGGCAGAAGGAGGCTCTGGCAAATTCAAAATTTGGCAGGCTTATTTGCCTGCCTATGTATCCATCCATCCACCTACCTTGAAATCTCTCTCTCCCTTGCTGCGTCTTCCACATCTTCCCCATATTGGTGGGGCTTTTAGGGGCCAGACTTTGTTTCTGTGTTTGCCAGAGTGGGTAGAACTGTGGTTTTCAGCTTGCAGCTCACTGATTGTCCCCAAGGATCCCAGAGGTGGGAGAGGGGTAACACTGGCCAGCCACGTCCTGCCCCCACACACGTCTCAGCTGATAAGATGCTGTAAGAGAGAGGGAAAGCACCCCTTGTCCAGCCATGGAGGGCTGCTCCGAGCATGGATTTAATAAGGAAATAACTCTGGGCTTAAAAATAAGGTTTTAAAGCAGCCTTCCCATAGCAGCTGTGAAGGAAGACACAAAAAAAGCTTAATGTCTTTCAAGGTGGAGTTCAAGCACTTTATGAGCAGGATCATACAACCTGCTTGCCTACACTGCTGCAGGGGCTGGACAGATGACCTGGAGGGTCCGCTCTTGCCCTAATCTCAAATGTTTCCTTATAAGAACAGTTCTGACAAAGACAATTTTTTTTTTATTTTCTCTAAACAGAATAAAATGGAGAGAGCCCTGAGCTTTCTCTTTGCATTTCATACAGCCTCTTCCTGCAAGAACAAATGGGATGAACAAACACAAGTCCCACTGACAAGAAGATACTTAATAGCCATGATGTGGGGAGCTTTCTAGCAAAAGACAGACTGTTTTATGCAGAAATAGCTGAATGAAGCCTGTAAAGGCCCAGCAATCAATCACACATTTGAAGAAATACAACACAGTCATAGAGGCTGAATTTTAAATGCTCGCTGCTCCGGTTTGGACAGTGACAAATTAAGGCCCACATAAAAGCAAGTGTGGCTCTTGAAGAAGCCCTCTGAGGGCAATTAAAAATGGGAAACCAGCTGGTAAGTGTGCAGATGTGACAGCTAAAGCAGCTTAAGAAATGAATACAGAGGAGGAAGATGGAGGAATTAATGGTGTAGGAGCTGAGGCGAATGAAACGGGACCCCTCTCCAAAGGGGGTTGCTCTGTGGTGGGTGAAGTGCCTCATCATGTGGGATGGGCAAAGCTGTGACAGCCACGTGTCCTTGCTGCCCTGGAGAGCTGCCCTGTGCCTGCCAGAGACGAGCTCCAAACAAAGCCACCACTGAAGGACCCCACAAACCACAGGAGCTGCTGCCCCGCGCGTCCCACAGCTTCCCCCGGTGCCCGGAGGAGAGCTGCGTTCGGGGATGTCTGAAGCTGATGGCATGGGCACCTCTGAAAATGCCTGTGGTACCCCATGATGGGAAAGGCAAGGGGCTGAGATCAAGGGTGGATTTTCCCAAATCAGCTCCAATGAGAGCCAGGTCTGCTCCAATCCAACAGGCAATCTCCGGCCAGGTTTCACATACAGTGCTTCATCGTTCCCAACCAGTTCACAGTCTCCAGCGTTCACTGTTCTGAGTCAGTCAAGAAAATGGTTATTTTTCCCGCTGAAAACACATAAAATAATTCAGATACAAGTCAAGCTATGAAGGATTTGTAATTTGCCATTAGGGTTACCATTTAGGACACATTAGCAGATTTATAAATAGTGCCACAAAAACAAACTATGAATCAGTACAAGCCGGACCTCGTTATCCTGTTTGGAAAAGGATACCACCATGATTGTCAGCACAATTTCTCTGTGCTCTTCCCCCTACATTTACCCCTACTCTGCCTCTCTCCACACATCCAATGGGTGTAGGAATCACCAGGACAGCACTTTGTAGAAACTACCTTCTACCAAAGTGCAGGCTGGGGGACTGGTCCCATTTGCCTCATCAAAGTCTGTTCTTCCAAAGTAATTTGTTGATACGAATCTCTTTCCCGCTGTGAATTATATGGACTTTTTCTCAGAAGAAGCTGTCGACACAGATCACTATAGATGACTTGTTTCATTTTTCTTTCCCCTTGTCCATAGGAAAGGATTGCTTCTGCTAACGTTAAGCTTCGGCATACAATAATCCTTCCAGGGAAGCTGAGCACAACAGTGTTTCATTGGAAGCTGCTGATAGCATGGGAGAGTGGACAAGGTCTTTACCAGTTTCAACCTCTAAATAGAATCATAGAATAGTTTGGGTTGGAAGGGACCCCCAGAAGTCATCTATTCCAACCCCCCTGCCACGGGCAGAGACATCTTCGACTAGATCAGGTTGCTCAGAGCCCCGTCCAACCTGACCTTGAATGTTCCCAGGGATGGGGCATCTACCACCTCTCTGGGCAACCTGTGCCAGTGTTTCACCACCCTCATTGTAAAAAATTTCTTCCTTATATCTAGTCTAAATCTACCCTCTTTTAGTTCAAAACCATTCCCCCTTGTCCTGTCGCAACAGGTCCTGCTAAAAAAGTCTGCTGCCATCTTTCTTCTAAGCCCCCTTTAAGTACTGAAAGGCCCTGAAGCCTTCTCTTCTCCAGGCTGAACAACCCCAACTCTCTCAGCCTTTCCTGATAGGAGAGGCGTTCCATCCCCCTGATCATCTTTGTGGCCCTCCTCTGGACCCGCTCCAACAGGTCCATGTCTGTCTTGTGCTGAGGGCCCCAGAGCTGGACACAGTACTGCAGGTGGGGTCTCACCAGAGCAGAGTAGAGGGGCAGAATCACCTCCCTCGACCTGCTGGCCACGCTGCTTTTGATGCAGCCCAGGGTACGGTTGGGCTTCTGGGCTGCGAGCGCACATTGTCAGCTCATGTCCAGCTTTTCACCACCAGTACCCCCAAGTCCTTCTCGGCAGGGCTGCTCTCAATCCCTTCATCCCCCAGCCTGTATTGGTACTGGGGGTTGTCCCGACCCAGGTGCAGGACCTTGCACTTGGCCTTGTTGAACCTCATGAGGTTCGCATGGGCCCACTTCTCGAGCTTGTCCAGGTCCCTCTGGATGGCATCCCATCCCTCAGGCGTGCCAACCGCACCACTCAGCTTGGTGTCGTCTGCAAACTTGCTGAGGGTGCACTCGATCCCACTGTCTATGTCACTGGTGAAGATATTAAACAGCACCGGTCCCAGTACGGACCCCATAAAAGAAATCAAATAAATAAAATAAATAAAATAAAAAGAAAAAAATCTCTAGTGACGAGCTGCTCAGCCCGTCGCCTGTCTCTGTGAAGTTGAGTATTTAAACCACTTCTTTCTTGAAGAAAAATCTTATTTTCATTGGCCCTATTTCAAGCACGGTGTTGATGAAGCATGGGAAAATTTTATGTAAAAGGAGTTCTCTTTCTGTGTCCACCCCTCCACTCGCCTTGCTGTTTGTCACCAGCGTGAGCAGTGACAGCCCTAACAGTGCCGTCCTAGCCAGCATGCCAGATACTAAAGCGGGTGGGCAGCTTCACCGCGGGAAATAGCCTTTCACAGTGTCTTTATGCTTGAGCATAGGTAGTCATTGCAGCATGGAGACCCTGTCTGGCCTGAGAGCGTTCATATAAAAAACCGCATCCTAAGACTGCATAATCTCTTATAACAAGCTTGGCATCCAGGGCCTTGGCCAGGGAGGAGGGCCCCAGCCGGCCGGTAACAAACCCAGCCCCAAAATGCAGTCCTTGCCAAAAATACCGCAAGGGTGGGGAGGAGGAGGCAAGCAGAGAGAGCCATGAACGCAGCCCGAGGCTGTACTGAGCACATGAACAGCAGCTGCAGGGCAGAGACGGTCTCAGCCAGCACTTTTCTTCTGCTTGAAGGGATGGGAATGGGCTAATTTGGAGCTGGCAGTAGGTAACCAAAGAGAAGGTATAAGATGTATCGTATATAATGATCTGAAGCTGTTCTGCATACACCCTCCAGTTCCCCGTGACAACCATAGCTAGAAACAGAGACTCCTCCGAGTGACGTTTAAAAGGTTTCATATACCAGTGCGGTAAATAGAGCCAGTGCCAAAACTTCCCTGCCTCCGAGAAGGGGCATGGGGAGAAGCAATTGCTCGTTGCTTATCCATCTCCCTCCTGTAAGCTGTTGTGTCTGTAGGCTGCTGCCACATGCAAACATCTGGGATGCATCATGGACCTTCTCCTGCTGGAGAGAGGAGATGGTTTTTTGAATGCAAACTAAGCTCGGAGGGACTCTGCAGCATTTACAAGGGAACAAACAGCAAGTTATTGCACGTACAATAGGAACGGAGGGAAAGAAGGGAGAAGGTTTTATTCCAAGATGAATGTGAGAGCCTTGAGGGTGTGCAAAACCTTCACGAGCAGAAACCTCCCACGCACACGGGGAGGGGGAAGGCTGATGGGTTGAGACAAGCAATTATGGCTTGTGCTTTAGGGGGCTGCCTGAGCAGAGGGGAATACCACCAGAAGCGCCGAGCACCTTGCTGGTTTTGCAAGCTGTGGCTAGTTCCTACCTCAAAGGTGAAGGACAGCATGTTGTTCTTCAGGCCAAAAGATAACCAGGAGTAAGGAGGGCCATTGCACTTGGGCAGCAGAGAAGAGGAGCACCCGTGGCAACACTGACAGGCAGGCCCTGCCGGGATCCCTCTCCATCCCTTCCCGCAGGGCTTTTACCAGGATCCCACTCCCCCTGCGAATGGGGCACCTCTCGTAGGAGCCAGCCCCGGCTGCCAGCGGCAGCGCTGCATCCCGGCTCCTGGCTGGGCATCGGTCAGGAACACCACATCCTTACAGCACAACCACAGGCACGTGTCAATATATTCCAGTGTTGATTGCTCTTTATTTTAGGTCTGTACAAACCACGGAGGCAGGCACATGTAGTTCCCCACCTCAGCTGGCTTTTGGGACCCCAGGATCCTTCAATCTCCATGTAATGTGAGATTTTTTTATTCTGTCTTCAGTTGACATGTTTCTTCTCCAGCTCCTGGTCCCAACAGGGACTCCCCTGCTACTGAACTACACCCTCACATTCCTCTGCCCTCTTTGAGTTTTCCTCTCTGTCTTATGAAATCTCTCGACTTTTTAAGCCCTGATACTCCAATTCCCTTGTTCTCCTTCTGGGGAAAAGCATCCACCCTCCTTCTCTTCACCTCAAATTGAAGAGGCCCCAATCTGAAAGAAATCTGGGCAGAAGCTGGTCGCCTGCTGACCCGTCTGTTCATGGAGACCCACGCCAGGGTTGCACCACTGTCTGCATAATCCATGGCACAAGGCAGCAGTCATGAGACACAGGATTCACACACTACCTGTCAGTGTAGTCCAGAGATTATTTTCTTTTTTACCAAAAAAAAAAAATGCCAACAGTCTTCCTTTTTAGCCTGACACGTGGGACTAACTCAGTCGCTCTGGTGTGTCTTGAGACTGAAGTTGGTGGTCTCGACTGGCTGGACCTGATGATTAGTTAGCCCTGCTACTAATCCGGTGTCAAAAAGGCAGCTTCCTCCTCAGCAACATCCCAAGTGGCTCATTTTTAGAAAGGCAAACAGTTCTGAAATCTGCAGTGGTCTAAATATTTTAAGGCAACAGTCTTTTATTAGTTTCTGGTTCAAGGAAAGTCCACTCATCTCCAGGCGAATGTTTTGAACGCAGCGAAAGAGCTTTTCAAAACTGTTTGTCATTCTGTAAAGCTTTAGTTTTCTGGGATTTTTTTTTTTTACTTCTATCTTCAAAAATAAGTGGGCTTCTCATTTTGTTTTTTCTGACAAGCTGTGATTTGGTGAAACTGTTATCTGCTGTCTAACAGCAAAGCATGCGAAATACTGTCTCTCCATACTGGGTTACAGGTAATAATAAAACTGCAACAGGCGAAGGGTCTATCTTTAAGGAGGAACAATAAATATATTGGCTGCCTTAGGTCTGAGGACTCTTGAGTTTCTTCATCGTGAATGAATAATAAATCTCCAGGGTCCACTGGTGACTACTTACAAATAAAACACTACAGTCGGAAGAAAAATTACTTTCTTCAGAAGTATGTGGGAAGGAGAAGATGGGACGCTAGTACTGCCCGTGCTGCCGGGGAGGGCTCCCGGGGGGCTACCAGCCTGCCGGGAGCAGGAGCCAAGGGATGGCAAAGCAACAACAGAGGAGCTTTTTGGGTTTCCTCTCCTACCGTGTGGGCTGGCCATGTCTTTCCCCTCCATGGGACAAGGCAGGTGGCCTGGGCTCTGATCAGGGTCCCTCTGTGGGCTTTGCACCTCTTTTCCTTGGGCTGGGCACCTGGGTGGCCTTGTGCGCTTGCACCGTGATGGACAAAGTGGCCCCCGTCCCTCTCCTCCTCGTCCTGCCTCCCCTGACTGATGCTTCTGCCGCAGACCTCGGCTGACGGCGAGACCTCCACCTCAAACCAAAGTTTCTTGGGAAGTTTCAGGCAAGGTGCCTCAGCACTCCTTTAGAAGAGAAAATATATGCCACATTGTCTAGGTTAAAAAAAGGGGGGAAAAAAAGGGGCTACTGTTTTACTGAGAAGCTCTGCCAGGGCCATGCCATGGATCAGGGTTACAGCTGGCCCGGTTGCAAGCATCTGAAAATCATCACCAGCTTGTGCCCAGCAGAAGCACGTTTAAACTGCGGCAGCTGGATGCTAAATAGGACTTCTCCGGCAGGTGCACTCTGGGCCCAAGCCAGAGCCAAGCGCTAAACTGGAGAGAGGAGAGCCTCTTCCCCATGGCCCCCCTGTGCTGGGGGCCAGCAGCAAGGGGCTGGGGCCCCACGGCTCACCAGGGAGGGAGCCGAGACCTGGGTTTGGTTCAAGGCGACTGGGCTGTGCTGGGCAACCAGCTGCAAGGAGCAGCGGTGCGGAGGGAGGAGGGGGGGCTCGCCACAGAGGCCGGGGCAGCATTCACCCGCCGTAGCCATTAAGGCAAACGCCCTTCCCTGCCGTCCCCGTCCCCGTCGCTGCCCACGACACGGAGGCACACCCAGCTCTGAGGTTTGCACTTCTGAGCCCTCAAGTTTGCAACCTTGATGGCCGCTCCTGGCAGTCACTGCCCAGCGGTAGATGCGTAGTGGTGCGCACCTGGTGGGGACCACAGCTACGTAGCGATGGCAGGTTCCAGGTACGTGGGACATGGGGTATGGTTTGCATTCAAATCCCTTCAACGCACAAGCTGCCCTGCAAAATTAACCGCCCAAGTCCTTATTTCCCAAAAACCTGGCTAATAGGACTCAGAAGGATGTTGAGGGACGGAGCTGAGCTGGGTCCAGGAGGAGGGAGGTACCGCCTGTGCACCTTTTGGTGGGTGCAGTGACACAGCAGGCAGGCAGGAGGGGGGATATACCCAAAGCTAAGCTTAATCTAGGGAGACCAATGGCCCCAGCTTCCATCTATAGGCTGCTCTGAATTGTCCCCTCCAGAAGATTTGCTTGCTTTCTTAACCACAGAGGTACCCAAGGAGCTTCGGAGGCTAAAGTTAGACTTGTGAATACTCCTGATAGGTAGTAGTGTACAAATGAAGTGTAATTCATTTGAAAGATGTCACTTGCCAGGGCTTGTTATCTATACAGCTTCCAGATCAGAGCTGGCTCACGAGCTACCCACCAGAATGCAGGGAGAGCACATTCATGGCTGCTTGCACCCATGGGCGCGGGCAGACCCAGCGAAGCAGTGGTCCCCACGCTACTTTTGCAGCTTCCTGCCAGACTGACCCTCTTTGGCACTTACCAGACAACCAGCCCAATTTCACCAGCAACAAACAGAGGGACAAGGGGAGAGAGATGCAAAGAACTGAAAACAAAAGGCTCCAGGTTTCCCTAAGAAAGACAGAAAGGAAACAGGGTACATAACGATTTTAGTGTACGTACAGACATGTACGTGCTGGTAGATTTATTTACTGTGTTTGCTTACTTTCAAATAGCTGGCAGCACAGGGTTAGGTTTTCTGTGCTTATTAGGATGAGAGGTAAGAAAAAAAGATTTTAAAAAAACATACTTGGGATTTCCCATTCCCAGTCCCCATTTATCACTACTGTGACAGTTGGGCTAAAAATACTTTGTTAAACCTGAGGACCTAAAGGCGTAGAAGAAAGTTGCTTACAAATGCAAGCTCAGTCATCTCAACACAAAACCACTGGCGGCTATCAAAGTCCCAGCATCTTTGACTCTGCTACAAAACCCTTCTCCCTTCACGTACCAGCTGCAGTGAACAGGAGTGTCGGAGCAGTGGGCTCCCTCCTTGCAGTTTAGGAAAGGCTAGTAAGACAGGGCCATTTTCCTTGTAGCCGTTCTGAAAAGCACAGCTGGATGTTTTTATAATTGCTTTTCTAAGCATTTACCTGGGGCCTTCCTTGGTGCCCTGAGGAAGACAAATGTGACCTGTTGTTCTCGTGTTGTTTGAGGTTTTGGGGCTCCTCTTTGAGCACAAAGCACAAAGATGCTGGGCAGAAAAGTACATAGTCAAAAAGAGGGGCAGCAGTCAAAAGGAGGAAGAGAAAAGGAGAGGAAAGGAGAGGAGATAAGAGGAGAGGAGAGGAGAGAGGAGACTAAAAGTGGGGACATATTTACACTCCTAAACTTTTTTAAAATCATAAACCTGCACCAGCATGGCTTGAAGGGAAGTGCTGACAGGAGCGCCTATCCTGAAGCAGCTGATCACCTTTTCTTCTCTGAGGTTTTTCTGATGAGTGGGGAGAACAAAAAAGAGAAAGTAATGGAAAAGTGGGGAAAAGACACAGTAGGATGACATTTTGAAAGGGGAGGGTGAGAAAAGGGGCAGAGGACATCTCCTGTCAAGTAATGCATGGGAAAAAAACCCCAAACCTGAAGGAGAATAAATGTCTAACAGGAGAAGAAGAGGAGGGGATTCTGAGCGATGGGACAAAAGATAAAACGGAAGAAGGACATTATAGAAAATAAGTTGGGAGGAAAAAACAGACCCTAAAGAAACAGCTGAGAGGCTGATGGAAAAAGGGAAAGTCTAGAGAGAAGGGTAACTTTCAAAACTGTTATCTTATAGATGTATGATATCTGTAGATACAGAGGGATGGAAATCTGCTGTTCTGACTCAGTGCTCTCAGAAAGGCACGATCCAACAGCAAGAGAATAGTTCTTCAGCCAAGCAGTGGCCCTAGACATTTTAAGTACGTTATAGGCCACGTTTCACCAAAAAGATGTCACTTGCTTAAGATCTTCAGTGTACCTGTCAGCAGAGTAAGTATAAACAGAATTCAAGCCAAGTTTCTAAGCAAGTTTTGAAGTGCAAGGTGCGATGGGTTTGGACAAGAGCAATTTCTTTCTAGATAATGACCAGCCTCATCTATCATCTAAAATATGAGCCCACCATCAGGACAGAAACAGAAACAAAGCTCTCTACAAAGGGTAAGCAGTGCTTGCAAACTTCTCCAGCAATACTGAAAAGGCCTTGAAAGTCTGATTCTGACCACCACCCAAAATTGGCTCTGCCTTTGCAAGGCATTAGGTCAGTGCTAGCATAAAGCCCTAACCAAACTTTGGCTTTTTTCCCCCCCTATAATTCAAAATTCACAATTTCACGGTGATGGATTACAAAGGGAGGATATGGATGAAGGGGAACCAGCAAAGACTACAAATAGCATGGTAGCAGTACGTGCCACTAGCAGGTGACAAGCCAAGGTGCTTATGACAGCACCTACTTCCAATAGATGCTGCTTTGTTTTTTATCTTGCAAACTTCATAAATACTCACTGACAGCTGACCTTGGCAAACAGCAGTTCTCAAGGCAAAAATCTGGCAAAGCTCCTGGAGCCAAAACCTTCTCAAAACCTTCTTCCAAGGGTGGTAGAGGGCAGGAAAATGGCACCTGCATGTTACATCGTCCACTTGGGCCCTTCCAATCAGCTGCTGTCACAGTGTGGAAAAAAGACTGAATAATTTTTTTGAAGAATGTGGAAAAAACTCCTTGCTAGAGCCCTTTCTCTTGGGTGTGTGCTCCAGTTCCTCCTTTGGCTCATGAGGATGGAGAGAAAAGAGGGACTTGACACCTGTTGCTCTTGGCCCTAAGGGACTTCTCATTCTCTGGAGCTCGGGTGCATCTCAGCTGGGCACTCACACGCATTCGGTGGGGATCACCCCCCCTCTGCACCCATCGCCTCTATGTCCAATCCAAACTGGGACGTTTCAAAATCAGTTAATTTTCTCCCTTGTGCTCTCTTACTAGAATGGCTCACAGACCTTTTATGAAGGACACACAAGCTCAGCAAGCTGTAATGACCCTTGGTTTTCTGAGATTTCTGGTTTGTTGTGCTAGGTTTCCTAAGTGAGGGAGAGAAACAGCATGTTAAATGGAAATGTTAAGTATTTTCTCTAAAAACCACCGATGGGTGCAAAGAATCCACTTAAAACATATAACCAAATGTTATTTAATATCTTAAAAAGTAACACAATCCAAAATGGATATTTCACACAACACTACATAAACAACAYGAACACAATATTACCATATGGAGGGACTTTCAAATATAGACTTACAAAAATCCCTGTCTTTTTTTTTTTTCCTTTAAATTATTATACTAAGCATGACAAGTAATCATCATTTACAATATGGTACACTGACACAATAAAAACCATGTTACAAATGTGCTGTTATAAATCAGTAACGTTAGGGAAGACATTTCATGAACTGTAATTATTTCATATGAAATACTATACAATATAAACAGAACATCCATCTTGGATGACCTTTACAGCAACCAGAGACCAAGTAATTTTTTAATTTTTTTTTTCAGTGCAAACACATTTATACAAGGCAGTCTTGGCTGCAAAACTCCCTTCTAACATACAGTAAGTCCCACTTGCATTTATTAACTCATTTAAACCTAATGCAACAGCCACATTCAGTCACTCACAGAAAATTACCTGCAGAATTACRATCCCTTTAAACTTAAGTCTCCTCCACATAGAAAAGTAACATCTGTGCCAATTACTCCAAGGGCCCTTTCATACTTCTGGGTGGGTATCCTTCGGGTGGCTCTAACGGCTACACACCACGAGGGCAGCGTTCCGCGGCGCGGAAGGCGTGGTGGCTGTGGCAGCATCCCGGCTGGGTGGCCGGGCCCTTCCCCAGGGATTCGACCCAGGCTGCCCTTCCAGGGCCAGGCGCGTGCCTGTGGCCTTCTGCTCCTTCTCCGCGTTTAGTGTCTGGGGCGGGGRGGAGGAACATGGAAACCCTCAGCTCAGAACTGAGCTTCAATGGAGTTAACGACCCATTCCCATCTGCGTCAGACCCGTGGGAGATCAGGGGAGTTACGCCAGATTTACACCCGCGTAACGGAAACCAACGTTCAGAGCGCTGCTAGGGAAGAAGCGCGATAGCCCCGTTTTCTTCTAGCACCAGCTTGGCTTTCGGTGGGTCCACTGCATGCTTCTCATGCAGCAACGATGCACTGCACTTATGCTGGGGGGAACATTTTAGATATATACCTTTTTTTTTTTTAAAAGAATTTTGTAAAAAATAGAACATTTCTCTCTAATACTGTACAGTTTTCTTTAGAAGAGCAAAGAGAATTGTAAACTGTGGGTGTGACACCAGATTAGGAGTGCCGTTTGCTTTCTCAGCACAACAATTTGAACAATAGTGTTAGGAAAAGCTCTGCGAAATGTATTTAAAAAACAAATCTTTAATTAAAATAACTGTTTCTAAAACCACTGCTGGTAGTACTCATACGACTGAAAACTGGTTTTGGTACTGCTAATCCAAGAGTTTCTGCAGGACCACAAAGTAGTTTCTCTCTTACTTAAACAAACCGAATGCATCAAGAGAATAACTTCAGAGTATAAACATGAAACACTTTGGTTAACTATTAAACTTATTCCAATGACTTTAAGAAAGAAACTGGTTAATAAATTAGCCCGCAGACTCTCAGCCTTTGTTTTTCCCATGTGCCTGGACATGAAAGAGGGTCAGCGAACGCTGCCTACCTCACAGGCTGCCCAGGCTGAGCTGGTACCAAGTGCTTCAAGGCCCTCAGGCGAAAAGGCGTGATTTAAGTGCAAAGTGTTATCTGTGTTTATGATGGCCCCTGAATACTGGTTTGCTTGTTCTCTTTTCTGAAAATGACTACTGCTGGCAAGCACTTAGGCCACGGTTTTCATTAAAATATTTGTTTTCCAATACATTTTAAAGTTGAGTGAACACTGTTTTGCGTATTACGGATATTTTACAGTGGTGCAAAGAGTCAAATAGCTAATGATTTCTTATGATTTTTAACTGAAATACTTAAACCGGCAAAATTAGCTCAACTGATGATTGTATATTAATTTGCATCAGGATAATGGTACTAGGGTTGCTGAAAGAGGTGTTCATAAATCGGGATTTGTATATAAATGTGATCTGCTTAGGTTCAACTGCCACTTTCTTCCTTTGGTTTTTGGAAAAAATCTTTCTTTCTTTCTTCCCTCTTGAAAGGTGGCTTGTTGCAGCTGGCTACTTTTCAAAAGCCAGCTTCATTTTTCTTGGAAACTCGCCCATGTTCTTTGAACAATAGGCACATACCTCAAGTAGGGATCCTAATACTGCTCCCAGTGAAGTCAATTAAAGGCTGTTAGTAATTTCTATAGGAGCAAGTGTTTCAGATGCACACGACCTAGCGAACAGTGTGTGTATCGTTAAAGGAAGAGCTGTTTTAACACCCTTGCCAGCTCAGAGAAACTATGACCTGATATGTTGACAACAATGGAGGCAGAATAGGGCCCAAAGTATTTGAAGGCTGCCAAGAAAATACCCAGAGTGTCTTCTGTTAAACCCCAAACTGTCAATCATATTTCACAGACTGTAGATGATCCTAATTTGCTAAATTGCAAATATATTTTCAAGTTCTACCAGGCAGAAATTGTAGCAGTAACTGGGGAGAGGATGGAAGGTTTCAGCCTCCCTTTCACTCTTACCCCAATTATGCAGCCTTGTCAAAGTCTTTAAGTGACTGATCTGAAAGCCAGATTTTAATATTGTAGAAGGAAATTGTGGCAATGGAAACATGATGACTTCATACGCAAGCATTGACACACAAGAGAACACCATGACTTAATGCTTCGAAGTTTTTAACCTTGCTTTGTACAATACACTTTTCATGTTGCTGCATTTCATCAAATTCATGGAGGTAGTTATATGTGTAAAAAAAATTACCATAAAAGTAACATGTTGTATTATAATAATACATATTAAGTGTGCAAAATGCCGACAGATTTGTGTTGACCCTTTACAGTTGAACACAACACAGATTCAACCTAATCTAACTCTGTAAACCTTTAAATTGATACATTAGAAGAAGAATGATAGATAAGCAACCATGTAATACAAGGCTATGATTTCATGAAAAGGATTAGGGTGACATAAAGCACTCAAGCTCCACTCTCGTGGTTTTGTTACCAGAACCTCAAGATGGAATTTCGTTATATCGCATTGTTGATTTTAAAAGGAAAAAAAAAAAAATTCAAGATTAGAACGTTTCTATTTGAAACTTCTGTTTACATTCCATATTCCAAGAGTCACATTAATATTGGTACAATGCCATATCAACATTAATATGACATTTATGTTGTCTGCTGGTCTCTGGGAACTTTAGGAGATAACATACTATACAGTTTACAGGTATGTACGATGGTATTTTGTTGGAACTATGTCTTCTGTACAACCAGCTGCCTGCATAAATTGTGATTAGTTTATGACAAACAAATATTTCCCCCAAAGGTGAAATTTGTTTTTGCTGTTCACATTTTAATACTGCTGTTAGTACTTCAGATCATCACTGTAAATTTTTTTACCGTTTTGACATTTTTATTTACTGAATTGATACATACTACTGATGTCAGAGCTTGTCTCAGAAACAAAATCACAGCCAGCCACTGCATAGTAGATGACAATTCCCCACAAAAACTCTGACTCCACAGTTCGCATGGAGTAAGTACGGCTGAAGTTACATATTGAATAATAAGATGCATCATGCAAAGCATTATATGGTAATTAGAGCACATCTTGGAAGGTATGATAAGGCAGAAGGCTAAAGGCCAAGTGACTTTGATAACCAACCAAAAGCACAATAATTTCCTTTATGTGCACTGAAAGGTCTTATTGCTCCTATGAAATGGAAATTATACACTGAAACCAAGGAAAACAGACCTGTGCATTGACTGGGTGTTCTTGACAGAACTGGAAACTGATTGTGTCCAGAGTTAGAAAGCCGTTTTATAAGTAAATGAACTATATCCAACTGTGTAACATAAGGCTGAATCTTCAGTAAAGACTTCTGACGACAATAGAGAACATGAGTGAAGCTCAAATGACTGTGTACAGAGTAATACATGTCACCAGAACCTGATGAAAATTCTGCTTTTTAATATGTACAGTTGGGTTTCATACCTGTGTACTACAAGAGCTAGACAATGTAAATGTCCCTCTTCTATGCAACAATTTGGGCTGTTGAACATTTTAGTGTCTTGGTTATTCTTCCAATAATTTGTCTGTTCTGATTAAAATAAGTTAAATTTGAAGTCAGTTTGTTGCACTACCAGGTTGCAGGAGTAACAGAGCAGAATGTGACCCTATACCTAAAAATTACTCTTGGAGTTTAACTATCTGCAGAAGTTACTCTGCAGTAATTAGCATAGTACTAATTACTTTGGACTAACAGTTTAGGGGAGAGCAATTAGGTTATACCATACCTACAGAATTCAGATTTCTACTGCCAACCATATGGACATGTTTAATTTCTAGAAACTAGACATGTCCATAAAATGCTAAATTGCAAATAACATCCACTGAATAAAAAGGCCAGAAGTTTATAATTCTCTAAATTTTGTTCTCTGATAATCACTACAATGTATGCTATTTTTAATAGCCTAATTTAGGCACTCTATTTAATAAGCTACATAAAATAGATTCATGTCCTTCCACTAGAAAGAAATCAATTCTTCAGGCCATACTTGTCATTTATATCATAAAGAATATTTTTGTTCCAAGAAATTAAGTTATTCTGATTCCTACATTAATGGCAAGTTGCAATACCAGAAGTGACACAAGAATTAGATTATCTTTTTTAAATACTTGATTTATACTGAAGACATTTGTTATGTTTTGTGTCACTCCACACTGTGGCTCCATAACAGTTATAACTTTCCCTTCCTTCCCCATTTCCCCCTCTACGCAAAGGCCCACCTCCTCATTTGTGACTATGGAAGGTCAAGTATCAAGTCTCAGTAAGTAAACATCTCTCATACTTTTGAAACACAACAGGAGAAGCCGTCTCCCTTCCCACCCTCCATACTTAAAAAAACCCAAACCAAACCAAACCCCAAACATCTTCTTACTAGCTTAAACAGGTATTTGCAAAATTGTGTCACAAAAATGCACAGTGAAAATGACTGATTAATATGAATAATTCACAGATAGAGCTGAGGTCATCACTTGTCATGTTTGGCATTGTTTTTCCTCATGGTGATCCTGGCTGGTTACTTTCAGCAGTGGCTCAGTTTTTGAAGTAAAAAACGATCAACTCTGCCTGCAGCAGAGTTTAGCCTCTGACCGGGGGCATCACACATCTGTGGCATTTTTTTTAAATGAAGTTGGCAACTGCATGGACATTGAAAATGCAGATTACACTTACAGTGTCTAGACTTTCATATATGTGCTCAGTTACAATTAAGTGAAGCAAAAAGTGTACATATTATCCCTACTGCTATTCTGTTGCTACAGAGCCGCAAATGTGAAAAGCAATACCTTGAAATAAAGATTTCTTTGYTGCCCCTAGTCTACATAGCAGCACAGTTTAAGTAAACACTAAAACTGTGGTTGAGATGTTTTTTTTATTTTTCCCCAAAGATGTAAACATCAGTCCCAGTGTCGTAAACTTTGCTGTACAGGATGAGACAGAAGATCGGAGGCAGGATGACTATCAGACACTAGTGACAGAAGCTTGCAGGCAGTTAGCAGGTTTCTGCAGTTTCTCAGCTTCACTTGTCGGCGGGTCTGCAGTGGCTCGGAAGTTGAATGTTGGGCCTGCGCCACCATGCGCAGGGCTCAGAGCAGGGTTCTGACGTCTGTTGCTTTCAACAATACTTGAAGTGTTGGATGCCAGGCTCTCACGAGTACTAGAACGGAAAAGAAATATATATACACACTCATATATGACATGCCTGTATATCTATTGACCAGACAGGAAAGGAGAACAGAGTGTTTTATAATAGGCATCCTGTGTTTGCATGTAATGTCACATCAATGAACCATCTCATTTTGACGGTACACATATGTTCCTCCAAAACGGGTTCCAGCGGTACTCAGCAGTCATCATACTGTAACACAGGTATAGCACTACGCAGAGCTGAAGCTGTCACAAAAACTGTAAGCTGAACCAGTATCAAGCATCTGGATTTTTCACCCAAGGAAATAGCTTCCATCTTGCACGTGGAACATACTAATTTTCTCTCCTGACTGCTGCATTTTTGCACAAAGTAACTTCATCAAATCAACTCTGTGACTAGGCAGAGCTAGAAGGGTAATCACGTATGTAACACAGCTCCCTACCTATGTCTTTGTACACAAAATATTAACTAAAAATGCTGCTTTACATTAAACCCACGATGCTTCTAAACACAACACTTCAATTTTGCTTTGCAGCTGAGACAATTGCAACTTATGAGATGCTGAGAAATGTTAACTGGTCTGTGATCATCCCCTAAACCACACCTAGTGCTGCTATTTAATTCATAAAATGGACAACGTTCCTTTAGTTCTAACATATTGTTTATCCATGGGAGTGACAGGACACAGCACTTTTAAAGACTAAGCCTTTGACTGATACATCTAATTATGAATGCAGAGGAGCCTGTATTTTAGTCTACAGCTTTTAAAAAACTCGGCCAAGATATGCTAAAGCTAGTTTTACCACTACTACTCTTTTTGTTCTCTTTCTTCTCTTAATAGTTTTTGATCTCCAAATAATGTGTTTCTGTGCAGAGGGAGATTTGGTTTTCAAATAGCCATGTGGTTCCTGGTTATGTATCCTTCACCTATATCCCTACTTCTTTGCAAAATGACATCACCACTTGCGATGGAGATGTTTACAGAGTACATTCAGAGGACTGAATGGGTTTATAAAATAAGCACCAGAAACAGAGATACTAACGACAGAGTAGTCAGTTTAAAGTCAACCTAAATTTACCTGCTACTGAAAGGGGTAGCTCTTGCCTGCCTTGTGTGGACCTGACCCTGCCACATGTTCCTGCTGCTTCCCTGATGCTGAGCCTTGCAGCCAGCCAGATCAGGGACCGCTCTCAGTTAAATACTAGCCCTAAGAAAAAAAAAAAAAAAAAAAAGATTAGTGCTAGCGTCAGGGGAAGAGTAGGAATGCACAGCTTTGGATGTGGCAGGGAAGAAAT
The DNA here is from genome assembly GCA_030449065.1 of Oceanodroma leucorhoa. Lineage (NCBI taxonomy): Eukaryota > Metazoa > Chordata > Aves > Procellariiformes > Oceanodroma > Oceanodroma leucorhoa. Next base: position 8,801,974 of record JASVER010000005.1, on the reverse strand, counting down.
TTGTCAGTGGATGGCATAGGCGAAGGAATAAACACCTTGTTTAGTTGTAGGGCAGATTTAAATCATCTTAAACTGAACCTGGAAAATCAATGATGCTTTCAGGAAAACTCCCATAGATCTTTTAAATTTATCAAAATGGTACTGATCATCATCTGTCAATTATTGCCTTATGGTCAGTAGTCCCAAACAGCTATGATGGGTGACACACATAGTAAGAGATCTCTGTGAACTGCAGTGATGTGTGGTGCACTTCTGTTGCTCATGTTTTGATTCCTCTCCCTCTGCTTTTTAATGAACATAGATGCAACCTTTGTTTTTCAGAGATCATTCAGTATTTTATCATTCTTTATGGGACCACCAATTCCAGATCTTCAAACATTTTCAATTCTGATATTACAAACTGACCATTACAACATGTATACACAAAGACTGCAGTGAGAATTTTGCATGCAGAGTAATGCCAAAATTAGCTCTTTCTTTAGGTGACAAAAGAGCAGCAGTATTATATAAGCTCGAAAAAAAGAGGAATAAAATTAATATTGACACCTAACATTTACTATACACAACTTGCATAAAAGCAATTAACAAAATACTGTGAGGCTGTTTTCCGAATGGTTATGTGTTCACGAATTTCATGCACAAAATACTTTTGAAGTCAAATGACCATTGCAAATCTCTTTAACTACATCCTGGTTTCTTTTTAAATGCCCCTTTTTTCAATTTGTCACACTTTAAAAATATACTTGTTCTTTCACAGTGTACAATCGGTAATTTTGATTCCCCAAGCAACCTTGCACACTTCAGTTTAAATGAAAAGATACCACCACACCTCAGGAAGTTGAAACTTACAGCATCAGCGGAGGCTAGAAAAGTATACCTGAGGAATATCACTACATGCATGTCATGTTCTTATACTCTTCCCTAGGCACTCTTCTGCTAATGGACACTGTCAGATCTAGATGAATCTTACCAGATGGATGCTGGATGGCTTTTTTGTATTTCCTGGAAAAGGGCTGTGGAGTACATTTTTTGTTATAAGGTAGGAAAGTAATAACAGCATGGTAATTATAGCCAAAGGGCTGAATTCACCCTCAGCTCAATTTATTTTTATAGACTTATACCGAGGAGTGACCAAAACTCAGCAAAATCATCCAATTTAATCTTGATGCAAAGCTCATAAAAAAGCCTTTGAAATATTGAGACTATACGCTGGTCTTACAAAACCCTACAGAATGTTGCTTTTCTTTTTTTTTTTTTTTTTTTAAAGCTTCCTTTATGTGATCTTGCCAGAAAAAGACATTTGTTATAAGTAAACAGTAAAATAAAAAAAAAGGGATGTGTGGAACACAATCATTATTAAAAGCTGCTTATCTGTTTCTCTTCTGATCTAAACAAAGTGGTATAGCAGCACAAATCCAGTATACTCGCCATGTTCTGTTCTCTTGCTAGCTAAGTTTAAGATCAACATCAAGAAAAATTTTAGCTTTTGTGTAAATAATTAGGGAAGGAACTGTCTGCCTTTGCACTAACCAGAAACGCAAGCTTGATATTCAGCTAGCATACAGCTAGCAAAATAGTAGTCTAAGAACTGATTTTTATCCAGTCGACATCCTATCCTGGAGGTGAAATGCACTCTGCACAGTGAGACAGGCTGTGCAAGAGGGAAACACCACCATATATTCCCCCACAAAAACTGACTGCAAGTATAGCACTTCAACTAAAAGAAGAGATTACATTTAAAAAAGAACAGTGCAAATAGCCTCAGACAGCAGTTGTATGTGAGAAAGATGCCAAGCATCTGCAGGACAATCAATAACAGGAACAAATTCAAAACCTTCTTAAGTTTCTTTTTTAAGCTGGACTCAGTGTAAGTGGTACAATTTACTCAAATTACTTTTCAAATTTTTTACTCAGAAAAATTATACATATGTTAAAAGCCTGCTCTAGTTTGATGATCACTGCATGCTGCAGCAGGCCCAATAATTGCTGCCTTGTCATTAACATCAAGTGGGAGTAGCCATCAATTCCAAAGGAATTTATTCCAGAGTGACATGACTTTAACTGAAAATGAAATTTAGTCCTGTGTAGAAGCAGGAAATCCTTCACATGCCTTTCTGAGAGCCTTTGCTATAGATTTAAAAAAATATGTAATTCTGATGAATAAGAACACCTTTTACGGGGGAAGGGGGGGGAAACAACAACAAAAAAACGAAAAAACATTTTCTTTCACCTAATACAAATCCAGTCTTGGAGATTTTATTTTTAAATACAGGCAATAAATAATTAAAACTTAAATAAGAGGCTATAAGAGAACTACCATTGTAAATTATTTCTGTGTTCTTAGAGTCATTGTTCTGAACTCTGAGGGGTTGCTATCCAGGGCAAACAAAACCAAGCAAGCTCCATTCCAGCAGGGACCTAGGACTCTCAGAGGCCAGAGAGAGAAGGAAGGCTCACGTGAAGGATTCTTAACCCGGAAATGAGCTTGTGAAATCTTCAGGGCAGGGAACACACCAGCAACTCTCTCCTCCCTATGCCTGTAAGACTCCTAGCACACTGAGACTTCCATGATGTCTGAGATCCCTGGAGTGGAAATGACTAACCAGCACCACCACACGCCAACGTCGGGACTCTTTTCCCAAGTATCTTAGGCAAGGTACCTCTCTCTCTGCTGACGCAGCGCTGGGTCACCTCTGAAGTTCAAATAGCCTGAGCACTTTCGCTGTGTGGGGGGAACAGCTGTTCCAGTCTCACCAGTTTGGAATGGCGATAGATACACTTCCAAAATTTTTGAAGAAAACAAACAAAAAAGCCCAAACCTAAAACAATCATCATGTTTGGGTTTTTTTTGTCTGAGCCAAAGATTATGCCACCTAGTCATGTCTAGTCTTCCAATTAGTCTTGTTGATGGTATCTTAGAGGGAAGGGAAGGGGGGGAGTATGCAGGAGCTCATCCCTTCTGTTCTAAATGCAAACACAAGTTTAATACAGAAAAAAAAAGGATACAGGGAGGTTTTCAGCAAACAGAAAACAGACTAATACAGAGTCAATGCTGCAAATGGTCATTGGTTGCTTACGATATACCCACACATCTGAATAGCAGATTCCAGAGCTGTAGAAAACACTGTCTGAAAATGTTTGAAATTGTTTAATACGGCCCTACATTCTGTCACCAATATCACACACACATATAACTAAAAATAGAACTTTCTAGTCTGTAAAGCTGCAATGAATGTGACAGTCCTACCGTGGAGAGTTGAACCCGCTGTCCACAGTAATGCTGCTGCTGTCCATGCTGTCCAGGCGGGCTGAGTGGGTGGCTCTCTGGTTGTTGCTATTTTCTGTTTCCTTCGGGGTGAGAAGAGTAAGATTCTTTTCAAACTTTCGCTGCAGATCCCTCTCCTTTTCTCTCTCTAGGAGCCACTGCATCGTGCCAACATCATCCCTGTTTTTTTCTTCCTCAGCATTTTTGTTGGTTCCTTCCTCTGAGTCATCGTCATCAGATACGTTGTAGTAGTCGAAGGAGGCCTCCTGGTTCCCGGTTGTCTCTTGCTGTCTCTGTGAAACGGGCATGACTTGTGTGACTGAGGTTACTATCACTTGTTCAAGTTTCTCACATCTGACTGGCAATGTGTCAGAGGGCGTCTTTTGATGGGGCTTTAGCAGGGGTGTGCTAGACTTATGATAACTATTCACAGAAAGAGTGTTGTGCAGAGGTTTAAAGAGTGTATCCTTGCTAAATATTTCTTTCCTTTTGTCAAGGCTGCTTGATTCAGCGCTATGGTGTTGAACCAGCCGCCCATTTGCAATCACCTCTGGAGTTTGGCCAGCAACCGCTGAACCACTGCTTGGGCCCTTTGGGGACTCTTCTTTGTGCACCCCAGGCTCCCTAGCAATATGTTGAGACTGTCTTTCTGCGGGAGTTATTTTTTTGAGCCCATCTGTCCCTGTCAGCGTGTCATGATCCTCTTTATTCTTTCCCAGTGGTGACGGAGCAGTAAGCACAGTCTCACTGGATGTGTTGCACTGAAAATAATCATCAACTGCAGATTTTGTTGTGCAGGAGTTGAGCTCGCTATATGATGGCAAATTCTCCGTAGGCTTGCTTTGTTCCAATAGGCTACAAGAACTGGGGGTTTCTACACTGCCACTAGCTATTTCAGGGATGCAAGTCTCCTTGTAGCTTGCAGATGAAATCAGAGCCCTTTGATGACTGAGTGACTGAGATGGCCTTAAGGTACTATCGTCGATATAAGTTTGGCTAGTTGTTTGGTCATCTGGGCTACAGCCTTCACCTATATCTTCAGGTGTGCCTAAAGTAGCTGAGCCCAGAGGTCCCTTGGAGTTATCCATGGATCTAGACCTTTCTTTAGCCTTACTGGACCGCTCGTTCCTCGATCTTCTATCCTGTGTATGGCTGTGGCTCCGATGGACCTTGGAGTGGGAGCTTCCCCTGGAAGGTTCAGGGAATGGCATTTCAGTTCTTCTTTTGGCCAGCTCACCAGACACGTCCCACTCTGGTGTCATGGGGAAGTGAGATTCAATCATGTTAGGATTGCTGTGCATTATAAAATTATCTCCCTTGTGTTCTATTATAAAACAGCCTTCCCGTGGGGATCGAGTTAAGGGATCATAGAACTCATACTCCCTTTCAGCAGGTATATCCAAATGAGAGCCATCTGATGGGTCTCCTTTGGACACCCGAGTCTTGCTGTGTGACCTTGATTTCCCATGAGACTTTCTGTGATTCCTGCTCTTTTTACTTCGTCCACTGTGGTGAGCTGAAGATCCTGCTTTGCTTCGTTGAGCTTTTTCTTCTTCAAGTTTCTTCATTAGTGCAGTGTGCCTCATGACATTTTCCACAGTCAAGTCTGGGTTAATGCGCCTGATAATCTCCATTTCTACCTCTCTAGGTATAGTGGTAGGGGTGTCCTCGTCCCTTAGCGGCCACTCCTCTGGAGGAAACTGGGCAGAGAAATTTGCCAACTGTTTTGTCTTGTCCTTCTTAAAACTTAAGCGGAATAATTTGAGTCCAAATTTCTTAGACTGCTTTTCTACATCCTTAGGCTTTGTGAGTGTCTCTGCTTTGTAAGAAAAATTGACAGTACTTTTACTTTTCTCAGTAGGTGGAAGCTGACATAATGAAGGAGGACAGTATGAGTCTTTACAGTCTTTTGCTGATTTCCTCTGTAGGGTAGATGCATGCATGCTGTGCATGTCTTCTCTGCAACAATGGCAGGAGTCGCAGTGGTTTTTGGGTAGTGTTCGGTCCCTGACGCATCCTGAGGTGGAGGGAGTTATAGTTCCTTGTTGCGGAGAGGTACATTGAGACCTGTCAGGTATCCTTTCATCCAAATGGTACCATTTACTATTAGTTCTTATGAGAGACGGTGTTATAAAGTACGTCTGCGGGGTTACAATGAAATAACCATCCGGAGTTGGGTATATTTTCCTCTCCCGTACAAGCATATTCAAGGTATGTCGAAGGATTTCTGGACTGGGTGTTGGAACTCCTAGAAATGACAGTAAACACATATCAGGGAGTGCATAAAACCGTGCAGGACTCTCTGGCTTCCCCCTCCCCAACAAAAAGCTGTTTCTTCCAGTGTGCAAGCTGGAATATGCTGAACAAACAACTCCACTAAAGCACTTTGTTAGGCATTCTCTTGTCTGTTTGTTTTTCCACTTATCTCCTACACTTCAGACATATCAATTATTAATTAAACAGAAAGAAGGCCATTAATGGCATGTTAAAAAAAAAAAAAAGAGAGAACTTCTAGTCACTTCCACTGCGCAGGTGACTTTAAACTACAAGATGGAATTGCTGGAAATCAAAGGGTGTCAGGGGAAACATTTCACTTTTATTCTTCTTCCAACTGAATATTTATATCCCAATTCACCAGAACTATTTATTATAATGCCCAGCCATGTATAAAACAGTGGTTCTTTGTTACTTTGGATGCCTAAGTTGTTTTTCCACAGAAGAATACTACACAGAAAAAAAAGCATTCCTCCAAACTGCCTCGTTATCACAAACTTGATTGAACTTACTTGCTCTCCCATTAAAACATGTTTCAAGTACATCAGCTGCTCCAAAAAAGACACGCCTTGCCTTGAATGATACAATTCATCGCACCCAAACAGACTTCTCCACTATGCTGAAAGTTACAGATTTAGCTCCTAAAAATTTGCTTCTCAGAGTTCCCTGCCTTTCATGAGATGTGAGGGACACTACCTAAGTGCATATATCACACACTGAGAGAGGGACAAGTATGACAACCCTGCATCAATGCCACATTAGCCACATGGTAGACTTGGCATTGTGAGCCTGGTCCTTCCCACTACCAGTACTCCTGCTGGGTTCTGTGGTGCAGGACCAAGTCTTCAATACTTTATTAATAAAATACCAAGTTAGCATGCTGTACATAGGAATAAGTTCCATCTACAGCTAAGGAAACAAGAGATTTAATTCACAAGCTGGTTTAAAAGAAATCTGTTTATGCTGAATAAGAAACAAAAATCCTTCAAAATTTTCAGTGGAAAAAGCTATCTTCAATCAATACATTTTGTTGAACTAAAATGCATTTTAATTTTAACTTAATGCTGGGTACTGACCTGGTTTACATTTTTAGAACTAGAGAAATTTTTTTCAAAAGTTTGGATGGTCTATTTTAAACTAAAAAAGTTAATATTATTTACTCTGGGTCTTAGTTTTCTTTTCAACAAAACTAATTTAGAAAAAAAAAAAAAAACCTAGAATCAGAGAGTAACTTAGGTTGGAAGGGACCTTGTGAAGTCATCTGGTCAACACCCCTACTCATAGCCAGGCCAGCTTAGATCAGGTTGGTCAGGTCCTTGTCAAGTCAAACTCTGACTATTTTCAAGAACAGAAATTCCACGGAATCATGCATGCAAAAACACTTCAACAAAGTATATGCTTTTCACAAAAATACTTCATGGAAAAATCTCACCCAGGTGTACCTGCCACAAACACAGTATCTTCAGTAGCACATAGTGTCTGGTCACCAACTCTTCTCCCACATGTCAAAGGCTGGAGCCTGTAAGCTCACTGATCTCCTTGTGTTAGCAAACATGAGGATGACAACAAGGGCTCTGGCACTATGACCAAAACCCTATCAAAAGATTAGTGACAAGAAATAGAGAAGTTGTACTAATTCCTTAACTCACCCTCTTCCTTGCTACTGGGTTGCAGGCAACATAGTAAGTATTCTTATGTCTGGCTTTGAATGTTGTTTGAATTTAGAGACATGACCATACTGCTCACATCCAGTAACATCTGTAACTAAAAATCTTACAATGGAAACAGCAAAGTGTTAGGAATAACACGGACACATGAGTGAAAGGAGTTACAACAGAGAAGGTGCCAGGGAGAAGTACATGGGGGCAGTAAATACATTTCATGCACAGTCCACAGAGCTGAAAGATTGGGGTCGATCCAGACACAGGAAGTAGAAGAGGTAAAGAAAGGATATAATTTGAGAGAATAAATGAGACTGAAAATTGGAAAGAATATGCAAATGAAATGGAGAATCAGGAACGTGCATTTTCTTCCCTTTCCATGTGGGTGTCCACAATTTATGTGATAATCCTAGAGAGAGTAACAAAGACCCCCAGAATTGCCGGATGAGCAAACATGCCAGAAATAGGAACAGATGGGAAAAGCTGAAATCCAGAGAGCGGGGGGAAAAAAGGACTACCCCTCCCTAGCCCAGAGTCCTGAATCTCTCTGGACCGAAGTAAACAATATGCTGAGCTTCCTCTGGATTGTGAGGCAGTGGCAATTGGACAGCAGGTTGCCCTCTGCATGAGCTTTCAGTAAAGCACAGGAACACGAAGAGTGATTTCAATTCCAGTAACAACCAGCGGTCATCATCTATCCTCTTCTTTCCTGTGGTGGAGCTGCTATGTCTGCTTGGGTAACACCACCCCTTTTACATTATGCCTTGCATCACCACAAGAAGTGGTGACCCCAAACTCAAGCGCATGTGCTTCTCCATCCTGTGCTGAAAATGCACTGCAGGGTCCAATCCCGGTCCAACTGAGATGCACTTGCTCTGCAGCAGCCAATCTCTCTTCCTGCCTCTACATAAACAACCTGACCAATATGTTGCACTTTCCAGGAGCTTACACGTAAATACCTCAACACATACCTACCTTGGTCTGCGAGAACTTGGTTCTTCATCCTTATTTTACTTTTTTTTAACATACTGTTTCAAAAACATTGGAACAAAAGTAAGAGAGGAAAACATTCTTCTGGGAGTTTACAGAAAAGTTAGGGAAAGGGATGGAAATGCATCTTCTGATGTTTTACACTAACTTAGGCAAAAATGCACTGCAAACGCATGGTAAAAAGAATAATATGTATTTTTCACCCAGTAAACCATAATGACTACAATGTGTTGGGTAAATGAGTCTCTAAACACTGGATGCACAGTAGTTACATTAATTGACTAAGTCCTGTGAATAGAGAATGTGCAGATAAACACCAAGAAAAAAACCCTAGTGTGCCTGGGCAGTCAACGATGCCGTAAAGTTAATCGTGTCAGCCACCTTCTCTCTGGAGTTGGAGACTATCACTTTTATCACTCCCAGCATACAGTACATCCCTGAGGTTCACTAAGCCAGCAGTGACGATGGCAGATGCAGATCTTTGGAGCTCAGCATTGCCAGCAAATGCTAGCTATGGGTTTTGTTCAGATCTCTTTCAAGTACTTACAAAAGCAGAAACAGACCCAAACTCGAATTAGGCTTTCCTGCATGGTGGGCAGGAGCAATGACGCTACTCTGGCTCTCATTATTGCTATTTTAAATACAGATTTCCTGGCCTTCTCAAGACTTTTGTCTTTACAGCAACCTGCCCACATCATGTCTATATGTAACCTACCCCACTGCATTCAGAAGTAAGTCTCCTTATGGTCTCCCTTCCTCCACTAAACAGGAACAAGAGGAAAAAACCCAGTAGTTTAGAGACTCTAGCATATAAAATATTGCATGACAGCAGTGGTGTTACTTAAGATTATGTAGTGGTTTAATAATTCAAAAGCACAAACTGTCTGGACACTGAATCATCAGACATGTACATTTTCTGCATCTCAAGAGAGTCTACTATGCCATCCACTGAGCTTCCAGACAGAAGATTATGTCTTGTTTGCTGCTCACAAAGAACACTGACCTAGAGTGAACTCAGTTAATGTAAGACACTTATTTTAAGTGTTACATATACATTTCACATACTTAAAGAATGAACAGTTATGAAGGTGAATGTCACAGGAATTTGCCAGCTTTCAGAAAACTATTTGCTTCAAAAGCAACCTAGTCCAATACACACGTATTTTCTACACTGAAATTTTGAACACCTTAAAATGATTTTAATAAGTACATGGACAAAATTGGAAAAAAAAAAAGAAAGAAAAAAAAAAAGAAAAAAAATGCTTACTAAAGGCAGCATACATTAAGGCTTGATGCTTTCTTCAGCCAGGTTCATACAGATAAGAGGGTCTGGCTGCCAAACACAGGAACAGAGGTTACATTCTTAGCTCCTTGTACTGGATTGCAAAGATTTACATTTAATGTACGGGATTTAAACCACGGTCAATAAATTATAAAGTAGGGCTGTACAAACATCTCATTGTTTTATTCTAAGTTAGAATAATCGGAGCATGTGCAGCAGGAGCCCTCTTGCTTTTTTAAAAACCTGACGAATAACAAAAGCCACAAATAAGATGTGCATTATCATTACAAACTTTTTCAATAAAATAAATTCATGAACAATAAATCTGAAGTAGTATTTAAATGGTGTTAAATCTGCTAAAATGATTTTCTCCTGAGCTGATGCTAAGGCTTAACAAGGGATAAAAGAAATACTCTGATTGGCTCATGAAATACTAGTTAAGGATGTGGAGTGGTTGCTATGTGATGTTATAAATAATTAGCATACCTTATTTCAGAAAGAGCCATGGCCCAGATTTATGCCTGCACAATGGCTCAGCAAACTAGCGGGCTAGACTGTAAGTGTAAGATCCTGCACTGAGGAAGGAGGTTTATTATTCTTAGGCAGTTTGAGAATAGCATCTGGGGTCTTAGGAAATTTGTACACACCATGAAATGCAGTGAAGCATCTGTTCATTAAAACACAAACAACACAGGCAGACAAGTGCTGCTACGGGGTGAGATACAGAGAGGTTATGTGACGATGACAGATACATCTACACTGGTAATGCTCTCCTCTCTCTCAGAGCATCAGCACCTAATTAGGAAAAACAAACTATCAGAATATAGGAGGACATCAGATATTTTAAAATAGCCACAGTGAATACAAGGGCTCAAAAAGCCACGGCTGATTTATGAGAGAGTTTGGACAGACAAGTGAAAAATATCACTCAGCACAAGAAGAGGTTCTGTTTATTGGAAAGCAAAAAATTTTTGGATAATCCTCATACACTGAGAGAACATGTATGTTTGCTATATTAAACATGTCATGGCTGGGAGAGAAAGGCATTTCTCTAGAGAGGGGAAAAAAATTGGACAACAAAGGGTCGATTTTTTTTTTCCCCAAATAATTTTCTTTACGTTTTAGGAAGTGAGGTAAGAAAAACAGGGCTCTCCTTTTAATCTCAGACTTGAGAAATGCACATGTTCATGGCTGATGGAAAAAACAAGAAGCAGCAAGAGACTGTGTGCTAACTTGCCTCAGGCTTCTTCTGAGCAGAGTCTAAAAAATAATCCAACCTGTTGAATTATTTTTGATTTATGGTTCTGCCTAGCAAGAATAGCACAACACACCAAGTCAACTGATAATCATGCTCCCAGGAAATCCAAGGGATGCCACCAATAAATTATCATTTCCACCATGCAATAATGTTTATATAAAAATATTGATAGAATCATTGGAAAAATACTTGCAATCTATGGAACTCTTCTAGTACATAGCTATATAGAAAACATGACTTGGAAAGAAATCATCAAAATGAATTAAACTGGAATTGTGAACTTTGCCTTCTTTGCATTTTTTTTTTGACTTTTACCACTATTTTCAAAATCACCCAAGCATACCGAAAAAAAAACCTGATAAACAAAACCACGAATTGGGACAGAAAGCCAGTATTTACAAAATATACCTGCAGTAATTTTTTTCCAAAGTGCAATTATTAAATGTCAGACAGAATTGTTTATTCCAAACACAGCTCTCAATCCAGAATTATATTTTAAAATCTCAGAACAGTACCAGTTATAGCAAAAGCCATGTAACCTTCAAGGCTTTAAGTAACTCTTGCTCTGAAATGTAACCAAAAAATTCAAGACATCAAACATGGCTATGGTTAGGCTGCCTAGATGAGGCAGATGCATCAGTAGTTTTCCTACTGAGGCATTTTTAATTAGCTGCTTTTTGCAGCTGTAGAAGAGGTACAACAGAGAAGTTTCTCAACTAGTTTAGAGAATTGTAAACTCAGGCACAGAATAGTTAAACATCTTGCCCAGGATCATACAAGGCACAAGTGAAAAAGCTGTGCTCTCTTGAGTAGTAAACCTCTGCCCAATGCTTTTACACCACACTTTTAGATGTCTCTACAAGATGCATTTTGGATGATTCACCAACTCCAGATACAGACTGCCTGTAGGGAAGCAGCATATTGAAGAGTACATTCTTAATATAGGTTTCCTTTTTTTTGATGTTACAAGTATCTTTAATCTAAGACATTTTCATTTTACCATTTAATAAATATTATCAAATTGTGACAAGAATATCTTCTGAATAGTACACCACCATTTATGAGCACAGCAACTGTATCTATAGCTCTCCAAACCTTTTAGCCACGAAGAGAGGTGTCAAGTTAAAAAAAAAAAAAAAAAAAAAAAAAAAAGATTTAAAGATTTTTCAAGCAAGGGCAGTACAGAAGCAAAAGCCAGAACTGTGTCCAAGAAGGCTCTGAAAACCCCTGGGAACCAGGCTGACAACCTCCCTTCAGTTTAAATATAACCTCTTCCTGATGCAGGCACATCATCGTCATTGGACTCCATTACTTGCATCAGGCCACACCAGTTTTGAGAGCCTGACCTAGGTGGAGGAAATCATGCAGTATGTGGGAAATCTGCTCTTTAAGAGAGAATGCTCTACACAGAGACCTCCATGAGGTTATCTCTATGGAGATTGGACAATGACACTTGAACCGGTTGCATGATATCAACAGAGCTCTTACGAGTTAGCTTACAACTGGCTGGAATAAGTCTGCTCTGGCTATTACACATGCTTTGTTCTCTGTAACCACTAAAGGAGTCCTAAACTCCTTTGACTATGGTGGATAAAGAAGGTTATTTTGTGAGAAAAATCACAAACAAGCTTATTCCGGTAACGGAAAAAAGAAACAAGCCAATACAGTCTGCTGTTTAGTACCTCAGGTAATTTTTAATATTTACATAAAGTCAGAATTAACCCTGCAAAATGCATCTCACGTGAATGGCCCCGTCAAAGAGAACTCAATTCTCTGTATGTTTAAGAATAAAGAAAAGGTTATAAGATTAGAACCCTAAAGCCTCCTTTTACTTTTGGGTAGCATCTCAGGATTAATCAATATTCCTATCCAGAAGAGTGAAGAAAAACGGACCACCAAACACTGAAACTCCCTCTTTTAAGGAAGCCAAAAAGGTAAGCAACCTTTTGGGTAAGGACTGGGGATTCTTTAACTGCCCTTTTACAGACATGTGCCCATCCGACCAATGATTTATTAATGTCCAGTTACCTGGGAAGCAGGTTGTTAGGTGCTCCATTAGTGCTTCTTGTGTGACTTGTTTTCGGGCAGAGTTCATTGCTGAGATGGCCAGGCAAAGGATTTCCCCAAGTGGAATAAACTGTGACTGACTGATGGGAGACATGCTGATGGGTGATACATCACCTGTAAAAAGACAACAGATGTGCAATGAAGCATTTTGTTTTTAAATCTGCTCATAGAACAAGGACGTAGAGAGACAATCGGAGAAGATGCGCACAGCTCTGTAGTCTTTATACTGTAAAACTCTTACAATGGAGCTTATTTCAAAACTTAGACATGGTGAACTTTGGAAAATGGAAGATATACACTATGCAGACATAGTTTCTCAAAGGGTGCAATGGACAGATTCAGAAAATGCCAACAAATTAGCACTTACGGTTGCAAAACTTCATGCTTCAATATCCTACTTGATAACTGCACAAACAAAACAGTTGCATGTATTTCTCTGGACATAAAAGGGGAGATTTCATTCCCCTTTCAAAGGCTAGCAGTATGGATCACCCACCATTTCCACTTGACAGAATATTTTTTCTTAATAGTAACAAAGATCAGAAAAAAATGTTGCTAAGTTAATGAGTAACATTTTCACTCAGCCGATAAAATGCAGAACACTCTTTAGAGGCACAAAAGCATCAAACACCTTAAGATTGATACCCTGAATAAATCTCTCCTGGACCTACATGTCAAATGTCTTTGTAAGGACTACATATTTTTTAGAAGAGAAGTTTTAATGGTTCCAGGATGGCCTGAAAATTAACTTTGTTGTAACTTTTCTCATGTTGTCTTTAAAAATAATTCATTAACCCATACATAAAAAATCACTGAAAGATCTTCAAAATGAAAGTTACAGGAGAAATTACAATTTGGTAATACTAGCATGACTACACAAATACAAATATACACGTGCATTTTAACATACTTTATATAAATACAGAAATGCTTTTAGATTCTGCTCTGTACCTCCTCTTGAAGTGGTAACAGTTCCCCAGTGATCTCAAACAGAGGGAAGCAGCAGGCTAAAAGATTTCCTTTGCCAGTAGAAAAGGAATAATAAAGAGTAACAGACAGAACAAGCAGTGCTTGACTACGAATCCTTTTCTTGCCACAGGTCAGTCAACAGCCAGGGATTAAGTTTTACCTAAATGGCTTTGAAATCTCAGGAAAATCACCCTGTTTCTGCTGTCACGGAGCAATACCTTGTCATCAAATCAGGAATCAAATTACTGGAAATTAATTCGAATTCAAACTTTCCTCCACAATTTAGAGGATCTAATATTTGCCCTATTAATTCTATATTCCTATTACGTCTACTAAACAGGAACAGCAGTTTCTAAAACTGATTATCAAAATGCATTTAATCTTGCATTATACTCAGCACTTTGGGAAAAAAAAAAAGAATTGGTGGGAGTTGCAAATTGCATAACTGCTTCAGTGAGACTTACAAGCATTATTTTTCAATACACCAGCTGTACAATCTGTTGTACAAAAGTGATGCACATTACCCAAGACACAACAATAATTTAAAATAGACATTTGTGCTATGCTGTCTCCTGATTGCTTCTGCTTATTCACGCCTGACCTGATCAATGCCGCAATCCCAACACAGCCACATTCCTCCAGCTTCAACACAGCGCACCCCAAGATCCTCCTCATTCTTATCTGACCACAGAATGATGACCTTAAAATATAACTTTTTCTGGGCATTTTTTATTTATATACAACTGAAAAGTTCCTGTCACGTGCTTTACAGACAATGGCAATCAAGTAGGCAGCTTACAGGGAAACGTCAGAGATACACTTTCATATAACTTGGGAGCAAACACCGTTTGTCCCCTCATCATTTGAGAATGAATAAAAGAACATCCCAGTTATTATATTACTATTTACTAATAATTATACCTGCTGTCAGCTTAAACTTGTTCACAGACCAATCTTTGTAATCAGCCAGACACATAAGTTTACCAACTTCGATCAACAGTCACCATGCACTTTGTGTAGGGGATCAATTTCTTTAATCATTAGTTTCATGTCTAAATAGCATCAGAATTATGGTAAGAATTATGCAGATTTAGCTAAGCAATTTAAGAAATTACTGTCTTTCACACAGAGATTATCTGTGTCATGGGTATCCTTGTGAGCGCTACAAAGTTCAGTTCAGTGCAATGTCAAACAGACTGGCATATATTGCCCTCAGTTGAGGTTTAACCTTACCAGGTTCATTGGGCACTGAAATGGGCTCCCTGGGTAGCTTTAAGGGCATCCAGGTGAAGGGCAGGAACTTCCTGAATTGTTTTATCTGGATCATCAAAGACCTGGCAATTTCTTAAATCAAAGCACCGTGGCAAGAGTATCCCTGTGCCCACTCCCAGCCACACACTCACACTGCTGCCTACGCAGGCACGAGGATGGGGAGCGGGAGGAAGACCTCTCTCTTCCCCTTGCACCTGGAACGATCCACTCACAGCTAACCAGAATGGTATTTAGGATGTAAGGAATGGGCCTTAATACCATAATCAGCTTCCTAAAGTGGGAAAGGGACTCGAGGAGGGTTATACTTGAAGCCTAGCCAAGTGCTGCTAATTTATGCAGCTTTGCTCTGCAGCCTACCAGCTGCCCCCAAGGGGATGCTTGGACAAGAACTCAGACCAGTTACTCTGCCCACCCCCGAGGAGCAGTCCATCCCTCTCCTCTGACTGCCAAGAGCCTGCAGAGATCCACCTCTGGGATCACTCCCGTTCGGGACTTGTTAACTTAAAACTGGCTAAGTACAAGTTAAGAAATAATAAAGTTCACCTGGATTTTAGTAACCTTGCACTTTGCACAATCTTTCCTTTCAAAGCAGGCCTCCAGCATGGAATTGTATTTCTAGGTTAGTGTGCAGAAAACATTCAGTCTGCACAGTTGACCCCTGCCAGCTGGGCTCTGGTCAACAGGAACAAGCCTAGAATTTCCACCGAAATACTAACTATACTTCACATAACTCATCAATATAAAACATTCAGTATCAGTTCCTTAATGTTAACACAATCTCTAGCAAAGCATGCTATAGTTAGTACGCCAGGGTAACATACATCCTGCTTGCAAATATTTGGGAGCTTAACAACCATTTAATTAACTATAAAGACGACTATAATCATCCATAAAATCATAATTTAAATGGTTTTAAATGCAATAGAAATGGCCAACAAATACTGGTTTATGTGAGAGCCTTTCTTTCTGTTTTATAAGGGACTACCGCCAGTTAAGCCTTATTCTTTTCCACTGAGGGCTTTTCAACCTTCTTCATTATGACAAGGGAACTCCTGTTTTACCTGTGTGGTGCCAGAATTACCTCCATAGCTTGTCCATAACTGTCTGCTGGAGAAAATTACTGTCTCTTGGTTTAAAAAGGCTAGCACACATCTGTAAAACTTTCAGCAGACCTAGTGACAGAAAGCCAAAACCCCGTCACTCAGGGAGGCTCTAATTTGCCAAGTTTTATCTTAACCATCCTGTGGCTCTGGAAAATTACAAGCACTCTGTGGTTACAGTTAGGTGAACAAACTTCTTTGATGCACAACAACAGAAAATATCTTGCGTCTATGATTTAATATAATATAGTAACATCAATTATGCGCATAAACGCTGTTTAGCCTGTTGAACAGAGGGTTTACTACAACTTCCTTAGGAAAGATCTGCTTAAAAAAAACAAACAGATATGCTTTTCCTAAATTTTTTTTGAAGACCACATCACTTACATAAAACATCTAGCATATGGCTCCTGTTAGCTCTGACTGATGCTTGTCTCAAGCAGCTTTCTTTTGAAATCAAATTACTATCCTTAACTTTCATATGTTTATGTTCCCAATTAAATGAAAACTGGAGCTCAGAAAGCAGTTTTCACCAGCTGACTGCATGTTTTGTTTAAATACGAGAGATAGAGAGATATATATAAAATATATAAAATAAAACTATATATAGTTTTAGCTCTGTTTCTGCAGTGTCTTTCCAAACTTTTCTCTAAGGAATTTTAAAAAACCCCAACTTTTCTAGACTTCTTGTTTTAAGTGGCACTTAATTTTCAAAAATGTCTAAGCACATAACAAACAATGAATGGGATTTGTCCTCATTTATGCCTTGGGGATTTGTAGCGCTACCCTGTGGGAAAAAAGAATTATTGTTACTTGGAACAAAAGATTATGTAGCACATAAAATAAACGCTTAGCTCTTACATAGCATATTTCTTCAGTGGATTTCAAAACCTTCTGAAAAACTGGGTAACCGTAACTATCCTTAACATACAGATGAGAAAGTGATGGTCTGTAATAGCTGGGAATGAAAATTCACACATCCTGAACACATACCAGCCAGAACCCTTCCCGTGCCAGTTTATCTAGTGTCTCTGTTCTCTGAAAGTCTGGGTACCACCATCTTGAGAGAAAATGAGGTAGACTATATTCTGCACCATGTATCAGCAATTAAACTATCAACTACATACTGATGACAATTTTTATTAGTGATTCTGCTGCTGGAAAGAAGTGACCTAGAAGTCAAATTCCCTGTCTCATGAAGTTTGCATGAAGATTGTTTGATAAATCACCTCTTGACTTATAAATGGAACCAATTCAGTACAGCCATTGTGAAGGAAAATTAAGGAAATTCCAGTGCGACGGCACACTATATTAGAATTTATACACACTATTTCCCTGAAATGGGGAAGAGACCCTCTGATTACACTCTGCATCCTGTAAAATATAGGAAGCCAAAGCCCAGTTTCTCTTCTCCATCCATCCTCTCAACACCTTTTTAACCTTTTGTTTCCTACACATCAAGACAAACTTTAAACATGATTTTTAGCCTGGTTTCCACAGATGAGGCTTGCACAATCACAGTCTGTGTGTGCGCATGTGCCAGAGAGGTCAAGCCTCACTAAACAACAGAGACTCTAAAACAAGTGTTTGCTACGCATGCTCCATCTGCACAAGGCTTCAGGAATAGCCACCTCCCACTAGACAGGTGAGAATACAGACAAAAAACTCTTGTCAAGGGACTTCACTACTTTTGCTGCTTACAGAATTACGTTATTAATCAGAAAACATCAAACTAGAGTACAGTAACTTCATGGCACCTCACGATTATAGTGGTGGTTGCAATAGAAATCCCCTACAAAAAATTTCTTGCCAGCAGCCTGTTCTGGTGAACACTCACTTATGATTTCACTCTGGGAAGAACTACAGAAACGTCCTTTTCAAACAAAAGGTAGCTAACAAAACCAAAACTACTGGTAATAGGCGAAAAGAGGGCTCTTTGGCCTAGAACATTACCACTTTTTTTCAAGAATACTGTAGGTGACAAGCCTCTTCTAGAAAAAGCACATTTTCAGATTTACTTAAAGAAGGGACAGATGCTGAAGAAGTTACATGTCTGGCCTGGGTTGCACACTACTCCTTTTTTCCCCCCAAACCCCAACGTCACTGAATCACTCTAATTATAGAATACTCACATAGATGTAGCAAACAAAATCTTTCTTATGTGAACTCACAACAATGATATGTAATTGCCATTTTAAGCCAGACAATGTTTCCATCTGATTAAGCAACAGGAAGGAACAGGAAGAATATGCAGATTTCTGTCATATTACCCAGATTACTCTGAAATACCTTGGATCTGCACTAGCACACTAACACAGAAAAGAACACATCTTACTGACAAAATCTGAAATAAAGAAAATTAGAAGGTGTGTTGCTTGTGCTGTTTTCAGCCATAGCTGAATCCTTCTTTTAAACCACATTTCCTGGAGTGTTTTATGAACAAAGCTGCAGGTTGTGTTTACTAGACAGTTACACATATCAGAGGACTGATAACAATAAGAAAAAAAATACATTAAAGATTTGTCCACTTATTTCTGTTTAAGAGCAGCTTAAACAAAGGCTCAACAAATGCAGTAACGCATTCACTAACCAGCAAACTCCTTCTGCACCTCTGAAATGCATGCACACCAAAACATACCTTCCCTTGCAGATACAGATCATGAACGCTTCAAGAACGTGACCACTGCAATTCTAACCAGCCTGAAGAAAACACAGCAACCTTAATAATGACCAATCACATGACAAATGCTGGTCTCTGAACAAAGTTCTAGTCCCTTGCCAGTTACTAACTTCAACCATGTAAATTGATCTTTTTCATCATTCAGACCCAGCTAAAAGCATAATCTCCAGGTTCACCAAGTGGCACTAACTTTCAGAAACAGGTGCTAAATTGCCCACAGCCAGCAGACTCATCTTACATGCATTCATCTTGCATATTTCCTGCGATTTAAATTTCCTTTTTTTTTGTTCATGTCCTGTGGCCAGCTGCCTCCTGATCCAAAGTGATATCCCAGCACATGTTACAACTATGATCTTGAAAGTTTCTGCTGGAGCACGGAACTTTCCCAGAGGATTCAGTCGAGGAGATTTTGGTGGCGTTGCTTACCCTGGGAAAGAGGGTGGGACTGTGTTTTTTTAATATATTGTGTGCTTTAGAATGTGTTTCCTCAAACATTTTTCAAATGCATCTTTTAGTAAATGTCCATGTCTATATTCCTGGCACACAATATGTTAAAAAAGGGGGACTTACCTGAACCCCTATGGTCTGGTTCCATGCTCCAGTACAGTATCCAAAGTAGCTGTGATGTAATAACAATGTGCATACTGGGGCTTTATATCACTGTGGAAGCTGGCTGGCTGCAGCATAGGTCAGTGCCTATGGAAGCTGGCTGGCTGCAGCATAGGTCAGTGCCACAGGACCTGAAAGAAGAAAAACAAAGCATGCTTTTAGGCAGTAATATACTAAACACCCACCTCTTAAAGCAGGAAATAGGGGCTTCCAGAAAATAAAAAAGAATGCAGTATCTATCCAGGTCCACTGAAAGGAATGCTATTTCACACAATTCTCACATAAGTACGAGAAATAAATGGTTAAGAAATGACAGGGGAGCTGGAGGTAGAGAATCTAAAGGGGACTACAAATATAACTCCCACACAGTGTTTTGAAAACATTTCTCTCCTTTTGCCCTACTTCCACGGAACGGCTGGAATCACGTTCTGACACCACCCCCTGTTCCGAAGGCACTCACAGTCTTCGCAAAGCACCTCTCCACTGCAGTGCCTCAGGATTCTGCAGTGTCACTCCTCTTCTCCCTGGCTCTCTGCAAAGTGAAGTCATAGGAATGGATCAGCCAACCTGACTTCTCACTACCCTGCCCAGAATCCTTTGTGAACTGAAATGAGTCATCGCTCTGAAAAAATCCACGGCGCAACGTTCCAGGTTTCTCCCTATGTCTGCGCTGGCTTCTTTGTCTTTGAAATGAAGTGCCTCTGCTTCTGGAACAGTGCCCAGCTGCACTGTACAGGATAACAAGCCAGCCTCCTCATTAAGTGGACAAGAAAGCTATTTACATGCATTAGCAAAGACAAGTTAAAGCTTTAACCCTCTAGTCAAGATAAAAAATTTACCTGTTACATACCTGCCTGATGTAATACACAACCCCCCAATACACAAAACCACTAATGCAGACATCCGTGCGCATACACACACTTACACAGAGCAGTATTTTCTTAAATTATTCACTATTTAGCATGACACTTACCAGTTTTTACTCTATTGATTAAAAAGATAGATTTACTCTCCTTTGTCAGTCCTGAAGAATGCTGCAGACCTGCACATAACAAACAGCTCTGCTGTACGCCGGATCAAAGTTGTGCAGCTGCAAACTGTTTATCAAAAAATTAGCAGCAGTGGA
This sequence comes from Oceanodroma leucorhoa, assembly GCA_030449065.1. Taxonomy (NCBI): domain Eukaryota; kingdom Metazoa; phylum Chordata; class Aves; order Procellariiformes; genus Oceanodroma; species Oceanodroma leucorhoa. The sequence goes on along the minus strand of JASVER010000005.1, from coordinate 8,781,421 downwards.
CAAGTTCTTGCAAGCTCATTTTTCATCATCCTATTCACCATTTGGACTCAAAACAAAGTGAGCCCTGAAACCATGCCAGACAAAAAATGTCAAACTGCTCCAAGTGCCGAGAGCCAGCAGAGCTGCTTCAGCTTCTGCTGCTACTGACAAAGAAGGTAATGCTCAGAACGAGGTCACTGTGTCAGGATCTCACTCCTAGTGCTAGGTTTTCCTTTGCTTGGTGAGGATATGCTAAGCTAAAGCATCAGGAAAACACGGAAGAGGAGGTAGGAATAGTGCGTGATGAGATACAGATGCTGCTGTTTTGGACAAACATTTTTAGTTGTCTGGGGATTTTAAGAGAAGGAAACATTCAAAATTGCCTTTACTGCAAAAGAACTATTTCTAGTCATGATCTAGTCATCATGACTAGAAATGAGAAGACTGATATGCAATATGCACAAAYGGAGGAGCAAAGAAAAAAGGAATGCTACCATGGGACACTTCTTTAAAGGTTCCTGTATCCTAAGCACTCTGAAATAGTTTGAAGCACAGTAGGCACATAATCCACAAAATCCTGAAACACAGCACTTCACAACTCACCTGTGCTGTGCTGGAACTGGCAGTTCTATCAGGTTCTCCCCTAAATGAACACACCAGGTGCTTAGGTCTGAATTAAATACAAAGGTCACCACCTCCCTATGCTGCAAGCCCTGGCCTTACAACTACCCCAGCAGTGGAAGAGTCAAACCCAGCCTAAAATAGGTCTATGTGTTTCAGGAGGATAAGTAAATAGCTGGGTTACACAACTAACAAACATCACTTCTGTTTACAGGTCTATGGCAATTGTTATACAGCAAAGCCATATTATAAACAGGCTAATTTACAAGTGTAAGGTAAGCTGGGTGCTCTGCTACACCTGTAGTTACACAGTAGCCAAGATCGCAACATTAAAAGCTGGGCTTTTGCTACACACACACTCATCAATTTCTGTGTTCCCCGAAAGGCCTCATTCCAGGAAATCTTCCTTCAACTTTGCAGGAGTTTTGCCTTCCCTGGGGCTGCAGGATCAGCCGCAAAGCCTCTAATGAATCCAACTTGGCATTTGCAGTGTTTGGGTCCCTCAGGATCATCCTGCGGAAACTCTGGTTGTTTGTCTGCTAAGCCCACACCCACTTTACAGCAACGAAACTGATTACAAGAAAAATTTTTGTGGGCTTAAAAGTGAATTACAACAGACATCTACTGAAAGAAAAAAAGAGCGCTCCAATCTGCTTTTCCTTTGCACCAGACAACATTCATGCAACGCTAAATAGCCAAGCTTATGCGTGCAATACCGTTTTCACACACATGCACAAGTGTTGCAGCAACAGTCACACTACTATCACCAAAGTTAAAATACTGGCGGATGAAAGATAAAGGTAATACCACAACCTGAATATCCTTTCTCTCTAACAAATTTCTCTAGCACTTGAACCTGAGTTATATACTCAGGACCAGCCTGACTACTCTGAACAGACTAATACAACTGCAAGCTCTTTGAATGAGACAATTCCTCTTGCACGTGTGATGCCCTAGAGACACCTAGAATGCACTGAGCGTGCACATGTACCTAAGGTGCACGTACACCTCATGTGCACAGGCACCTAGGCATGCCTGTACTCAAATTCATCAGCTCATAGCACTATTACACAGCCCTTTAGTCAGTATTAAGAACAGCAAGAAGTGCCTGATACCTCAAGCATGGCAGAGAGAAGAAGCGAAAGGAGAGACCAGCAGCTGGGAAAATGTAAATGAGAATGTTTAGAAGAGCTGAAGTTGATGGATAAATCAGCGCTGTCATCATCAGTGATGTTACTGCAGTGTGACCTCTGAGGAGGAAGGCCTAGCCAAAATACCACATCCCAATCAAGGCACCTACTCTGTTCCTCCATCCCACATCGCCCCCCTCCAGCACATGACAGAAGTTGGTACTGAAACAAACGCTGCCTTATTGACAGTGTACAGCATGAATACACCATATACTTCTCTCTGTGTAACTCCATGCATGCATGTGCATCCGAATAGACCAGTACAGAATACAGCGTAGCCTGAGATCCTTCTCCATCATACGCTGAGAAAGCAGATGATGTAAAGATCCCATTTTCTTCCTTTGCAGACGTATTGTGTTGAACACAGACTCCTTTGTCAAACTCCACATTAGCTTGCATACATCCTTGAGCCCTCCCGAGCCAGGGCCTGGGATCCCCTTCCTTTGCCACAGCCCCTTCACCATCACCAGAGGGAAACAGAGGAGAAAAGGAATGTGCTCAAATGGGGGGGCAGAGAACAAAAAAGGTTAAAAAAACAACACTGCCAAAAGATGCCAAGAAGGTTATCAAGAGTGTGAGAAAATTCAGACTAGCCTATACCAGTTTCAGTGGATCCTGAATTTTGGAGGCTAAAATCAGCCATCAGCGCTCAGCATTTGGAGTCTGTAGCTGCACAGACTATGGTCATCTACCATTATGATTACTTCTGCAAGAACCAACTTCACAAAGCAGGAAGCACCCGAACACCGGACTGGGAACACAAGCCATGAACCCTGTGGCCCCAGAAGAAACCAGACTAAGGAACATCAGAAAGATACAAACTTACTCTTACATTTCTTTAGGAAATCTCTTCATACCAAAAATTTTGACGTATTAGTGCTCCACTAATAACAACTTACTTGCAGTATGCTAATAAGTTCCACTCAGCTTACCTGAACAAATCTCCTGGTTCTTTAAGAAATCACTGAAGAAAACATAAGAGGGAACATGATCAGGGTATTAAATTCAGCAATATCCCAACAAGTAATGCCCATCTGGTTTTGTGCTAATGTTGTCTAGGAGCTTAAATACTCTTTCTTTTTTTCCCTCCTGCTGCTTACATCCCAACGAATTTTCAGAGAACATACCTCCCCTCCTTCAGATCTCATTTCACTGGCCTTGGAAAAAACACGCTCTTTTAGTGTTCTTTTGTATGTCTGCCCCTCCTGTCCCTTTAATCTTTCTAGAGGACTCTTCTACACTTACTCTAACTTACATAACTTTTCTTTAAAAAGCAACAACCAGAATTATGCACCATATTCTAGTTCTCCAGCTAACCTCTCACCTGCATCAGGTACAAGGAAATTGAAATTTCCATACTTTTAGTGGAAATACCTTGCCCTATATATAATAAGAACAAAACTTGTTTTTTTCACAGCTGCACTACATTAGTGGTTCACTGTCACCCCACAACTGAACAACTGGTTCCACATATCTTTTTTATGCTGCCTGCAACTAATGAGTTTGAAGCAAATATTCCTGGGTTTGACTCCCAAGACCATGATTTTGCCCATTATACTTTAACAGCTCACTCTGTGGATATGATTAAGGATCTTCGACCATCCAGTTCTTCTTATTTATTATCCATTTTTTAAGCACCTCCACTTTATCACATGCTAAAAAGAGTCACAAAAACGAAAAATGAACAATACTTTAAATGTTACCTAATGCAGGACAGAACCATAACCCCATGCCACACTTGCTCATACAACAACCCAGTTAACAGCATTTGAATGAACCCATCGAGTCTTAACAGGAAAAACAAAGCAACCCACAAAACTCCCTCCCCCAAAAGCCCAGTAGGTAAAACAATTGTCTTTTTAGAATTCGACTACTGAAAGAGGCTTCTTTAAATTATAGCTCACTGGGAAGTGTGTGATATTTTAAATCACACAGAAGAATTCTATAACAGATTTTGTAGCTAGGACCATGGGATGGGAGGGGAAGAGGGTTTGGGTTTTTCTTTTTGCATAGGAACCTGTTACTATTAAATTAATTCGATTAATGTTAAAGCTATATTGTCATCAACCACCCCACCACCCCACCCCCTCAAAAACAAAGCCTGCCTGTTTTCTGGCAGCAAACAGTAAATGCAAGGAAAAATAGAAGCATTAAAAAAATCTGACACTAGAGGAGATTTGGCAAGAGAGAGTGAGCACATGAGAAACAAAAGAAAAAAACCCAACAATTATAAACCTAGATGTTTTCTTTTAGGGTGGAAATTTTATAAAGGCAGAGAAAAATATTCCTTTATAAATGCTCCTGAATGCACAGAGCATGACTGTGGAAACATAATAATCGGCCTGTCTTAGCCACATGTTCTTCACTATCCTCTTCAGATTAGCCAGAACACATTTTCAGTGTGGCTGGGGATGCTGCAGCAAATATTCAGCAGCAGTCTAGTCAGCAGCTAAAATTCTTGAAAGGTGAAGGGATGATTAGCAATGCAACTCAACGACTCAGTGTGCCCTCTCTCATTTATATTGACTGCTGTAACCATGGAAGGATTTTCATCCCAAAGATGATACTGCGGTGGTTACAGCTTTTCAAACAAATAGTGATGACTGGCAGATAACTTCAGGTTAAAATAAGAACCTGCAACACTGAACACAAGTCCCATGGTACTGCAGCAGACCTTAACAGCCCAGTTTTTCCTGGCTAGGAGAGAACTGATGAAAAGGCCAGGCATGGAATCAATTAAAATCGTGCCAAAGTGGTTTTAAAAATAAAAGGTTAGACACTCCAAAGACTTAGCAGTTGAGAGTTTACTGGGTCATTTTTTTCCCCTGTGGTGGAAAGTAGACTTTTCACTATGGCTGGAGTACATTTAAGAAGATGTACTTTAATGCTTATGAAATCAAAATATCTTACACCTTAATACATGAAATAGCTATACTAGGATATTCTGCCCCTATGCTCTACCTGCGAGGGGTAGATGCAGTGGCCCCTGTTTCCCACAATGGCTCAAAATACTTTCAAATTCTGTCCTTTGGTCTCCCCTGTGTGGGGATCAGCTGTGAGGATGGGAACACTGGAAATGCCACGGCACAACAGTTCAGCAACTCATTAAATCTGCTGCCTCTCTCATGCTGGTCAAGCATCTTAGAGGAAGCATTAGAAAACCAACTGCACACATTGCCACTAGAATATACTGTGTCTTAAAGGGAAATGCCCTTGTTCCAGACAGAAACGGTTCTTTTGAGACCCTCAAGGACTGGCAGATTTTAATTTTTTATCCCCATTAATATGACTATCAGCAAATGCAGCAACCAAAAACTACCTCTCCAAATAAATGACAGTACCTGGAACCAGGGATTCCCGCAATTTAAAAACTCACTAGATTAAATGTTTCCTCCTGTCCATTTCAAATGGTTTTTGTGTCTTAATTTTACTGAGCACGTGTTTTATTACAGGAAGCAGTAAACCAAAACCTGCAACAGGCATTCTACTACTATTACAACAGTAACACCTCCCTACCTCCTGCTCTTTTCTTTTTTAAGTGAAATTCCAGGGATCTGAAAATCTCCCTGTTCACAAGCCGTAAAACTGAACACAGTATCCAAAACAAGGATGAAATTATCCATTTCACAGACAGAGCTCTCTTGCGTGACTTCTTATATATCTCCTAATTTACAGTCTTATCTTTAGACTTTTAATTACCACGCCCCCACTCATCTAACAAGTTCACCGCTGACTCCAGCCATGTGCAGACCAAGCTCCTAAAAAAGTATGAAACCTAACATATTTAAGCACTACTTTTTCAGCGTTCACTGCATTGCCTTACACTACGTTGCTGATGTCACTATTTTGCAGAATTGCTCGGCTGTTTTACTCAGCTGTCGCTAGTGCCTTCTGAAGTCCTCCTCAGCAGTCTTAATGAACCTGAACAACTGTGATCTGACAGATCGGGTTACCACTTCATTATCCATTCCACCCTTCAGATTTCTAATATAGCTATTAAACCCCAAACATTTGGTATCGATCCCTGCTGCACAGAACACTGTTAACCTGTTCCAGGGACCAGAACTGGCCATTCTTTTTTCTCCTCTGTATTCTAAACTGAGCTTGACAAGACTTTTCTCTTGCACTTTCACCAAGCATTTGTAAAGCACTAGAGCGTGGAAGAGTCCTTGTGCTCCCCAAGTGTCACTATGACCCAGTTTTCTGAAAGATGAGAGCACATAAAAATAGTTGTCTTTGCCCTCTTACTCAGTATAGAGACCTAAACTAGGATATCAAGACTAGATCCCTGAGACTATCTCAGGAGCTGATGATGATCTCAACTTACATTGAACTAAACCAAAAGGCTAGCAAAAGGAGATAATTTCTTGAACAAATGTGGCAAGTAACCACTGGACACAGAGAGAAAGTCACATACAACAAAATGTTGAGATCAAAGCATAGGGGATGTATAAATCCAAGCTCTGAATGACCAACCTTTATGTCATAGCAAGATAATATTTTCTTAACACACATTAAAAAAAAACAATAAAAAAAAGTCATTCCTTACCTTGTCATTATGTTGTCATTCCTTTTTCTGGACCATAAGAAAAAAGGACTTACAGTTACTGCCATATTCTTTCAACGAGCTACCCCCACAGGCAGTACTTTAACTAACCCAGACCTTATGGGCCCAAGGGCACATAACTCCTATTTAGAAGGGAAAGAAGTGTCTCTGACAGAGCCAAGGCTTGGCAAGGCTCTCTGCTTCAAAAGCACTTCTGATTATCAGTAAACATTGCATTGCACATGGTGAAGGGGATGGTGCATGCCCCTCTCCTCACCTGGCCACCCCCTTTGGGAGGCTGGAACTGCTGCCCAGAGCAGCCCTTGGAAACGCCTACAGGGGATGTAAGTAGCCCTAAAAGCATTTTTTTGAAACCTCTGCTGTTCCTCCTGCCTGTTTGGTAGCTACAAGTTTTAGTCTTAAAAAGCTGATGTAGAGGCTACTTAAAGAAAAACCGAGGCTACAAAGACTGAATTAGCAGCAGCAGCAGCAGATTGGACAGAAAAACAAGAAACAATATAAGTAAGAAAAAAACACAGGAAAGGTTAAAAGGAAATGTGAGGAAAGAGATGATTTTTGTTTGATTCCTAAAGCAGGCGATGCAGCATATGTGATGTTAATGATGAAAGAGGACTTGTTAAAAGAATCCAAATGCTTAGGGCTAAATGGAAGCAGGAATAATAACCAAATGGTAAGAAATAAAATTAGTACCTCCAGCTGTAGGAAGGCTGGGAAAATATAAGGATCTACAGGATTGCTGGAATAAGCAAAGTGGGAATGGCTGCATGTATCAGTGAAGAAAGAAGTGAACAAAAGGACATTGTTTTGTGAAGGCCGATCTGCATGTGCTCTGCATCTACTTGGTGCCTGCCTTTGTTTTGTTTTCTAGGCTCACCTTCACCCCATGCCACACAAAGGATTCAATGAAAGCCTCCGTTCAGAGTCTCAGTTAAAAGCCTGAAAGAACAAACATATCTTGCGCTGCAGCCCAAAGCCTAAGCCCAAGTGCCAGCGACCCGGCAGCTCAGACATGAGCCAGAGTGCCTGGCTCTGGCCGAGGGAAGGGAACTTGCATCCTCCAGTGGCTTTGAATGAGCCCTCCCAGTGTTTGGAAGAGGCAGAATAGCTAAAAAGAAACATTTATTTAGCTTGTTCTCCAAAGGGTTGCTCCTAAGCTTTTATGATGAAAGATCAGAGCTAGGGGAAGGATGGGAGCTTACAGGACAATAAAGAAAGTTGAGAGTAAATTAGTAGTGTGCATGCTAATAAGGCACACATGCAACATCACTCCACTGAGGGAGCATGCTAACGGTTTGGGCAGATTAAACCAAAACACGTGAAAGCAGTTAAGCATGTCATCACCAATACTGTCTTTAGAAGTGTTCTGCTGCTTTATGAGAAGATCTTCAAAACACACATGCACATGTAGTTTCACAGAAAGAAGGTGTAATCCACAAGAACTTGAAAACGTGGGGCTGCCCAAAGTGCATCGTGCATACCATGTGTGGTCTGCAAAGCCTCTGCATGAGGCTTGATTTTTTTCTTTAAATCGTGGTATTTTATTTTAATGCTGGTACTACATTTAATTGAGGTATTGCAATGTAGATTTGTTACACAGCACCCAGTTTGGTACACTCTCCGAACACAATTTGGGGAACATCTGTGTAACAGGGATAAGATAGAAACTAACCTCAGGGCTTTGGTCTAAAAGACTAATTTACTGCCAGAATTATCTTGGTGTAATTATACCTATGTAAATTCCCATTTATTGTGGAATAAGAGCATTTTTTTTAACCTGATTTAGCTTATACAACTTCCAAAAGTTCTATCAATGGGGGCAGTTGTACATGCATAATCCTGCTAAATTCCTCTGCATGACCTTTCATATCACACATAAAAAAGTGAAAATTAAAAATGGAATAATCAATAGTAAAAATAAAATACTAATTTTATCAGAGGCAAGAATGTGTCTTCCTGTTGTTCAGTCATATGCTCCCTAATGTATTCAAAAAGTAAATGTTAAAACAAAGGAATTTCCCTTTTCTTTTACCAATATTTTTTCCTGGGTTCCGATAGCTTCACTCTTGAAGAGTAGATAACCATTGACATTTAGAGTTGCAAGTACTATTTCTCTGAAAACTTCCTGTTATGGTCAAAGGTTGAGATAGTAAAGGAGCCAAATTTGGTTCCTATTGCTGTATGCTGTTTCTAATAGTCACAGCTTGAGTTTCAAAACTGACGTAGATTTGCACTTCCCTTTATCTCCATTGAGTGCTGCTGTACTCTCAGTACTTCTGAAAATCAGGAGTTACTGAGGAGTTACTTAGGAGCCTAATTTTAGGCACTCATTTCTGGAACCTGGCATAAAAGCTCAGACTTGAATGTGAAAAGAATCCAGGCATATAAACTATTTGGGAATATCTGACAGTCTCGGACACAATGCCTAAAGTTATGCATCTCCTTCATACTTCCATTTATAAATAAGAGCCTAAAAGTCTACTTTAGGGCATAAAGGTTTGCATGTGATTTACATGTCTTTTGCCCTGCTCCTGACAAACTTTTTTCGATGGAAGTTTTGATGCAATTAGTGTTCCCACGAAAAGTTTTGGTTTTGCAAAAGGATATTCTTAAGATGAAGAAAAAGAGGGATACAGAATAAGGAGTTCTTGGTTTTAGAGAAAATAATTCCAGTATTCAGAGTCATTTCCTCATGATATCTTTGGAGGATGCTTGTGTAACTTCCCAGTGACATTTCCTCCTGATAACATAACTTCTTTCAAGGGCAGGAGTAACCTTGCCAAACATAATCACCACAAATTTTCCCCTCATACGCAGCCTTTGACTGCATCATTCAACACCTATGCAGACAGACATTATGCAAGCCTGTTTGCCAGATACTGCTCCTTAGGAAGTGCTTGCAGAACACCAGAAGTACATAAACTCCCCTCCAGGCCTCCAGAGAGCGGGCCATCTCCTTCAACCATGGCTTCCACCAACAGTGAAGTCACAGTGTTGGCTTTGTGATATCACAGCATTCTCCGTAGCAACAGCCTATGAGGTCACAAAGGATTATCACTTTGCTGCAGGATTAAAGGAACTAAGAAGCTGGTCTGTCAGGAAGACAGGTTTTACTTCAAATAATGGGAATTAGGAGAATGCTGACAATAAATGGGTTGTAAATTGTCTCTGTCTGGCATGCACCCTTTTTTCAATAATACTGTAAAATAAGGTATTCCTTTCTTTGACAGCTCCCAAGGAACTGCGTGAACTGCAGGCTGCCTCTTCAGCTATTACACGGGAGATGAATCCTGAAACAACTTCCATATCTTTTGACTCCTCAGTCATTTGATTTTGCAAGTGCAGACAGCAGTCAGACCACTCTCCTCAAATCGTCTGCTGGTTAGTTTATTCACAGGTGTTCAAAGCTGGCTATAAGTTCCAGAAAATGACCAAAAAAAAAAATCAGAAAAGGAAGTCTGGAAACATCTTGCCTTAGCTCACCTTACTGTTTAGGCAAGGATTTGTGAAGATAATTCCAAAGCGGGAGTCTATGTTCCTAAGAAAGATTGAAAAAAATACGTATTGTAAGTTACAGTGCTTTAAATACTTGCTTAAAATGCAAGAAACAGTGATTATTTAGAAGAACCTTCCCTGCAGAATATACTTGCAGTCACGGAAATCTTTACTGCAAACATTACTGTTAGAACAAAACACTTGTACGAATAATTTCATTACACTCTTAGTGGTTCATTTTTTCAACAATATCTGGTTTATTCCCCAGTGAATACCCTGCTTAAAAGTTTTGTAAAATACAGAATTCCAGTACCTGTTTGAAACTATTCCAAAACCTTTATCTCCCCACTTCCCTACCACGGAGCAAATCAATAGCACAAATACAATTACCCAGCGAACGCTTCCTGGCCCCTCAAGGAACCACTGAGGCTTCCACGCAACTATCCAGAGCACAAACTAAAAGTTAATTTGGTTTCAGCTTTTAAAGGGAGTTATAGTCCATCAGGGGAGGGGGGAATGAAAGGAAGGATGATACCAGGTGAGAACAGACTTACTACATTATTCACAGAAATCCTATGCCCCATGCATGCTTGCACATGAAAACACTTTTCCCATATTTTTGAAGTAATTGCTCACTTTTCCAGATGCCTGGCAACTCAGGCTGCCTGATGTCTGGGAACTAGATACTGCATGCATATAGACTCACCTCACATGTGTAGCAGGTCCAACACATCAGGTGTACTATGCATGCATAATTTATCTGTCAGGGTCTGTCCCAGATTTTAAGATTAAGATCTAAAAATCCTAAAACAACCTGGTTTGTAACTTGCAACCCAAGCTGTAATGCAACCATAAAGCAGTTGTACAGTGTGAGAGCATCTTGCAACTTCAGGAAAATTTTGAGTAAAGGCCTACTTTCAGCTTACTACAGCTGGAAGGAGAGACTTCCAGCATTATGAGCATAGGCACTAATACCAGTTTCCATTCTAGGACTGGAAGAAAACGTTGGACAACTTTGCAGTAGCTGATCAAGACTTCAGCTGGAGTCTCACCCACTGGTCTGGAAAATTTAGATCTCTATTTTGCAGTGGACGACTGTTAAAAACGTTGAGAATAAATAACACAGACAGACTGATGAGATGTTTCATAGTGTTTTAAACATGCTTTGAAATTTTGTAACCTATTTTAAAACGTATTTGTTTCTTTGCCCTCCAGCACTAGCAATAAAGAACCTCAAAGGAAGGGCTTAGACATACCAGATTTACTCGCTTTACCACTAACTTCTACAGCTTTCTAGGCCTGTAAATAATGGCCGAATTCAGCCGTGCTATAGGACACTACTGCCTTCAAACGAACCGTGTGCTTACGCCAGCGCCGGGTTTGACCCGGATGGTCTCTTTAACTCTGCCCTGAAGAGAAGCACACGGCCTTTACTAGAACGCTACTTTTCTAGCGGCCCGCTACAGCACAACGCACGTTCAACCGCCAACACACTCCGTGCTAATCCCGAGCACAAAGGCAAGGCATCATCCACGCTGCCCAGCGGGGAAGAGCAGCCCCGCCGGTACAACCGGCCTGCCCGGGCCCGCCCGCCGCACCAACCGACACTCGTGCGCCAGCGAGGGGGGCGCGCAGCCCAGCCACCCACCGCCACCGGCGCTGCCGGTGCTGACGGAGCTTTTATTGTGCAGCAAAGCGGGAAATCGACTCAAACAGGGAAGAGACGCTCCGCCCCCCGCCCGGCCCGGCGGCCTCCCGGCGACGCGGTACCTCACCAGCGGCACCTCCCGGCGGCGCTGAGGCGCGGCCGCCCCGCCCCGACGCCGTCCCGGCATGCCGCGCGCGGGGGCACGGCAGCCCGTGGCCATGGCAACGCGTGGCGGCAACGTGCGCGGCCCGTCCTCAACATCTCCCTTCCCAAATCTTGAAAGATGGCAACGTTTCAGGGCTCCCAAAACAAGGAAGAAAAGCAATATTCACCTAGTTCGAAGATGCGACCTTACCCCCACCTCCCCACCTTTGTAGTACACATTTTCACATTTTCAACCAAAACCACGGGCAGCACTTCCCTTCAGCAAAGGCCACCCGTGCCCCCGCCATTTTGGATGCGGGAGCAGTTCTCACAGAACACGCACCCCTGTGCGCTGCTGCCACCTCAGGAATCGCCCAGGTCCCAGCTGGGTGGAGCTCAGAAACAAAAATAAAAAAGTTTTTTGTTCATTGTTTTCTTTGGACTTGGGGTTGTGGGATTTCTTTGTGCTTTCATTTGAGGTTGATTTTACATGGTGGTAAAGCAGATTTCCACCCAAGTCCTATATCAGCACTCTGTCCTCATGCGAAACCTTCCCACCTGAAGCAAGGGCACGGCAGGGGCTTGGTACTCCAATAAGCAGTAAAGACACAAAAACCCTTTTGCCTCCCTGAGGGCAGCGGCATGACGGGACATGCGCTGCTGATGCCAGAAGTAAATCTGAACAGTCGCAGCAACCAAATCCACCCCCTTCTTCAAAAGGCCAAACCCTTCAGGGATTTTATGTGACTTTTTAACTCGGCATGGCTTCATAATTGATCCAAGGCTTTCGTTGTTTTGTGTTTAAAGTTTAAGAAGGTAAAACAAAAGACCACAGCAAGATACTCCCCTCTGGCTGCTACTGAGGTAGAATCTACACTACAGAAACTTAGGCCAATTTTCCACTTTTTTAAGAAGAAGTTATCATCTAAAAAGACAACCATAAAGGAAATGTTTTTGCACAAGAAGGGTAAAAAGACCCACTACCTCTATCTTGAATAGACGCAGGAGTTTCTATGACTCAAACATGCTTTGTAAAAACAGTGACTAGCACACGTGCTGAAAACCAAAGCTGCAGAGCAAATCAGAAAGCTAAAACAAATCACATTCTCCGTCTCTCCGTTCTGTTTATAAAATGATGTCTGACTATATAGTCTTTAAAAAAAGCCTCAAAAGCAAGCAGGAGAATTAGTTTATAAAGGCAAATCACAGGGTAACAAAGGTGTCTTGCTGTGGATCCTGAGGATGAATTTGAACTTTGCTCTGACCTTGGGCCGAAGGCTTTCTTCACAAGTGTGAATGGGCATCTTGGTTTTTAGGGTTGGTGTGTCTCATGATCCATGGGCATCAGCGACATGTACAGCCCAACCACACCAAGCTGATGGATGTGTAGGAGAAAGCTAAAGCAGTATTTGTGTCACAGTAATTCTGTGTTTGGGATGCAGCTGATGCAAGCTGATGCAAGACACAGGAGGTCTGCAGCATGCTGTGGTCAAGAATCAGCACCATGACCTCATCCTCCTCTGGCGTTCAGGCACGAGGGAAGCTGAGAATGGACTAGCAGCCCACTAACCACTGATTCAGCCTGAATTTCAATGTTCTTCCATTTATGAGYTCACCCATCGTTTGAATTACTTAAGGAAGCTGCACAAATGCTTTTATTCCAGACTTTGACATGCAACCCATTACTGGAGCTGGCTAATTTTAAAGAAGTGGAAACTCTGCTTGAGCAATGGAAAAAAAGATCAAAAAGGTAACACGGCAGAGTAATACCAATTTTGAAAGGCAACTGACACCACTCTAAGCAAGACTGAGAAGTGCTGCATGGCAGCACAAGTGCTAGTATCTCCCCCGCCCTGCAACTACACACTAGAAATGCACACACAATCCACAAGACTACTGGCACAGCCCTTTCATACTAAACAAATAACTGAAAGAGTGAAAAAAACAAACAAACCAAAAACCTCTRTAAATCCTCTTCCCCCATGCCAGGCAGTATAAAAAAGCAACAGCAGGCAGTTCCTATGATCATGCAACCTCTGGCATACAGGAAATCCCAGGCTAAGGCTCAGCACAGAAGCTACAAACCAAGACAGTGCAAAGGTTTTTAAAAAGGCATACTACTATATTGTGTCCAAAGCATTTTCTTGCCTATACACTGATTTCCCATAGTACTGCTTTGGCTTCTCTGTTTGCCATTAATCTTTGAGACCTTTAAATGCTGGTAATCATCTTTCCTTCACTAACGCCACTGAAACCCATCACTTCCTCTACAAGTCAGGTATGAGGAAATGGTTCTTCACCGGCTGACATCAGCAGTGTCTGGCATTTCACAAGATCTGGAAGACGACCGGCCCTGCCCCAAGGAGTTCACAGCCTAGTTCAGACAGAACCAACATATTTCAGATACAATCTATGAGGCCACGGAAGCATGAGATCACGTCCTCCTTGTGATCTTCAGCTTTACATACTTATCAATTACTTCTTTTTAAAAGGTTCCCTTGGAGGGGGGCAGAAAAAAAAGGCTTATAATGATTTTATCAGTTTTCATATTTGGCTTTGGGACCAACCATGTACCTTCAGTTATTAAACATTCATGATTCCCTTTTTCCTCAAGTACAGGAGGAGGAACCTGGCAAACAACCAGGGAAGACAAGATGACTGACAATAGCTTACAGCTAAACTAGCAACTGCTCAACCAAATTGCACAATCCATAGAAGATGTGCCACGACTATTAGCTTAAGGATGATAAGCCTACAATCAAAAGACATCATTTCTATTGGCATCTCTTGTTTGTATTTAAAGACAAGAAGGAAAAATCTGGTGCTCATATATTTCTGCAGTATCTGAAAGCAAAGGACTCCTTAGCTTTCTACACATAGTTTCTGTTAACTGGAAGCCTGGAATGATCTAACTACTACCTCCACATACAGGATTTGCCCAGATACTAAAATTCTGGATTTTTGTTGGAAGCTTACAGGATGTTTTTGCTCTTTTCTTCTTCAATGCTAAAAAGGAAATATTATGGCAAAGATTAAACTAGGCTAGGCACTCAGTTTGTTCCAACTTCCCACCCCTCTAAGATGCAGGTTCAAAAATGTCAACCTTAATTGAACTAACAGATGAGTATCAAGCAAATTAGTTACAGCAAGAACCAAATCTGAGGCTCTGCACTGACCAGCAATAACTCCAGTAGCAGATCCTCAGACAGCACAACTGGATTCTTCCAGCCACTAGGAAAAGCTCCAGGACAGGTCCAGCACACCTAATTCCTGCAGGCTAATCATCAGGATTCCCTAAATAGCACCAGAAAAACAGCTTTCATTCAAAAGCAAGGGGTGGGCAAGATGACGTAAAGCTACCCGACATTTGTGGTGCATTCAGTGCTGTGACTGTAACTGATGGAAATGTGCCTGGGCCAGCTTTACGCTACCTATGTGGGGTAACTCTGACCATTCAAATAGTTTTTGCAGTCTGTGTTGAACACTGTGGTGCAGCAGTTACACTGCTTATGTTAGAGCTGAGTAGGTTAGAGTTAGCTCTGGCCTGCCTATGCAAAATGAAGTCATGCTTACAGCCCCTAGTACTCAGCATATCCTAGACATATGTTTGGCCCTTCCAGACTTTTTTTTAGTTTTGAAATCTAAGCATCTGGAAAACCTTACTGAATAGTTTATGCAAAATGGCCTCTCCCATGCCAGAAATCTTCCATTTATAGCAGAGAGATAGGGTTAAACAGGCAATAAAAACCCCATATATACCCAAATTGCTCTTGAAACACTCATGTCAGACGCATATATTAGAAATTATATACTCTTGTCTGTGCTTAAAACCTTACTAGGAAATCAGGTGCTTTTAACAGGCAAAGCATCTAAGCTGGCAGTGGAATCAGAACCAAACTCCCTTCAACAGCTCTGGAGAAACCAAAGCTGAGCTGCATGCTCAAAATCAGCTCACAGCACTTGGCCCCTGTTCAGCCACACTGACAACGGGTACGTTTGGGTAAGCCTCAAAAAGATCAAACTGTCCCAGCCTGACCTACAGCGGAAAACAAAACCATTGCTAACAACTATTTTCAGCTAGATCCTCTGGACTAATACTGAAAATGCTGTTGACTGGATGTCATCACTGCTACTTCAGATGCCATGAGAAATCCATCACCGTGCCAGTGATATTTTGTGGTATTTCCCCTTTGTTCATAGGAAACAGGAAGCCCTTACACAGACAAGTCATCGTTTGCCAAAGCATTCAGAGATGCTTAACTGCACAATGGAGCTAACCAATCTAAAGGCTAACCATTGCTGTCCTCACCCATCCCAGGACAGCCAGCATTCATGGTTGATCCCCCGCCATGAGTTAGTTTAGGGAGCTAACCCAACAAAAGGCTAGTCCTGCCAAAAAAACCCTGAATGTTTTATGCCAAACCCTGACTGGGTAGCCTGTTAGGACACAGGAGGCCCCGTCTCAGAACAAAGTAGGAGACAGTAGCTCACAGGTAATGCAGGTATGGAGAAGCAAGACCTCCTGCTCTGGGGGCCACTAGTAATATGTAACAACTGTTCAGTTATCACAAAACTGCATTGTAATATGGCCACTCATCACAAAAATGACTGACACAGTCACCACCCTGACAGCAAGTCCACATGACAGCTGAAATTTGCAAAGGGCTTTAAAAAGGCTTACTAAATATCTGTTTTAATGGTATCTGGGTTCAGGTCTATCAGCAGTGGTCTTGCCAACAAAGGGCAAGTTTTGCAAAAGCAAGCATAGTTTGTCATATTCAATAGACCATCGAGACTTCAACAAAGTAAGGACACATAGCTGGAATAAACAAGGATATAAGTAGGAAGAGCACATTCCAAGAACGTGTTTAAAAATAGTGCTGTTCTGACAGAGACAGCATGTACCCATTTTCATCAGTAGTACCAAGGATCTGTTAAAAACCATCACCAGCAATAACTGAGTTTCCCAAGGAATATGGTCTATTAGAGATCAGATACCAACCATTCTAGTGGAAAATAACATGCAGGAGAAGTCAGGCAGAATTTGCATTTCTCCACCCACTGCTGGAGTATGTCCCCAAAACACAGATGACACTCAGAAAGAATGGCTTCACATGAATGATGTCCTACTGTGTAGAACACAATTCCACTGATAGTAAAACGTTTCAGAAAACCATAGTGATACTGGGAAATATTAATTTTGGAGAGAGTAAGAAATATTTTGACAAATGTCAGAACTTCCGGTTACTGCATTCCTACATGAAGTGTTTCTTTCTCTCCCTTCAAATTAGTTTGTTCTGAAAGGCTGCATTAGGTAGAGCAATATTTAAAACATTTAAACAGTCAAATTTGAAACAAAACAGTCTGATCCTGCTGGAATTGAGTATTTCATCTGATCTAAAAATACTGGGTTTGGGATTTTCTTCCACGTGAAATTTGACTAGTTTGGAGCTCTGTTTCAAATCAGAAAACAATTTCCTTAGAATCTGAAAACCTCCACAAAATAGAGCTTCTGTCTACTAGTCAACCATATGTAAGCCTCAAGTTTTACAACACGAGTTTCAACATATGTCCTTACAAGAATATCCAGTATCATGTATTTCCTCATGTGAAACTTGAGAATCTTAACACATTAGTTTCAAATGAAAACTTTCATTCAGTCTGAGCAGGATTTTAACTTGAAGCGTTTTTGCCTTGTTCTGCATCTCAATCCCTGTTTTGTTAATGTACCCTGCGAATGCAACACTTGATTGATTTGCATGTGTTTATAAATATGTATGTACAACTCAGAGTAGGAAAGCAGCAACACCATTACATCAGCCTCAACACCTGCACCATGTTGACTGAAGCAGAGAAGACCATCTATTGTTTCTCCTTCTTATTGATGTCTAACTTCCCAGCCTTACAAACTTTTTACTTCTCTGCTAGTAACAGAAATCATGCTGACTCTATTTGACTTGTAATTTCCACTGTGACTGGAGAGGCAGGTCTTGAAAAAAAACCCAACAAAAAACAGTGAAAATATCTAACAAATATTCTTATAATTTTATAATGACATTTGCCCCAAGTGCCCATTTGTGTGGAAAATGTTTAAATTGTCCCATTTTAAAAAGCCTACAGTCCTAAGGGAGCTTTTAGAGTTATATACAAAACATTTTCATGCAGATTGAGGGCATTAAGCACTTCATACATGCAACAAAAAAGAAAAAAAAAAGAAAAAAGAGGTTGAAGAAATGTTTCAAAAAGAAAGCAAGAATATTTTAAGTCTGAGACAGAGATCTCGTCCATCACACTCAGAGAAAACAAAAGGAACCAGCTGATAAACTACAGAACAGATTACTTCCAAAGACTTAGTCAGCATCTAATGTAAATGACTGTCTCAATAATTCTTCTGATCTGAAATGTAAACCTTAAAACACACCTCATTTTGCACCACAGAAGTTTACCACTCTTTATGCTAAGCTATGCATTTAGGCAGACAGAGAGTAAGGATCCAAGACAGCCAGCGCTGGGAGAGAGGCTCAACCATGCGTCACCCAGAAAACGGCATTGTTTCAGCAAACAGAAAATTCAGACAGGAACTGAGACCACGATTGCTAGCCATGACAGCAGTACAGTAACGGCACAGCCTTCTAACAGTAGGGACAAAACCTGGTTTTAAAATGGATCGGATCTAGAGCCGTTTGTGAAAAGGCTTAACAGTCACCTGCAGCAGCAGCAGCAAGAGAGGGACTCAAAGACCCCAAAATGCATGTGTCTTCAGATTCAGGCCCCTACCAGAAGGCAGCTGTGGGAATGGTATTAGCTGGAGAAGCACCTGAATACCTGGAAGACAGGCTACAAAGGAGCAAGCATTAAGACAAACCCCTGCAGGGCAGCAGGACTGCTTTGGAAATGTTTATTTTTAATTTCAAATTTTGATTCTGAAGTGATAAAGAGAAGCCCCAAGCAAAGGAACCAGAATGGCGATGTTCTCTAGAGCATGATTTCATTCTCCCCACCTCGTGAGCTGCTTATCAGCTCAGAAGGACACTGTCAAGCTTAGCAACCCAGGCTTGCTGCTGGAAGAGCACGATCCCACYGGAAGAATGTGGAGCTAGCAGGGTTTTTCAGGTCAGGCTGGGACCTGGTACAAGGCTGCAGATTAAGCAACTCGAGTGAGTGAGGCGGGAATCTCAGGAGCAGACAATTTGCTCCTGGGAGTAAGATTTGGAGTGCCTAACCAAGCATTTCTGTAGGAAGGGACTGCCAGCCCTCGGTTTGTTCCCACTTTGATGTTCAAGGGATCAGAAAGGGTAACCTTTCTGTAAGTGAACAAATCATACTAAGAAAACATTCTGTGTCACCAATTTCTAATGCATACAAAAAATACTCTGGAAAAACGAGTTTTGGTTGCTGCATAGCAAAAACTCCAAGACTACTTTAAAGATCTGCTGTGGTTTTGCCTTAAAGCTCATCATCACTCAAAACCGATGAAAAGCTGGCATCTTCTCACTGCTAGTGAACATATAAAACAGCAAAAATAAATAAGCATTGTGAAAAGAGGATCTAACTGGTGGACAGGTTCTTGAAATCTGGACACAACATTCAGGCATTTGTCTGTCATCTCTGTGATCTTATGCCTGAGCTCTGTGGTCAAGAATACAGATTGTTTGTGAGTCTTTCTACTGTCTCTTATTGGAGCCCAGATCCTTAATAACATCGTTTAATATTAATTATCTGTTACCAAGATGTAAACGAGAAAGTCCTATGACATTCTTATTGCCTCTCACAAAGATGAGCACCCAACACCAGCTGTTTTAAATGAAAATTTAATGACGGATAGTGTCTCACAAAACAAGGTAGACATACCACTGGGAATGTCCCCATGCCTCTTTTGTATTGGATGCATCGTTCTTGTAACAGTCAGGGCTATTCATTAACCAGCTATTAGCTGAAAAGAAAAAAAAGTCCATTAAAAAGCAGCACCAACTTTTTGAAAGTGCAGTAAACTAAGACACAGCTAAACTTTAAGAGGCAGAAAAGGATTTTAGCAAGAAACTTGATCTTGAACTTCTACTTTATCTAACTGGATCTCATACATTGAAGAGAGTTGCCACAAAAATCCAGGTAGATTCTGAGCATGGGGGGGGGGGGGGGGAGACGAGGGGGAGAAAGAGAGAAAATTATGATCTTTCAGGAATACCATGGATAAAGCCATGCAGCCTCTACAGAAGAGAATCCCTCATCTTGGGAGTTAATTTTGTGCCACCTTCTATTATAAACCCAAAAGATGCACACAAAACTGTATGGGTGAAAGTGATTTAAAATGTGTTTCTAATTATGCTTGAATGAGGAGCTGCTTGTGGAGTTATTCACACAAACTGTTTCCGTTTGTTAAAGCCATTATACTGATTCTGACTACACCCCCTGCACTCCCTTAAAAAGCACAAAAAAAACAACCAAAAAAAAACCCCCAAAAGACAGAGAACAATTTAAATGTTTTGATGTGACAAATGCCAGCCTCCAAAACAAGTGCATTGTTCGAGCACATTTACGTAAAACTCTCATCCCAGTACCTTACCTCTTCAAATAAACCTCCTGAGCTCATTCAAAACGCAAGCACATTAAAGGTACAAACACGGAAAGAACTTTCTAGCTCTCGTAAGAAGATAATGAATCACAAAGTTAACTTCTTGCTTTCAAGACAACTCTCAATCGTTGCTTCAGTGATTTTGCTTTCAGCCTCACCCTGTCCCGATCCCGGCGTGTTCTGCTCCAGAACACACACAGAGATCAGAAAGGCTTTGCTTAAGATTCAGAAAGAAGATAAAAAGTATGGGTGATTAGAAGTGTACTCTATCCTGTCTGAAAGGATGGGGGGGAGGGCTGATGGTGATGGGGGGTGGGGGGGACAGCAAAAGAGCACACATGATATAATGAGAAAGGGGAAATACTCTTCCAGAACGAGGGAAGGTGAAGGGGGGAAGGGGGGCAGGAAAAGATCTAGAGAGTTATGAAGGAAAAAGAGACAAACTGGCAGTTTTTAAATTCTTGAGAGAAAAAACATCTACAGCATTAGGGAAATGGATGTAATTTTTTTAAATTTAAGCTAGAAGGCAAAAAAAAAAAAATTAAAGGAGAAAGTGAGAGAGAGATACCTATATTGAGGGTGTTGCCAGTAGATGCTGACACCACCCGTTACGAAGCCCTGGCATTTGAAAGGGAAGGTGTCTGGAAAATGCTTTTCCTTCAAAGAAAAACTGGACAAGTCTATGATCGGGGGAGACCTATACGCAAGCAAACATCAGCACAATGGTCCCGTTGGCTACCCAGACCAGAGACAAAACTAACAAGCTCTTTGCTTGACTACAGGAAATTAAGGGATGGCCCTTTGGGGATGATGCATGAAAACCATGGCAGAAGCCCTAGGCTGGCCCTCACCACTAAATAGGCTGAGCATCCCGCACAAATTTTCCAAGCATCTATTTGAATACAGGCGTGGGCTGCTGACCTGGGGGATGGCAGGACTGGAAACAGGGTGGAAGTGGGGTGGAATCCACCCGAATCCACTCCAAATGTCGCTCCGCACTTCCAACCGCAGGACAACCTGGTGCAGAGAGGAAGGATTTCTACCCAGGTTACTGCAGAAGTCAGTAGCTCCCTTAGTACATCCCCATGACCTGCTATCCAAAAATCGATTCCCAAGAACTCTTTTTTGGGTTGGGATTTTTTTTGTTTTGGAGTGTTTGGTGCTTTTTTTTTTCCTTCTTCGTTCACTCTCCATTCTCAGGATATAATTAAGGTTCAAAGTGAAGAAAGAAGGGGAACCAGCTCTGTGTCAGCAATTAACATCCTGTTAATATCCACCCATAATCTCTCCCAGTCTAGGCATGTATCACCTCAGAACTCTTCATTAAGAAGAAGCTCAAGACAGTTTATGAGACCCCAGGTAGATTAATTTTCCAGTGGTTGCCTCCATGGGTTACCAATCTCCACTTCTTGTTATACATTCAGTTACACAGGCAACAAATAACGTCTCCTGTGAATACACAACCAGGTATTATACTTCACCTCCACGAACCCTATCCTCCTCATACCAGGGCCTGTATCCCCCCCATGAGGAATATAAGCTTAGTTAGAAACAAGAAGCCCTGTTTTCCCATGCACTAGGACATCCTTCATTTTACATATTTAAAGCACGATACAACTGAGTACAAGCAGCTAGAATGACCTCAGAAGTTTTATTAAGTTGTTTTTTCCTTCTAGGTTTTTTGCTTGTTAACAAATTGGGTTAGTTTCACAGTCTATGGGTGTCAGTGCTCAGAAAAGAAAGAAGAGATCAGCAAGCTTTTAACGAGTTCTCAAAGTTCCTTAAAACCCTATGAAACAAGTATCACTTACATCCCCATCGCCTAGCACAGTGGTCCATATTGGAACATGTGCCACAGAAGCATATGCGCGCCATTGCCCTTACAGCACTGCTCAGTCAAGTCAAGCTGACGCGCAAGAATATGGTACCCCACATTTCCAGATTTTCCCTTTTCCCAGCCTCAATGATGACAGGTACCAGGTCTGTAACCCAGCCTTGTCTTGAGCGTCCCCCAAGGCAAACATTACTGAATCTAGCCTTGCAGACGTCACAGAGGACTTCACCAGCCACTGTGGTAAGACAGTTCTGGCTATTCTGGTAGCCTCAGTGATTTGGAAGCAGGCAGGCAATTCCCAATTTTGCCTTTTGCTATCCCAGTGTCTTGGGAGAGATTAGCATCAACCCACTAGAGAGAGGTGACCTCAATGCTAAAAAAATATATTACACCCTTACTGCTGACAGGACTATTCATTTCACAATGGAGGGGCTCTGTTTATGTTCCCAGTCTTCTCCATTTATATACATACTCTCTTAACACACACACACACACACACACAGAGGTTCTCATCATCAGACAATGGTTGAATGATAGAAGGTTAGGAATCACTCCTATCTCTTTTTTTCTTGTTGGTATTTTTCAAACAAAAATCAATTCAGTTTATGCATCATTTATAGAGGTTGTTTTTAACTCAGCTGTTTTGCATATAACTACAAGGATGGCTCTGCTGCAAAAAAGGGAATAAAAGCTCCCAAAGGAAGATTTATTCCACACTCCCCAAATTCCAAGGTGAAGTCTCTCTTGCAAACTATACTTAATGATCTGGATTCTTCTTTGCTGCATTATTATTTCACTGACAGAATTTACTGGCAGTATAAAATGTAGGAGAATATTTTACTCTGCATATATTTTGCATCTCCATGTCTTTTTGTATCTTACTTCTCTGAGTACGTTGTTTAGATCCTAAGGCTTCAAGGCATTTACAATCTTTTATTTTCTGTGCCCAGCACAATGGGTACCCCTTAAGCACCCCTGCAATATAAATAAATAATTACGATAAGAATAAATCAGCATTTTCTCTTCAGCTGCACACCAGGCATGTGAACTTTGGTGAAGCCTCTGTGCTTGCAGAGCCAAGACTTGAATTCCTGGTCATGGGCAGGTCATTGTCAATAGACAAGGGAGAGCTGTGCTGGGTTGGGTTGGGACAGAGAAGAAGGGTAAAGTCAGAGACTTACCCAGCAGAGGTCAGACTAAACCAAAATTTCACCATCATTATGGGTCCTAAGAAACTGTCTCCTTAGGTCCTTCACACTGTTTCCCCTCAGAATCAACGAACAATTATTTTTATAATGTGACAGATACCTACGAGTTACTGTGATAAGTTATTTAAAACAGAAAAGGCTCAAGTTTGTTGGCCAAAATATTCTTGAAAAAGACTGAGACAAAAGTATCTGACACCAAATATTTGAAGACCTCAATATTATCATTGGGCAAAAATGTATTAATTCAATGAAATAAGAATGAAAATCCATTGTAGCAATATCAACAGAACATCGTACTTGATGTCCAAGAATATTTCAACTGAATTTTGCTCACAGACACGAAGCATAGTAAATGCTTGTAAAAATATGTATTCATATGAGTATTCATAATGACAGTGTTCACAGGGAAATCACGAAGGGTCACAGAGTTTGGGAGTCATCTGTCCACAGAACCAAAACAAAAGCATCACATACGTGATTTAACCCACAGCACAAAAAGCAAAAGAAAGACAGAAAACATTTAAAGCAAGACTCATGGAGACAGAATAAAGCAAGCCTGCATAATGTGCTCATATGCATGACAAAGAATCTATATAGGCCCCGACAGCTTTCACTTAAAAGTGTAAAAACACTACAAAAATCTAACAAAGCAGATGCAGACAGTGTTCAGTACCACAGTACGCTGCATTGAAATAAACTAAATGGTACAGAACTAAACAAGCACAGAAAAGTTAAAAAAAAAAGTGCAGAATCCAACACGTCTGTGTATTTGTGATATATATACATACATGCAAACATGCATTACTTGTTGAATAAACTTTTCTTCTACAGACAGCATAAGTGTTGGGGGGGAGGTTTGGAGCAGGTGAGAAAGACTATAGCACAGGTAAGATGTTCAGTACCATTTCTTATGACAGCTAATACTAGAATATTGCAGACAAAGCTAATTACGTCCTGAACATTGTTTAAATCAAGGAGTTTGACACATCATCCAATGCTAAGTATGGCAAGCAGCAATATTGCATTTCATAGGGGAAGACATCAGAGCTGTTACACAGCCACTACCTTAGGTACGTAAGGAAGCAAAGCACCTTAAGTCTGACTTAGGCAGAGTTGGAGGGCAGGGGGTTGTTTGATTTATGTTTAAAATGTATACATTTAAAATCCAGTGCACTTCTGTTGCAGCACAGACATCTAGCACGCGAGGTTATGCTCTGGTCTCCCCTCTTTGCTGCCTACCCAGAGAACACCAAGCCTGGCAAAGGCAACCTTGAATCCCCCTTGCCCGCCTTGCCCTGCTCTGTAGTTTCAGTGAGGTTTGATCACAACTGTCTCCCTGAAGCTCCACAGCGTGAACAAGTCTTATCCAGGAATACACCTTCTTTTTGACCCCAACAGTCTCCCTACTTAGGGCTTCTGCACTGTCCCCTAAAGGCATCCCTAAGATTGCCTTCCAGTCTCTGCACTGAGGACAGTTTTCCCCCAGGCAGATCAGGGGCTTAAACAGCTACCCTTCCATTCCTCTCGCTCCGCATTAAGGCGCCACATCCAGTCTAAATGTTCCCAATGACTGTATCCAAAGCACAACTAGAACTGGCTTGCAACCTACCTGTACTGATATTTACACTTCGACGGAGGGTTGATTTCAAGTCTTGGCTGTGCAGACAGTTGAAAACTACCCACTTCAAGGGAAACATATAATGCAATACAAAGTTCCAAAATCACTGCTGCGTTATTATAGGGCATACAAATAGTTTTATTCATATAACACATGCAAAAATCTTTCAGCTCTGAGTAAGAAAGAAAAACATGGCCATGTAAAAGATACTGCAGGGATGTCAGAAATGGTTCTTTTCTAAATGGGATCAACACCCTACACAGCTTCTCTAGCATGCAACTCCTCAAGGACGGAAATGACTACATGTGAAATCCTAGAGAAATAACTTACAAACTGGTGTATTTATTGGTCCAGCAACAGTTTCAACTGAAGATGAAATGAAATACAAAATGCACTGTGGAATGACTAGTAAATACTACTGTAACCCTTTAAATACCTCTTCTGCAAAGCAAGAATCAATTACAGTGACTGCAAAAGCTGGGGCAGTCTCCCTCGTGACCTGAAAACCACCTACTAGAATTTGGGATGAAGTCAAAAGGGAGAACAATTCATGACATGAAAACAAGACAGACACCACCACTGCTCCTCCAGACACAGCCCATTCATCTGGGCATCCAGCAGACAATTTTGCTTCTGTCTGGTATGCCAGCCACCCTTGTTCCATCTCCGGGCTAGTGATTAATCACTCTTCAGTGCAGCAATTCATCCAAGGCAAACCTGGGAAACAGAAAGACACTGTGGGAATCTTCTGCTTCGCTTTTTAAGTGCTTTCCTCTACTAGTGAAACTGAAAGTAGAAAAGCCACATGGTATCACAAGATAGTATTTCTGACTGCTGAAAGATATCCAAGACCTTGCAGCAGAGAGAGGGGAAAAAAACCCCAAACCAGCAAACCATTATGCATCTTTATATTAACTACTTCTTTGCCACTGAATACTTATCACATTGTATATATACTTCAATGAGAGTTTCTTCGATGGGAGTGAAACACTTCTTAAAACCAAACATCCAACAAACACACTGTACAAGCAACACCGTGTTCTGTGACAATGTGTGCCAATATCCCAGCTCAGCCCTGGCTGCACTTTGCCAACCACAGAGCTGCCCCCTTATATTCTGCTTTTCCAGTCCGGAATTCATTGCACTTCTGCTATCACCACTTTGTCTTCTTCCTCCAAGCTCTTTTTGACAGCTCTTGTTAAAAACTAGCCAAAATATAAGCTTGGTTTAGAGATGGCCAAATTACCTCACTTATATGAAGGCAATCACCAAGCCTGCCTCAGTAAATTAAGTTTACAGTAATAATAAAATAATGACAACCATTCTCATGGACACATCTGAAATCTGGTGCTAGATACGAGATACAGCCCTGGCTAACGCTACCACAGGTCCACCTCAGGAGGCAAAATGCACAGGATTTGAGAACAGGTTTTTTTCCTTCTGCTTTTTTTATTCTTGATAACATCACTACACACTTTCTTGGGTTATTCCATCAACTGGACACAAAATTGCACAAAAAAAAATGAGAACAATAATACAGAAGTATTACGTAATCAACAAAACCAGTATTTTTGCAATTAAAGCAAGAAATGGCATAAAACAGGCCCAGATTAATGAAACACACTTCTAAGTAAGACCATTAATGACAAAAATGGGTGGTCCTTGAATTAGGGGTGCAGTTTATTTTAGCATGGGCTTCACAAGCTTTTGCTTAAGGCCAGTGTGATTTGCATGTACTATTCCCCAACTAAATTGACTATTTAATTTAAAAAGCATTGTCTGTGCACAAATATTCAACTGCACTTGAGAAGAATGAATGGCTTGTATTCATGAGGAAGAGTTTGGAATATAATCACCTGAGATCCCTTCCATTCTGAATCTTCCTATGATCTTGACCCTCCACTATGTAGATGTTCAATCGGATACGAATTTGTACAGGCTTCTGGGATAACTGGAGGCAGGGTCTGGAATCCAAGACCTGCACACTCCTACTGAAAATACGTATCAGTTCTCATGCTAAACTTCTGATGTATGTCATGCAACAGTCAACAGCGATCAATATCGGGTCTCAAATTTGCAAACTCCCACCTACTTGTATCCTGTGACTTGTACCATCACCTTGGATGTGTTAGCAACAGCAGCTCAATTAACCAGAAGTGCAGAATCTGGGCATTAATGCTATCAACTTATGTATATTTTGAACAGAATATTTATAATGAAAACTCAACAGTCAAATCTAAGTAGAGTTCTTATCTTTCCTAACGCATCTTTAGATTTTGCTGATGATGCTATGGGTTTTGTACATTTTTGGGATTTTCTCCTTTGTTTTGCTGGCAGGACCAGGGAAGTCCCAGGGCTGGGACTGGTGGAGAGGCAGCGTTCCCAAGGACTGTACAATAGAGCAGCATTTCCTAAAGTAGGTTATGTGAAGGACGAGCAGAAAGGCACAAGAGGGAGGGGTGACTGTGGAAAATATGGATGATGTCATCCTTAGGATGAGCAGATCTTTGAAAATATATGGCAGCAATTTATTTTCCTAGTGGGAGCTATGCTTCCAAAAGTTGGGAAAAATGCAGACTTATCCCAGTGTTTCCTTGTTTAACTGAATCCTTTTAACCAACTAGTTCTGGCGACGTGACAACCTGGTTACAAATGGCCACGTGTTTAGCCTTTGTCTTAAGCCTATGCCCAGATGACCCATTTTGCACATTTCAAGCAAGAATAAAGTGACCTCATTTTCAAAAGTGCTGAGCACCAGTTGTTCCTATTGTGTTCACAAGCTGCACTATAGGTTCCTGTTTTCAAATTCTTGACCTCAAAAGAATTTCGAGGCAGCAGGGTGATTACATGTTCTTCCACTTGCCATATGCCTATTTATTTTAGTTCAAATATAAAAGTCTGACTAAACTACTTTAGAATCCTGAATGCTCTGAATTAGAACAAGTACTCTTGCCACTGGAACATAAGTGCAACATAAGTGAGCCACGTGATATTTAAAAAAATTTTTTTTTGCACAGAAGAATGATTAGATTGAAAGTCAGAGTATTTCAACCTTAACTCTTAGTTTCTTTTTTCTTTTCCTTCTTTTTAATGCGTGGCTTAAGGATGGGGGAAAGGTAGCATCCCAGATCATTTAACACCTGAATTTATATTTCTGGGATGAAGTTTCTTTGCTACCTACCATATAAAGTTAGGTAAACAAATTCAAGATCATTTTACTACAATTGTCAGCTAGTGACTTTTACACAACAAACATGCATTTGCCTCTAAATAGTTTTAAACTGTTACTTCAACATAACACTGTCACCTTGGAAGCCAAAATATCACACTGCTCATGCAAAAATAAACACGATTACCTTATCTCCCCCCCCCAACTCTAAGGCTTCAGAGCAGCAAAAACAACCGAACAACTTACCCACAAATAACAAAACAAGCCATGCCAATGATCAGTGCACAATATTTGGGTTTTGTTTTTAAATTAAGCTGGTTTTTTAAGCAAAAGATAGCAGGASAAACTCAAAATATATACAATTTACTATGGCTTCTTGTTGCCAAGTTTACTGACTTGCATTAAACTCAGCCTGAATGCACCATACAGGTCCCAATAAAACATCCTGACTAGGAGTGAGGGGAGTACCGCTACTTTTGGGTACATGTGAATGTATCTGGATAAAGACAACACATATATACACACCACCTAATAATAAAAGAAATCATAAATATTCTCTCTGCCATTACAGTATTTTAATATCCACAGTAACTTGAAGAGCAATCGCTTGTACCCCAAAATTCAATGTCTTGATAACTTGCTTATGTTGATCAGTCAGAGCTATTTCAATTCCCTTGTAAAAACAAACCTGGTCTTGCTTTCCTGAAACCTTCAAAGCCTCGTACTTCAAGTTCTGCCTACATGATATAGCAGAAAGCAAAGTTGTGGGAGGGGACCTTTCCAGAAAGCAGGGTCACCAGAGAGCCCAGAAGAGGTGAGGGTGAAATAAAGGCAGGAGGGTCTCAGGGTAAAAGCAAGGAGCAAAAATGTCTCGCTACTGTGCAGGTGAGCTCTCACCTGAGAGAACCAGAGGTAAAGCAGATGTGCTGGTAGCTCAGAGTCAGTGGCTTAATCTGGTTTTCTGAAATTCTCCTCATACTTGCTGACATTTTACAGGTCAAACTTCTACAAACATCACTGGAAACTATCTGGAAATTGCTGGCAAAGCACACAGGAAGAGGTAAAAGCTTTATTTTGGAAGTAACTCGGAATAGAGCCATTCACTGTCAGGACACCGATAGTCCTGAGATGTTTGAAGGTATTTCAGAGGACACCTTAAGATATCAATAAAGGAAATAAATAAAAATGCACTCTCTTTCTCTTGGTGACACAATATTTGAAATACAACTTGCTTCCTCTGTGTGAGGAAGGTCTGTCAGTGACATCTTGAGAAAAAATGGCTATAAATCCTGCAAAAACACAGCTTATAAATCCCTTGACATGTCAGTACTTTCGGCTTCAGGGTTCCCGAGCTATTTCTCCACTCTCACTTGTCTCGCTCCTCCTCTAAGTACCGCAACTAGGCTCCTTCCAGACAGACTCAACTCCCCTTTGTAAAACTGATGCTAAGCTGTTTCTCCTAAGAGCCAGAGGTATGATCAATATTTCTAAAATGTCATATTGGACCTGAGGTCCACCTGACGAATGCCTGGAGAGGCAAGGCTAGAGGGTAGTAAAAATCACAACATGGAAGCTGGCAAAATACTGCTAGATGTAAAAGATGATGTTAAGAGGCTATGGACCAGCACGAGCACCTAAATACCACCAAGTTGCTGGGTTCCCTGTCTCTTTGGCTATAAAGAAGTACTTGCTTCTTTGGCTTCACCGGCCCCAATACAGAATAAAATTTAGGAATTCTGACATTGAACTTTCTACTGCAATGTGCGGAGTGAAAGGGAAGAGTGACGAGAGTGAGAGGTAATGGAAGGGAAAAAAAAGTTAACCTTTGATTAGTCAAGATGAGAAGCACAGGAATTTCAGGAGTGCTAGATTTGAAATCAAAAGGAAACCACTTAAAAGCGTGTGCTTACCATTAAGACCATAAAAAACACACCTCCACTTGTTCCATACTGCTGATGCTTTGAGAACCACCAGAAAGCATATCCCACCTTTGACCTTCAAAGCCAGACCACATTATTTCTGAGGTTTGCTCTATTGGTGAGCCACAGAGCATTTGCTAGTGTCACATAAAGAGCTGGCTGGTCTTGTCTGATGAACTATACTAAGAAAAGCTATAAATTCAATATTAATTTGTTCCCTAATGTCATTCCTCCTTGTAAACTATAGCTGCAATCACAGTGGAGATGTCATTGCAAACATGAGATGATATTATCTTCTATAATCACAAAAGTGAGGACAGGCAACATAAGATCCCAATTTTTGTGGTTCACGAACTAAAAGAAAAAAATCTCTGCCATTTTAAACTACACAGCAGACATGGACTTCTTATCTGATCATAAGCTACAAAAGCAGGTTGTGCCTTTTGTTCTTCACAGAACAAAAACCACACAACGAACCCACAAGGACCAAGAAAGATCTGGACATAACTATGATTTCTAGATCTCTAAAAACAAGCCATGCCTCATAATATCCTTGCTGCTGCTCTGAGCTGGTTTCAGGCAGCTTTTACAAGTATATAACAGAGCAGGAGCCATGAGACAGCCAACAAATTAGCTTACGCTATTCCCATCCATTCACAAATGCCTGGTCAGACAGGCTTGGTGGCAGGCCATCAGCTCCTTGTGCAAGGGGTCTTAGAGTCCCACCACCCTGCCCCTGACCACGGGAACAGCAACCCTGCTGTCATCAGAGCTCTCTATGGCTGTGAAAGAGGTGACAAGAGGGGGGCTTAGGATTTGCCCTCATATAATATAAATATTTCCATACAAAAGATTTCCAAAAAGTTGAGATGCAAATGCTAAAAAGAAGGTATAAATGCAACTATGAACATCAGGTCTTTTCAATTAGACTCATTAGACTTTGGCCTTTTGCTTCTGACTACATTATTTTTGTGTCTTCAAAGATAAAAGTAGTCAGGCCAAAAAAAATACCCAAAACGCTCACACATAAAACCCAGCTGCTTAGCATATTTCATTACCACACTGACTTCAAAAATACTGAGCAATTTAAACCTGCAAGCCACTTGGCTTTAGCTAGAGATAAGTGCCTGAGATAAGAGAGGTATAATTGTTCAATGTAATACCGTAGCATGTTTTATATAAACATTTGCTAACACTGCACTTCACATATTTTCTTTCAGAGTTGTGAAATGCTGCTCAATGTTCCAACTTTATTTGTGGCCCATTCCTTTCATATCTACACATCCAGGGTTCCCCTTGATGATGAATTAAATAAATTATCTTACCCCAAAGTACCAATGGGGCAGTTACGCTTTGCAACAGAGAGCATAGCCTACAGGTTTCCAGCAGTCACCCAGCTTATTCCTTTTCACTGTTGAAGAGGCAGGGTGGGAAATGTTAAAAGAATTTGTTCGTGAAGAGCTCTGAAATCAGGATAAACAAGACAAACCTTCTGCTTTTAATAAAACCACCTAACAGTAGTTTTTTCCATAATCTAACTATTAAGTAAATTGAATACTCTGAAGTTAGGGGCCACATATATTTCTTGGAGACCTGTTTATAGACTTTTTTTTGGTCTGGTTTCATGATGGCATGCGTGGTGTGACACTACTATCTCTCTTAGCCCTGCACTATCAGTTCTTCCACATCGTAACTCTTGGAGAGTATCAAACAAATTTGACAGAGCGGGAGCAGCCTCAAAGGTCTTATGTCCCCACAAGTTTTGGTGACCCATCACAAGGTCTACTGAGGAAAGACTGAAGCCAAAGCTTAGCCGTACAAGGAGACATCAGAGTACCCACAAGGGAGAGAAGCTCTATGAAAGAAAGTGATGGGAAAACACAGCTCACAAAAACTTCCTGGCTTTCTTCGCTTTAATAGCTGGTCGTGAATAACTACTGAGGGGAGCCCTGCAGCCTCCACTCAGAGAAATCTTCCTTTGAACACATGAGTTTACCACTTGCTTCACTTAACTACCAGTTAAATCAGGGGGAAGGACTGTCATACTGCACCGACAGAAAGGTGCAGCTCAGGATCACAGGAGGGAAAGGTAAACTCTATGGTGTCACATCATAGCATGTTTCAGCAAGGCATGACATCTTACCACAAAATCTGGCACCTTGCCCTGATTTTAGGATTACCTGCAAGTAATACTCGGCAATAACCACTTTAGGCTCCAGTTCTTCCCCTCCCCTCACCCACATGCTTTTGACATAAGTACCCCAGGGTCTTCTCCTTTGCCTCCACCTGAGCACCAAGAGCTCCAGGTCCCCTTTTGCCCCTCGTGCAAGCAGGGGATCACCAGCCTACCTGCACATGCAAGACCACACTGAGCTCACTGCTGTTGCAGCAGTAATGCCGTTCATTTCAATGACACTACTGCAAAGATACGGTATTGCTCAATGTGAGTGTGAATATCCCCCTTTAAATCAGACAATGAGGCATAAACCAACACCACTAATGAACGGAGGACTAAAGAGCACTGAATTTCATACTGCAAATGATCCTTGGTCTTCCCTGTCATCAAGTGAAGTCCAATTTTGTCGCCTGGCTCTCCCTCTAGAGAAATTATTCTACTTTTGCCAGCAATGGCCTTGCTTTTGCTCTCACACTACAATAAACTATTAACAACTCAGTTAAAAATCAACAGAATTCACTGGCATACAAAGAATTTGACCCCATGGTCTATCAGGTCATTTTCAATAATCCTACAATTAGAGAAGCCAAATTAAACATTTAACATTTGACTTTTGCTGTTGCTTCTAGATTAGCTAAAGCAGATTAAAAGTACACACTTTTTTCAAGAGTTCACAAAATAAAGGCTTTAGATCCTGTAAGGAACATTTGCTATGTTCTTATTCTGCACTAGAATTTAAAATGCTAAATTTTTTAGTATGTAATAGTAACTTCAGACTGTAAAAATCATCTACTTTGGAGTTACTCTGATTAAGCACCCACTAGACAGTTAGATTAGATCACGGACTGGAGTGGACAGGGGGAAAAAAAAAAAAAAAACACAACAAAAAAACCCAAAAATCTATCTCCTGTGAGAATCTCAGTGCTACAACGGTGGTTAACAACACTTCTGCAGATGAAACAAGAAGTGACAAATTCAAAGATTGCCAAGAGTGAATTCTTAAATTTTTTTAAACTGAAGTCTATTACTAAAATGTCATCACTTTTCTATCATTTTTACTGCTTTGCATCCTATGTTTTCTACCATTTGCATTGTTTTTCAAATGTTTATATTTTAGTCTTGCTAGGAAATATATCTGCAACATCAATTACAATTACTAACAGCATGCACATCTAAATTAAACACCTCCGGATGTACACAAAGCATAAACAAAATACACTCATGTTGGTATACAATATAGTCTCCCCAAATAGAATATATGAAATGGATGTGCTCTGATGCCATATTAACAAGTAGAATATGAAAACTTCAGCAGAAGGGTGGAGATTAAAGACAGCAGTCTTAAAAAGAACGTTAAGTATAAGGTAAAATTATATATAACCTACATAACTTTACTGCATGTGCTAAGTGGTATAATATATTTATTTTGCACATACACAGCAAAAAGATGATTCCCATGAGCGTCACTGAATGTGCGTACAGTGTCCCTTGGGAGGGCTGGACCATGCACAGCGCACACAGAGCATCACCGGAAGAACCACCACGCAGTTGTCTCCATCCACATTTACACAACACATCTGAAATCTATTTCAGAAAACACATCTCTATGATGCTGGTCTATGAATTGACAGGGCTTGGGGACATAAGTTTGATGGATGCTTCAAGGAGCTCTGCAGAGAGATGATGGCGACCGGACTGGTATTCAGCTCTATGCTCTGTCACTGTTTTCAAAGGCAGCCTATTTGCTGAGCACAGTTCAGGCCCAGATGCAAATCCAGATATGTGGATTTTGAAACCTGCACAGCCCAATTTACCATCCTTCAGAGATGTTGAACATTTGGCTCCTGTGAAAACCAGCGCTTTTAAACACGTCACAAGCTCAGGAAGCCACGCTGGAAAGTTATGGCCTTTAGCTATTAGCCGAACAATTACCTCTCAACCAAGACTAATCTTGTGAGCCAGCCAACGACTCCAAAATAAGGAAAGGGGATACTTCAGAGACATGAAACGTTAGGATCCACTTCTGCAGTATTTTCTCAGGACCACTCTGTCTTGAAACAGCAGTTCTGGCTGATTAATAAGTGGAAGACTTGGAAAAAACTAATGTCTTGGCACCAGATCCTGCTTACAACATGAATCAGGAGCTGACGTTTTTGGAATGTCAAGAGTTGATATAACAAGAAACTCCTGCTTAATGCAAGCCTTTCATCTAGACATGTGTCACCTTCAAGATGAGACGGCTCATGATGCCCAGGATTCCGAGGGGAAGGAAAGGAAGGAACTAAGAGAATAAAACTAACTGAAAGAATGAATAAGTGGAATTACAGAAATAATTAATAAATGCTTCATTCATGACTTCACAACCTATCTTATGTAAACAGAGAACATGTGATGATGTGAATACTATTAATATCCCAGTTACAGGAATCTGGAATTTGTGTGTGTTGTATTTGGAGAGAGGGGATTGATGTTGCCTCTTGACCTAACAGCTCATCCGCTGCTCTTCCACCACCAAAAATACCAAGAGCCTCAAAACCTTCTTCACATGTGCGCATATTCCACATTAGCAAGAAGTGCTGCAAAACAGGACAGGATGAGACCTAATGCACACAACTTGGGGCTGCCACAGGGCAGCTCCTCGTATACGAGGTGAGCAGTTGTCACTCCCCTAATGCTCCCACAGGTACCACAGAGTATACCTGCAAGAGAGACCTGTTGCGGATTACTAAACAAACCGTATTGCCTGAAACAGCTGGAGGCAAGAGAAGCATGCCAGGGAAGTACCACACGCACTTGCTCTCTTCTTCCCCTTCCCTGGGCACCTGTTTGTGGTCATAGTTGGACACACAATAGTGGGCAAGACAGACCTGGGTCTTAACTGGCATGGCCACTCTCAGGTTCTCACTTGTGGTAAAAAAAGAAAAATTTTCCACACTCCTTCCAGCTCGTGTTGGAAAACTGTCATCAAAAACTGTCACTGCATGGCAATGTATACCAGAGCAGTTCTTAGATTTTTTTTTTTCTCCTTGCTGGTCCCCCATAATAAAATAGCCCTCCCAATGTTATGCACAGCAATACACACACACATCCATTTAGGAGTACAAAACACAGGTCAAATGGTCTGATCTGAAAAGTTGGGTTTGAAGCTAATTTGCTACCAGAGATAAAATGACAGTTCCCAAGGGCAGTTGTGCTGCCAATTTTGCCACACCTAGCATTGACAGAGCTTGGTGTGACACCAACCCATGAGTAAAATCCAACATCAACATCATTTTGTATGCTTTCTCATTGCTTGAAATACACCGTCCTATTCAACTGCCCCATTAACTAGTGAATGAATCACAATGACACAGGCATGTAAAGCTTTTTTCCTCAACTTTTTTAACTTACCTTTTCATAATTTAACTCTAAATGCAAGCTACAGTGAAACACTTTATTTTACTTCAGTACATTTCTTGAAGGTGTGAAGAAGGGAACACTGTTAGGATAAAAAGGGATAACCAGGAAAAGCTGAGTGCACTGTATTGCTGCGTGCCTATGGCTCTATTTGGAACAATCAGCACTGGGATGAAAACTGAATGAGATTACCATCTGGTAGGCAGAAAAAAAGTTGTATCAATTATTAGCTTTGAAATGAGCTCAGAGACACACAAGTGAAGGAGCGATGGTCCTGATTTAAATCCAGCAAGCTAAATTACTTACATTGAAGTCTAAGGGTGAGCTGGAGAAGCATATTTCTTGTGGCCAGGACGCAAGGACGCAAGCCTGCTTTGGCAGAACAGCAACTCTGCCCACGACTCCTCTTTTTGTTCGCTGGCATCACACCCACCCTTGTTTCTGGTAAGCCTGCCCCAGTTTCTCTAGCTGCCCAATCTATGGCCCTTATTCAAAGGCAGACTTCAATTAAAAGGGAGCATTACTCAGCAGTTACAGCTATGCCCTCCTCAGCCTTTCCCATTCCCTGATGTAGGCAAGGAATATGTGCAAGATAGACAGGTACATGCATCGTTCAGGGAAGCAGCACTGTTGGGAGTTAAGGTTTCTTACCTAACAGTCAACCAAAAATTTGTGCACTTTTCCCACTAAAACACACGCACAGAGCACAGGTGTGCAACGTATAAAATTTAATACACTTACATAAACTACGCTTTACTGTGCTGCACAGGGCAATATGGCAGACCATGTATCTGATGAAAAGTTACTGCGCATAGCTCTAAAATAAACAATACCTTACATTGCTACTTCACCCTCTTGTGAAAAGAGGTAGTTAAGAACGTGTTTTTTAAAATGAGGTTTCCAAAAGATGCCTTAATTTTACACTCATGGTTACTGGAGAATATTTCTGCAATTAAAATAATTATACAGACTAAACCTAAGATTGACTAAAAGGAAAATGCCTCGTGATTTTAGGAAAAGGAAAAAAAAATTAAAAAGAAAAAAAATCTGCAAAATGTTTCATTCAGAGATGGCTCTATCTCTTTCCACAGAAATTCTAAAAAGTTGTTCAGAAACTGAGACTTCATTAGAGCTGGCTGGAAAAAAATGCAGAAAAACACTTTTTGCTTCTGTGTTCTGTGAAAATATTCCAGCCAGATCCATTCTTATGCAGACATCCCATGCAAATACGATTTCAAGATTTCACTCCTGAAATTCAATGCCTATGGAAGGACACTTGTCCCATATAGAAGCCCAAATGATTTTCACTGAGCCCTGGTCTCACAGTACTTCCATACAATGATCCTACTGACTAAGCGTATACATATCTAGCACTCCCCACAATTTCCCTAAGGTTTTTCATAGTTTTCATCACAAACCAATATAATGTGCAATTGTAAAACATTTGTATCTAAAGAGCAAGAAAGTAACTACATCCATCCACAATGAAAGCAGAGACTAAAGACCTAGTAACATATTACAAACCTCTAAGTATTTCCCAAAGATGGATTTCCCTTGTTCATAATTTTGGACTGGACTAGTGCAAAGGGAGGGAGCGCAAAGCAGCGGACAAACAGCAGCGAGCCATGCTGTTCCCACCTGTGATCCCATCTCTGCGTCAGTAAACCTGCCCTGAAGTTAACACCAGAGGCTGAGAGACCACTGGGCCTTGGGTGAACTTTCCACGGCCAGTGGCACCTGCCCTCTGTCTCTCCA
Source organism: Oceanodroma leucorhoa (assembly GCA_030449065.1). Classification (NCBI taxonomy): domain Eukaryota; kingdom Metazoa; phylum Chordata; class Aves; order Procellariiformes; genus Oceanodroma; species Oceanodroma leucorhoa. The sequence goes on along the minus strand of JASVER010000005.1, from coordinate 8,744,133 downwards.
AAGAGATGTGCTGCAGACATGCCCAATTTACACACGGAGGTTGCGGCTGTTTCAAACTTAATGTAAACGCCAATAAACCTTTTCCTCTGACGTTTTTGTTCCCTCTACTCACCCAGCCAGCCATGCAGCATTTACACCTAAAAGCACACAAATCTTAAGAAAACCTTGTAAAAAAATATTTCCATTTCACCCTGTTTAAAAAAATATTTAGTTTAAGGCTTACGTATAGTAAAACAAGGTCACTGTATGATCCAAGAATGTAAATTCTCAGGAGAGCAGAATTTGGAACATCCTAAGAAAATGGAGAATGGTACTTTGCTCTAAAATGCTGCGAAAATTTAAGAGGCAAAGTTAAGTACCACAATGAAATTTAGTACATCATCTTCACTGGCTCATAAGATAAACAGTACAATTTATGGCATTTAAAATGTTATCAATATGGTCAGAAGTTCATCTTCTGAAACGAGGTCACAGGTCATCAACAGGAAATCCAGAGGAAATTATGGAGGAAATTAAAAGAACACAAATGGGGAAGAAAACTAGTTTATATAATCTAGGTTCTCCCAGCACAGCTTCCTGTGTTATGATGAACTCAGCTTCCGTACTGAACTTTGCTTTTTCCAGGCTGCATTAAGTAAGTATTTCTGAATTGTCTATTATACTCTTCGGACCTCAAAACGTTGAGGTCAAATTCACTACAAAGGGCCATTCATTTTTTTTCTTTAAACAATACAGCTGGGAAAGAAAATAGTAGCTGGAAAAGGTGTTTTGAGATCACTACATGCAGATTTCTGCTCGGCACCTCAAGAACAGGTAGGTGTGCGAGATGCTTCATGGACACACATACCACACTGAGGACAGTGACCAAACTCAAGAAGAGAGTTTGCTTCAGTTCCAGCATCCCAGCCAAACTGCAGCTGCATTCTCCAACACGTTTGGGAAGATGATGATTAGTGTCCAGGAGTCTGTTCTACTCTAATGTTAGACATACTTTTCAAAATAAAATCCCTGGTCAATAAGGCATAAGGAAGAGAGAGGGCTACAACTCATCTAGGCTATCTGGAAAACTTCTGTAAAGAAAAACTGCTAAACAGAAGCAGTTACTGCTTAATCGTTTCAGCTGAAAGCTAAAGCATGCAATGTACTGCCTAGCCACCAATACCTCTAATAGATCACAGAGAAACAAAAGTTAGGAGTAACTTTACAAGACAGATACAAAATTAAAGACTTGCAAGATGCCTCTGCTGGCTCTCTTCTTGCTACTTTCATTAAATAAAAAGACCTATATAAATATGATCAACTTCTCATTCATTCTTTTTCTCAATACCCAAAATCCATGTGCAATACACAGGCCACCCCTACCCTCAAGAATCATAGGTCCACATAAAAGTCCACAAATTAAAAGCAGTTCCTCAAATAAATCGTGCATTCTTCCTCTTTTGTCTTCTGTCTTTCACACCCTATCAGATCCAATAAAACCATCAAGATCTGGTTTTCAACACCACAACTTGAAATTTCTAATAAATTGTGCATTCGTAGCTATCTCCTGCAGATAGCATTTCCCACTGAAGTAACAAGAACCACTCTTCTACTTTAAAAATTACAGGAATCACATCATTTACAATTTGATGAAAAACAGAACTATCTTTGGCTTGTGAGGAGTTGGTTGACAAGGTAGAAGTGATAACAGTACTGAATAACAATCATTCCACATCATTTACTGCTAGTATTATAAACAGGCTTTCTTATTCAGCCTGCAGGAAGGCGAGATGGAAGATTCTTATGAACACCATGGCGTCCAAAGGTTGATCTGAACGCAGGATTTCACTCGGAGAACGAGGACTGCTCTGTTCACACTGAATACACCTATTTTTGTATATTCATTCTTACCCACCGTTACCAATTCAAGGCCTAGATTGAGATAGGACCTTTTTTGTGATTGGCAATGTTACAGTACAAAATAAAGGAGACAGTTCTCCTACTGAACAGATTACAATCTAAGTGTAGGGAACTGCAGAAACAGTTAAAGTGCCCAGGAAAACAAAGATGACCACTGACACAACTGGGAACACCTCCCTCACCTCCTCACTCTCAAACCTAGTGATTTTAATCTCTCTATGGAGGAAGGAAAAGGGAAACTTGCTATCCTTTTTATAATGAATTCAAGCCTGTTGAAAATCAAGTTTGTTTCAGTTACCTTCTGCAGATTGCTTAAAAGCTGCCAACAGAGCCCAGTGCTCTGCCTGAACTAGACTGCTCTACCCACTCCATCATGCTGCATGCCCAAATATGCTTCCTGTAAAGCCAGGTCTTCCTTCTTACTTTTTTCTCCCCCCCCCCCCCAGTCTATTTGAGTAAGATAATTCCAGCACCTATATGTCATCCAAGAGTGAGATACAAAATTCCAGCATCAGTAGAGCAGCCAACTCGATAAATGTGCTGAAAAAAGCAAGCCAGTAGCTATAAACAACTTTCATACCCCCCCCTCACAGCTACAGGCAGTCACTTGGGAGAAACAAACGCTGGTTTGGGAGAGTTTTGCAGCTTCAATGTTCAAGCATTTTCCTTAGGACTACTCTGGTTGCCATTGGCCTTGATACCAAAAATTATTGCAAGGACAAGTACAGAAGCACACAGCTTCCTGAGATTTTTAGAGAAGCTTTTAACCCTCATTTCTGCTTCCTGTCCTCATATTTAACCTACCTAGAAAAAAAGACCTATAACAAAGTGTTCTGGTTAAGTTCAGGCATTCAGGTCTCAGTTTCAATGGTTACTACTCCTTTTCCTTTTTCTGGTGAAAGTTAAACCCAATGGTTAGGCAGAATTGCATGAAGTATTCATTAGATACTTCTTACAAAGGGCAACCCGTATTTCTAGGCTCAGATATACATTTACTCCACCAAAAACATCAAATATCCAGTTTTGATAATTTAACGGTAGCTTTATAATTTAAAATAATGTAATGTACCATGCTTTTCAAGGAAAAAAACCCACAATTAATATTGTATTATTTAGCAATTCTTACACAAGTTCTAAATTAGCTGACAGTTTTTGATCGTAGCTTTAATACTGTCTGGCCTCTTCCACCCAGGTAAAAGCATGTTCAGGAGGAGCCAAGAGTAATTGTATCTGAAATTTTTTTTCAGCACTGCTTTACTTGAATCATGGCCCAGTGTTTAGGTGATAGGATGTCGATTCAGCTTTAATGCTGTTCACAGAGATATTCTACAACCTGCTATGGGTTATGAAGCAGAGTCACGCTAAAGAAGCTCCCCAGGACACTGAAAAGAAACACGCAATTTTTGGAGGACTTCTACAATGTGCTTAGCAAAATATCATGTTTTTAGTGTTCATACCTGATTGTACTTACACCTCTTTAAACTGTGCAAAGAATGTTACAAAGATGGTAGTTTACTCCAGGATGAACTCTCCTGCATACAAATGAAGGCCTATTGTTGCTCGAAACTGAGGAGGTCACTGAGCTAAGGCAAGGTGATATGCAAAATCCTCACATTTCAGCCTCCTCCAACAAGTAATGCATTTTCTAAAGATGTGGCTGCTACTCAATTCCAAAATGGCAAGATATTCAACACCCCTCACGTTTATCAAATGTTGCCAACAAAGACAAAGTATAACTTCTACACCTGTGAAAGACTGGGAGCTATTTGTGATCCATCAGTACTGTGTTTGTTCTGAACCCTTCTCTATTTTTGAAAGAGGAGCTTCCTGTATCTTCAGTAGGCTATCATGATGTCTAGTGTGCATATACCGAATTACTTCAATTACAGGACCACTGGAAAACACACCTAGAAATGTATTCAGATTCAGACTGACACCTCTGTGCCAATGCCAATGAGACGACACCCGTTGGTGACCTGGTCCTGGAGCACCTCTGTGCACCCCAACCTAGCCAAAGGTCCAAGCAAACCAGCAGAGAGAACATTGGGACTTTGAATGCAAGCAGTGACAGAGCCTGGGGAGGAAAAATGACCTGAAACTTAGCCCTGCAGGGATAAGTGCTTTGAACGGAGATAGAAACATGAATAGGTCTAGGTAAGATAGGCACACACACAGACTTCTGTTTCTTTCTTATATTCATTCCTCTTTGATTTTACTTCTAATGCCATGAACAAAAAAGCCACTCTGGATCCCCTCGCTCATAGGTGACAGCAGCCAGAAAGAACAACAGGTACTCAAATGCTGAATGCACAAGTAGTACACAGGACACTGTCACAGCTTGGTCTAAAAGTGAAGTCATGGATAGGCAGAAAATATCTTGGTATCTGGTGGGAAAGGACCAGGCATGGAGACAGTGACATAACACACAGGCAGGGGCAGAGCGCTGTATTTGAGTTAATACTGCACAGGCAACCGCAGGAGTGAAAATCAGGGTTCTACTGAAGGAGGAGAGATAAGATTGTCTTTTGTATTCTTTTCAGCAAGAAACCAGAGGGGAAAACGAAATGAGCTAGAAACAGTGCAAAGACAACTGTTCCCCAAACTTGGAGCAAGTTTGTGGTCTGAAGACAGAGCACACTTAGACCCTCTCCCCAGATCAGGATGCAGTGAAAGTTCCTGTTTCTCTGTCAAGGTAAGCGGAAGCCCCAGAGGCCAAAAGGGACTGGAAGGCACAGCGAGCCCAGGAGCAACTTCCCAAGCAATAAAGCAAGCATAGCCCCTGAAGTAACTGAGTGGAGTGACCCACTTGGGGTTCACCAGGTCAGCACAGGCTGAAGCAAAGGAGACTGAGCAGGAGCCAAGAGGCAAAGCTAGCCCTGCTAGCCACTGACACCTACACGCTCTCAGCTCTTACTGTCCCATTAATGGGTCTGGTCTAAGACAGCCTAAAACTAGCCAGCATTCAGGGAGGCAGAGATCACATGACTGTTACGTAGATGAATTGGAAGGTGTTTCTTAATACCACACTGAGAGAAAAAGAAGGTGATGCAATACTGATCATTCCATTAAATATTAATTACAATACAGCTACTTTCAAGCTAGAACACATTCCTTTAGATAATTGAATTAAGGGACAGAACTGAACGAGCTTCAAGGTTTCGCACTTATCTGCATTTCTCAATTACATTAAACTGAGTTCTTCAGATCATGCGTGGTTATCTCCAAATATTAATTTTTATTAGAGGTTCAAGCTTAAAAAAAAAAAAAAAAAGAAAAATACTCGGGACTCTCAAAGTTGTTCAAATGACTCCCAAGATCCTTCTTACTGTTCAAGGAGGCTTGAAGAGGCAGTCCTAGACCTTCCATCAAACATCCTTGAAACAGAGAATGGGGATATCTTTTCCTCCTACAAATTTTAATTTGCACAGATACCATCAGTTGGATAGCAGTGTTACATACTTCTCTCCTTTCCCTTCTGCTTCAACTTGGTAATCAAACTCCAGCAACAGTAAGGCAACACCAAGACTGAATTTTATCCTTCAACTTTGGAGCACTGAAATCTCTACAAGGAAATTTTATAGCAAAGAGCAATAAAGTAATTGCAAACTTTTCAGAAGGTGACCTTCAAATAAGCATGCTCTGGAATTAGTTTTTACCATTGTAGAAAGCTCTTCAGACATTCCTTCGTGCTGCGTGTGCTAGACTGTTACCCTACACCACCCCCATCTCAAACTGACACATTACCTCCAACACCAAGATCTTCAACTAAAATAGCTCAAAAACAGGCTGCAGAAAAAAGTATTTCTTTCCAGAGCGCGACTCAGTTCTGGTAACATTTAACGGTGGGTCAACCACAGGGTGCAGTTCCTCTCTCTGCTAAAACAAAATCCAGGATTTGCCTTTGTTATTTAGGAGAGGGGAAAAAAAAAAAAAAGGCAAGAAGCTTACAACATTTCAAAAGCTACACATATTATTTCGTGTGACTTTTTGGAGCTCTCCTAAGCTTCAGTAAGTTTTATCCTGCTTGGCAGTTTCATACGATTTCTTTATTTTCCCTTCAATTAAGCAGCAATCTATCAAAAACTTCAAGTGTATTTCCCCTTTTTCAGTAACGTGTATGAATTTTATTGGATTCAAACTTTTCAACATCTCTTTTCACGCAAGGTCAAAGCTCTACATTGTTGTAGTTTTCTTTTTCAGTGTTTTTTCTCCAAGTCAGTCCTCCACTGGGAAATTAATATTCTGCATGAACAATGAACTCCTTGCACGGCCTTTGAACCTAGTGGTTGCTAGGAGGTCTAAAGAAACCCTGGAGTACAGCCGATTTAATAGCATGTATCAAGAGATTATTCAGCAGTAAAAATGCATGATTTTCTAAATTCCCTGCTTTTTTCCCCCCTTACTTCCATCTCCCTTCATCTGTCAAACCATCTTTACATTTCGGATGAATTGCATCTGCATCAATTTTCTACAATTACGGGCAGTTTGTTCCCAAAGTATTGAAAATGTGACTGCCAGACACCAATGCTGCTTCTAATCAAGCAAATATCAAACTGGTCCTTAATCAGTTTTACTGAAAAGGCTGCTTAAAATAGGGTGTGCTCCACCACTCTAGCATGAGGTTTGCAATTCCATTATAAACAGGGTTCTGCTTAGAGACTGTATTTTCCTCAAATAAAACACCATGGCATTGACTGCAACACCATTACTCAGTATTTCTCTGTGCTGAAAGAAATGTACATATATACGATTCTCCATGCCCCATTCAGGCATACTCAAATATTAATGTTTCAAGCTTTTTAGCCTCTTACTGAAGGCCGTTTTGACTGTCTGCTTTTTCATATTTCCCTAAGCAGAGTAATTGAGGCAAAACACCAAGGTTTCTTTCCCACCCTCCACCCCCATCCCAAACAATGTGGCATTTAATTAAAAGAGAACCACAACAATGCTAATGGTGATGAGGTTAAATGGTTGGATAAACAGAATGCAGCCCTCTGAAAAGCCCATGTGTTTCGGGATGCTTTCTCCCCTACAACATTCTGGGTGACAAAGAATGTATTTGTATTCCTGATCCCCACAACTTTTACGCCAGAGGACTTCCTATAGATTTCCTGCGAGGAAAAAAGTTTCCTTCAAATAGTGAGAAGTGTTTAATACAGTAACCGTTCCTCCTAAAACTAGTACGTGGAAAGGCAGTGGACAAGGATCCTTTAAAAATAAATGAATGTGGAAACTACCCATCAAGAGAGAACAATTGCATTTCCAGCTAAAACCCTACTACGTTGTTGTTGTTGTTTATTTAAAAAAAAACACCAAACATTTGGTGATTTTAATTTTCCATGTATTCTCTCCCCCACAACTTTAGCAAATTACTCAAACTAAACATAACATTTGTCCTTCTTCAATTATCGCAGTTGAAATCAATGTGCTGTATGTTCATAAACACGGTATTCTGGGGGTCTGGAGATTACTTTAAAACATTTATAGCAGATTACAAACCTATGCTCCCCCCCCTCCAATGACACAGGTATCTGCCAAAAAACGCAGGGTGACACATCTGATTCTGCAGATCACTGGTGTTTGAGCGCCTGGTTGGATTGTACCAATCTTGCCAAGATAAAGCTTTTACAGAGCCAGACTGCTTCCCTGAAGAATTAAAAACAAGAAAAAACCACACTGCTTGGCACAAAACATTCACGTGAGCTCCCTGTCTTTTAAATACGGGTTTCCACACTGAAAGAAAGGCCTTAAAGTACCCACTTCAACAGAACTGACACAGAGTGTCTTACAGTGGGAATACCAGGACACTCAGGCAGAACAACAGTCTTTGCAGTACAGACAGATTTGGCTTTCCAGCTGCTTTCAGGTCCTGCAGCACCAACAAAACAAAACAACCCCTCCACCACCACCACCATTCTCCTCTTCTTCAGCTGTTCAAGCATAAATTATCCTTGTCACTTCCTCTCACTATGTGGCTTCCCACGAAAGGGAAAAATCAGAGCGGCTATTGCCAAAATAGCACAATATTCTTACACAGGCATATTTTTCAATAAAACGCATATTATTTCCCTTGTGCCCGGGTGTTAGAGAAAGAACAGTCACAAGACATTTTTAAAACATGAGAAACCAATCCTGACTGAAGAGATATGTTTATTAGGGCCAGAGATAGGAAGGTGATATAACTGACAACGACAATCTTTGGCTCAACCTTTGCAGCAGAAATGGGGGAGGGGGGGGGACAGGTCCCAGGGCTGGAAACGTTTTCAGTAATGCATAATAAATACCTTCGTTTTCTCCCTCTCCTTCTTTTTCTCCTTTAAAGGAATCTGCCTACTCAACCTAAATTGAGCCTCAGAGGGAAAATGTGCCTTCATGATAAACTGGAATTTGCCATCATAGTAATGAAACGTTATGTCCAATTATCACAATAAACAGGCAGCAGAACAACAAAGGAGGTTTCCAGGATTTTCTGCCCCCAGCCCCCTCCCCATCAGCATTTTCCCAAGTCTTCTTTCGGGTGTTTATGAAATGTCTGAATTCCAAGGCCATTAAGATGCATTTCAGGATGGAGCAGCTTCCATTAACAGCACTGAGGCTTTCCGAAATCGCATCAGCACTCCATCGGAGGCCAAGCCTCTCCCCGATGCCTGCCTTTCCCTGCACTGTTTTTTGTTTTGTTTGCGCTCTCTCTTTCCCATGCACAAACGTGTTGGTGCAGTGTCCATTATTTACCTACGGCCTCCCTTGAAAGCAATCGACAGACGATTCCCCCGCGTACACAGGTCTGGTCTCCTTCTACACCTCAAATAACGAATGTAAATGTGTTTACAGTCATTTTCACCAAAGCGTGCTTTGCCATTGCAGAAACAGGCAGCTGAAACCCGGAGAGCCTGTAACAAGGTGAGAGCGTTTGCAATCACAGGTGATCCTTTTCCTTTCGAAAACGAAAAACACGAAAGCCCAATGAGTTAACTGCATTAAAAGGGGAATGTGTGGGGCAGCAGTAAATATCCAGCACATGCTTTTACGCACAAAAGGAGCAAAGGGCTCCATGCTCTGTGCGCCCAGTCATTTTTATCTGCCCTTCCACGACAGAGAGATGCAACCGTTTCTCTCGTGCATGTATTTCACTCGACTAATAAACACCATATTGCGAGGGCCCTGCTGTGAATCTTGCAGAGGTACAAAATGGTGGATGTATGCTTTTTTTTTTTTTTTTTTTTTTATAACAACTTACACTCCCGGTCACAGGCTCCCCTCCATACCCACCGACACAGCCTTCCCAGAGCCACACACACATCCCGCACCAGCCTCGCAATAAAGCTCTCTCGCACCCCCAAATTATGTTACAAACCTGATGTCATGTAGCCCCGTGATGCCTGGGAAATAAAAGCTGGTGGGAAGTGTTTGTGCAGCCGGTAGTCCTTCTCGCTGCGGGACCTCATGCGGTCTGAGGCCCGGTCGGAGAAGTCGGAGCTAGGCCAGGCCCGTCGCAAGGTCGTACTCCGTGTCTTCTTCATCCTGAGGATGCCCGAGCCTATTCCTCCCGCCACAGCATGGGTCAGGCCTTGCGGCTTGCCGGACGCGCGCTGCCTGGCATCAGCCTAGCACGGGTACCGCCGGGGCACAACCTGCGCGCATCTCGCCACTACCTCTTCTAGGGCGCCAGCCGCAGGTCCCTTCCTTTTTTTTTTTTCTTTCCCTCGAATGATCCAATTTTACACACGTCCCACAATGCATTACACTTCATTTGCAATCGGTCCGGCTTACAGCTCCCAGATTCGCGTGGAGGAAAGGCACGTTATGTGGCTTCTCAGGCAAAAAACGGGGGGGCTGGAGGGGGGACTGGGGAGGAGAGATGTGCAGCGTGGGAGCTCGGGGGTCCCGAACAATGGCCCGATTCAGCCCGGCCGTGCTTAGCCAACTGTGAGCCGCCACACAAAAGGCCCGAACAAATGAGGAAAACCCCGCGGCCGCCGGCTGCGACCCCGACCGCGGCGCGCCCGGCGCTGGGGAGGCAGGCGGCAGCTCCCGGCGCGGCGGGAGGAGCAGCGGGAAGAGGAGGAGGGAGGGGAGGAGGAAAGGAGGAGGAGGAGGGAGGGTCCGCAGGCGCCTCTCCCGGCCGCGGGACCGGCGGAAGCAGCCGCGACCCCGCCGCCACCCCCCTCAGGCCCGCGGCGCCCGGGCGGCCGGCAGCGGCCCGCGGCCTCCGGCAGCGTCGCGCCTCGCCATGGCCGACCCCGACCCTCGCCCGCCTGTTCCCGGGGCTCGACCGCCGCCGGCTCCGCGCTAGGGGCGGCCGGCGCGGGGGGCGAGGCCACCGGGGAGGCCGCTGGCCGCACCGCCCGCCTGCCCGGCCCGCCCGCCGCCCGCTCTCCGCCACACCGCGCCGTGAGCAGCCGCTGCTGGAGCGCCGGGCGCCGCGCCGCCGCCCAGGCTCATACTAGTCCCGGCGCGGCCTGCGGGTCCCGCCGGGCTCCGCGCTCYCCCGTGCGGCGCCGGCCGGGGCTCGGGCCGGCTCGCAGACACCCGCGTACAAAGCCCCGTGCGCCGCGGGGGACCCGGCCCCCTCCCGCCCGCGTCCGCTCCCGCTCCGCCTCCTTTCCCTCCGTCCTTCCTTCCTTCCTGGCGGTGGCTCTTGCGGGGGAGCGCCGGGGCCGGGCCGTGCCGGGGGCAGGCGGGCGCCGAGCGCGGTGCGCAGCGCCGAGCACCCCGCACGGCCGGGCTCCGGGAGCCGCCCGCGGCAGCCAATGGGGAGGGGACAGCGGCGCATGCCGCCCCGAGCGGCGGGAAGGACGGAAAGGGAAGGGAAGGGCGGCCATAGCGGCAAGGCCTGCCGGGCCTCGTCTCCCGGCCCCTTCGGGCACCGCTCCCGCCCCGGGCCAGCCTCGGGGCGAACGGATACAGCGGAGGGAGGGGGGCCGGAGGAGATAAGTATCCCCGGGTCACCCCTGTGTGGAGCCGGCAGGGTTCACCCATGCATCCTCCCTCAGCGGTGCCTTCTTTCTGCCTCGCCACCTGAAGAGCCGCCCGCTGCTTCCCGCCTGTCCCCAGGAGGGCCTGGTCAGTCACACCACCACGTTAAAAAAACACTGCGCTCCGCAAGGATATCCAGGACACGCGGCCTACCCGCCTCGCCGGCAGGAAGGAGGTCGCCCACCCTCTCACCCCAGTGGCATGCGCGTCTGCGCCCACAGCGCCATCTTGAACTGGGCCAGGACGCCAGGGAAGCAGGGTTTTATGAACTCCGGTTAACCAAAACTGCGTGAAGGGACTTGGTTCCTCCTCCGCGACACAGCTTTGAGCACGCCTGATGTCAGGTGGTGCCAGTGTTACCAGAGGAGGCAATTGCAATGCAGGGATTTGAAAATGTTGCCAATAAATTACTCATATTTACATTTTTATAATTATTTAACCTTTCTTACAGTGGGTTATGTCACTTTCTAAAAGCACGGAAAATGAGAGCACTGTAATTTTGTCAGTAATTGAAAATTTTCAATAGTGTTGAACCAGTAAAAGGATGACCGTCAGTGAATGAATTGAACATCAAAGCCAACAGACCTTGAGACATTATCCCTTTGCTGCCTTGCTGTGCAGCTTTGGGTTAATCATGTCAGTACCCATCTCAGCTCGTCCGGCTCTGCTACTGTGGGCACAACACGCACTGAAGGATCTTTCAGGGTTTCATTTGCAGCTGTCCCTTTCACACAAGTAAAAATTACGTGAATCAAACCCAGCAAGAATGTTGAAAATGAAATGCTATGGGGCCTTTTCTCATCTCCTATCTGTGTGAAAAGCCATCAGGAACAACTTGTTTCCATTGATACTTTGTATACTAGTAGCAACAGGAAAAAGTAAGATGAGCAAAAAAAGATGGCCTAGAGCTCCACTAATAAAAATGTAAGATATTTTCCATCATGCAACTTACTCACCTAGCAATTTACTCATCAACCTATGCAAAGCTTCTAATAGAGCATGTTTTCACCCTCAGACCAGAAAAACCGTAAGGAGAACGTCTAGAATTGTTCAACTTTTCTCACGGAAGGCTGAGGTTGGGATAGATTCATTAGCACTACCTAGCTAAGTCAAACCTAAAAAACCTACCCGTTTTACCAGATGTAAAAGCAAATTAAATTCTAGCCAGGAGTGTAAACTCTCATTCCACTGTCTGAAAGTTGAATGAACGATGGCTGTGCATTTCCAGCTGTCAAGAAGTGGTTGAATATAGCCGGCCAGCTAACTTTAACCTATGTCTGAACTAAACTCAACCTTTCTCCTAGTCTAGACACAGCCCTAGAGATCAATCTGTTCCATTAAAAAAGACATGAGAACAAGAGGCATAATCTGAGACAAGAGACAAATAGGAATAAGCAATGAGGAGGAAAAATGAGGTCATGAAGAAGAAAGAACAAAGCGGGGTGGGGGGGGAACAAACAAGACCACAGTGATCCTTATGCTGGCTTTCTGCATAATTATTCCTAACTAAAAATATTTGAGTCTAGTTTCAGAGCTAGTCTAACAGGTAACAGATCAAAAACCAGGGGATAGCTCTGCAACTGTCAGATAAAGCACACATATCCCAATTCTTTTTGAGCAATTTGCTGTGCACTAATGAACCGGTGACAGCGCACAGAAGTCTTTCAAGTAGTTTTAATCGATTTAATTGTACACCTGTAGAAATTGTCATGAGAGCAATACAGTACATACGATTAACACATGCTATCTTCTACTTACGGATTGTAGGAACCAGACTGGTTTATAGTTTTGAGCAGAGGTAACGATGTATTTTCATTATGTGATAATTTTGAGCAAATAATGATTTGTTCCTACAACTATGAAAAGTTATTTTCATATTAAAAAGGGGGTGGGGGCAGAAGAGAAATAAGCAATCCATCTAGAAAAGTCAAATTTCCCTTCCCAAGTGTGGGGAGATTTGCTTAAAAGCAATTTTGGAGGCCTCTTCTCAGTAATGAGACATTATTCCTGTGGTCAGCTAAAACTCCTTGTATTCAGTCTCCTCACAGTTATCTTTTTAGGTTTCAGCTGAAAGTTTTCTGACATGGTATCTGAAAGAGTTCTTCCCTTTGAAGAGAGGAATTCAGAGCAAGTTTCCTCCTGCTCTTGCATAGTTTGAAGTCAAGTGTTGTTACTGGGATGAATCAAATACATAATTATAGTCCAAGTTTAAGTTTTGGCTGGGTTTTTTTTTTGAAAAAGTGCTAGAACTGTGAGTGTAATTGATTTTTTGCTTCGGTGGCCAAACTGAAATAAAATAACTTTCTTATATGAACTGAAAGCTAAAATTTGAGGGCTTTAAAAAAAGAAAAACACAACATTTTATTCTTAGACATTTTAAATTACTATTTTTTTTAAATAAAGGAAAATACATGTCTGGATTCGGCAATGTTAGAGCAGTGTAGGGAAAGAAGAGTTCCCAGCTACAAATGGCTGACCTGCTTGGTAAACAATAGTACAGTACCCTTATAAGCACGGTTTGAAATAAATAAAAATATGCTGTTTAATCTGACAGTTCCAACAGGGGCGGGGAAGAGCAATTTTCTTTCGCTGAAGAATTTCCGCTGGGAAATTCTGCCTTAATTTACAAATACCTTTGCCTACCTGTGACACACTGGTAAAGTTTTGCCTAATTCTAAAAAGAAGTGTGGAAATAGTCTGATGGACCTTGCTAGGAATAAGGGAAAATACTTTTTCCAAGCAGGAATAGAGCTAATGGGAATCTGATCACTTGCTATCAATGATGAAGAGGAAAAGGAGATGGTTTCAAAGCTTTTTGCCTTTTTTTTTTTATTCACCTCCAGCTGTTTTTTTAACTAAGGGAAAGCATCAAGTCAGCAGCTTTTTGTTCAGGATCGGATAAGCATTTGTTTTTATCATTTGGTATTTAAAGTCCAACAGGTACCGTCTCTTTCTCGAATTACTAGAGGGAGAGGTGAGGCTTAGATGAAGAGGCCGTACAGAACTTTGAAAAAAAGTCTGAACTAAACCAAAAATAGCCATCCTGCCTCCCTCCTGGCCTAACAGTTTCTTATCAGGAATTGGCAACATAACTGTAGACACTTCAAGGGCACTGATTTAACATTATGAATTTAAAAAAAGAGGCTTAGGTACATTTAAGACTTGGCAAAGGATTCTGATGTGTTCAAGCTTTTAATCACAACCCTACTTCAGTCCAAGTTCATAGGGAGCCTGAAAGCTTTTAGAGAAGCATTTCAAAATGTTAGCTTCTGAAAACCTTCTGTGTTATCTTTTAAAAAGTGAAAAAACAAATATTACTAAGGATATCAACTGCATTTGATCTTCATAAATGCTCACTTATTAGTTGCTAAGCAGGTCTGTTCCCATTTTATTGATGGAAAATGGCAAAAAGAAAAGGACATAACTGGCCCAGAAGAGGATAGGAAATCAGTGACAAATACACTGTTAAAACTCAAGGGTTCCAGCTTCCATTTCATAGGCTTATTTTTCCTCAGCTGAAAAATAATAATTACATAGCAAGATACAATATGGTGATCTGTGTGTGTGTATATATATACATATATATATATATATTTCTCTGCATGTGTGTGCGCATGCATGCTTGTGCACATGTGCATATATGGCAATTGCTCTCATGTAATGTGGTATTTCAAGTTTCAGTCGGGGCTACTTCTTTTTTCTTCCCCATGACAAACAAGTTTCCACAGGAGAGAGCAGCAGGCTTCAGTAGCAGGGTGGGCTGGTGTCACCGCCTCAGCTTGACTGGCTTGGGGACTGACTGCATGAGGTTTTCAAATGAAATAAGCATGCAAGCCAAACACTAAAATAAAAATGGCAAAATAATAGGACATGCAAGGAGGAAAGCAACCCCCCTCTTCACTAAGACAAGCTATACCTCTAAAATCATTGTCTCTCAAACTACGCATTCAAAGCCTGGGTTCTTCCTTACCCTGTCACTACCTTGCCTGTTGCACATAGTCAACTGGCTGCCTTGCAGGGAGGAAATTAAAAGGGCTTCACTTTATTACTGTCAGCTGAGCTGGTGTCTGACAAGCACCCAAGACCACCAGAAGAACCAACACTGTCAAGATGCCAACTGCTCGGCACAAAGCCTTGTGGCTTCACTCTCTTCAGGTCTATGATAAGGGTCCTTTCCCCATCCCCAGCTTCAGAAACAAAGACTACGAACAGTGTTGGTATTACTGGGATACGGGAGACTTTGCCCTAATGAAGGCCACAGTCACCGGCAGCCAGGTAAAAGAGGGAGCAGAGGGTCATTTCGTGGCCTATGAAAGTAAACCCATCAAATTCTTTAACTTCTTAAAAGGTGGAGATAGGATGCTGCAAGATGCTGGGAAGGAAATGCAGGGCCTATGAAAGTGGGAGAGGGAGAGCAGAAAGGAATAAATAGAAAATAAAGGGGGAAAAAAGCCTGTAGTACAAGCAGTTGAAAAGCAGTAAAGCAGAAGAGGGGGAAGGAAAGTTGAGTGCAAGAAGAGGTGGAAAAAATGTAATTAAGAACTGGGGAAAAACACCAAACTTGGGTATAACATCACAGGCCTTGGCAATACATGGTTTTATTAGATCTAGAGCTCTGCGTAATAGCCTTCCTGAGAAAATACATTACCTGCATTTCTAATATTAATAAATCCATCAAGGGGAAAATTGTCCACTGCATAAACTCACCATATTCATGCATGGATTCTTGTGTCTCATGTATTAACAAATGTGCAGAACTCGGACTCTAAAAAGATGGTTTTGTGCGATCCGTTACTGGTTAAGGAGGTCTGGCAACAGGCTGCAACTGTCCTTGGATGTAGGAAGTACTAGTTCTCCCTTCCAAGTCTTTGTAATCAGATATACTGGCAAGAACAAACTCATGATGCAGCACATCCTCTTTCACAGCAGCCCTTAGACTTCTGACACTAACACTATTGATTTGTCACCTCTCACTAGTACTTGTTGTTACTCAAATATGCAAGAGAAGCCAAGTACTTGTCATCTATGCTTGTGGTCCAGGTCACAAAATAAGGCAGTCTCTCTTAATGGATTTATTGGTGAGGAAGAAGGTGGTCTTGCTCAGACAACCCTCCCGCCTTGGAGAGAGCACTTGAGAAATTCCACCAAAAAGAGAAAGAAAAAATCCCAAGGTCAAAGGTGCAAGTGAAAAAACTTTCAAATATAAAAAAAGGAAAATGTTTCAGAGCTTATCACAAGCAAGTCTTCAGTCTAACTCCAGAATGCTATCAGGTTGTGTTATACTATGGTAGTAATCCTGGCTTAATTACAGCACCTCTTAAACCAGCTTCGGATCATATTTCTCTCGCTGTTATGCTTTGGGAATGTGTGATGACAGGAATGCAGTACTGCTGCTGCACATATGCTGTAGCTCACCGATTCATTTTTCTGTGTGCTCACTTATGCGCTGTGGTATTTATTTTAACTTGCATGACTTTTAAGAAAAACCTGCCTCCGCTATGAGAAGAAAGGCTCCCCTGTTTTTTTTCATGCCAGACCTTCTGATTGAATTTGTGCTTCCTCTGCACAGAAGACAATGGATGCAGAAGGGTTTTAAATCCGGGTACCCAAGACTACCTAAAAACGTACCAGCATACCGAAAGGAACAGGAAGGTTGTAGGATACAGCCTTTGCTTTGACGCATGCTTTTCCTCTCCTATTATCACTGACTCAAAGTGGGTTAGTTAAAATGGATGGAAGCTGGGCTTGTAACTCCTTGGTGTACAAAACTAACTGGAGAGGGAGGCAAGCTGTGAATCCTGCACAAATTTTCACACAGTCAAGCATTTATTAAACCTCTCACATATAACAGAATTCAAAAACTTGAAGCAGTGGAGTTACAGCAACTCAATTCATTCACTGGCTGCTCTTCCAAAGGGTAGAGTAGTAAAAGATGTGCCAAAAATGTTGGCCTCAACTTTCTTGTTTTCCACTGGTGTCACATATCATTAGTACCCTGGTATTTAAGTAACATACCGATATATGGGGGCCAGCTGTACTGTAAGTTAGAAAGACAGCCTATCCTTCTGCTTTGGGAGTTGAAAAAATAAAGAACAAGAAGTAAGTATCCAATATAAAGCCTACCAGCACTAAAAGCCATTACAGATTATGTTTTTAAAGACTAATTCACACATCTCTGCACCTCTTGCCATTCCTCCACAGAGCCTGTGTTTCTGCTTTATGCTCATGTAACACCTCATGAGTTTGCAAAGACAGCACCTAGCATGAGCAGGCCGTGGGCTCTGGTGAAGCTCCTGGGTGCTACAGCAACATAAACAACTAGCAGATTCTGTATGTCAGTAGGTACCTTTAAGGGAAAAGTCCATTGAGAAATGGAGCCATTGGCTATAGCAAGTGGGCACTGTTTTGCATGTTGCATGGCTATTATTTATCAGTATATTAGTTTTAAACTCTAAATTCTTGTCTAGAAGAATTACTCGCCACACACAAAACTGAACAAAGCACTACAGGCGTGTCTGCAAGCAGGACAATGAACATATTTGATGCGCAGTCCTAAAAAACGAAACAGCATACCAAGAGAACTAAATCCCAGCAGCTGCTATAACTCCACAGAGCATTTGCTGAACAACCCAGTACTAAGCTCCCTCTCAAAATTCTTGCTTATACAGCTGTGCAATATAGTAAGTATATTTTATAGATGTATATATATAGCATGTATAACAGGCAGAGATCTTAAAAACTTTAAAAAAGTTGGGAGGCCTGAAAATAAGCTACTCCACCCTTTGTAAACAACCTCTTGTCATGAATTTACTTCCATATGTGCATGAAGCTCTGCCTATATTAAATAGGCTTTTAAAATAGTGGTTTAGCACTGAAAATGTATGGTTCCCACCCATCAGTTTGAAAAGAATGCAAGCAAGAGACAAACCCAAGAGTGAAAAAGCACTGATTCATCACTTCACAGAAAAGTAATTCAATTACTTCTTGGATATTTTTTTATAGTCTTAGATTCAGAGGCTGTCTCATTGATATTTACTAGTATTTGGGCAGGAAAAAACTCCAGAGAGGAGTCATAAACACAGACAGAAATTAGGTGACTCAACACGTGCCTGACCCAAAAGGCTTCTGGAAAATCAATGCAAAACTATCAGCCTGCATGTCCTCTGGACCAGACCACAGTGTTGCAGAGTCAGTTTGTTCCCGTGTACTCTTTAGTCATTGGTTTTCAGTGGGACCCTGGAGCTTCTCTGTTCTCTTCTGATGCCACAGTAGCGCCTGTCAGAAGGAAGACTCCACTCCTGCGACAGCTACCCTGCCTATTCCTGGTTACCACAGCTTGTTGCCACCCTCCGCTTGGCTTTTGAAGCTCTGACATTACCCACCTGTGTGCACCCAGAGACAATTTCCCATTGCCCTGTTCAGATGAAGGTTTATGCAGGCACCACTTGCACTTGCCTCTCTGTAGAAGCTGTTCTGAGCATTTCTCCTGAGTGCAGAGATTTTTGTATTCTAGTAGAGGAACAAGAAAAAACAATTTATAGAACTGGGTCTCAAAATTCTCCCATCACCTTGTAAGAAAGTTAAGTTCTTCAGCTGGGGACTAGTCCGACAAAATAATTTTTGTCTTACTAAGTGACGCCCTACGTAACAGTGCAATCTGTTAAAGCAAATGTACCAAACACAGGGAGCTCTACTACTTTTTTCTATATATCTTTCTATATTACTGGGTGGCTGTCGGTTGCTTTGTTATTAATTTATTTGTTTTTAAGTATGAAAAGGGACTTAAATCCAGCACAGCACTGTTACCTCTCAGGTTTTCTGAAGATCAGGGCGAGATCTTTAACTCCTCTGTGGAGCTAAGCAGAAGGGAGCAGCACCCAAAGCCTCACCTTTGTGAAATGCTTCTAACATAGCACTTGGGTGTCACACTGGATGTAAGAGCCATCTCTGGTGTGAATTTTTCAGCCTACAACTTTCCTACCAGAGTCAAGGCTGAGAACAAGCGAAACATGTAGATGTTATGAAGAAAACATCCCTTATTACAAAGGAATATCACTGCAATAGCCAAATTGAAACAGTGAAATTAAGAAAAGTAAACTAAAATCAAATTAGAAAAATAAAGAAAAAATCTTCTCTCTAGTTCTGAAAAGCATACTCCCCATTCCCACCACAAAAGCGTACTTACATCCTTCAAAGCATGTGAATGGCACTGGCATAGGATAAGGTTTCTTTCAAAATGCTTTTCATATTATAATGAATTTTTGTGAGGCACAGAGAAGCACTTATACTTAATACTTCTGGAAATCTAAAAAGATCTTTTTCAAAAGAAGCAAACATCTTAAGTGAGACAATTTACATGCAAGTGAAATTTCCTAGCATTAGAATTCTATTTGAAAGAATCATGTACAAAATGAAGAGCTAGAAAGTCTTTAGTCTTCATTAAAACTGATCACTAGTGAGCTGAACTCAATGCCTTCACAAGCCAACTGTGGTAAATCTTACTAGTTATGGTGCTCATCTCAGAAACTCTTGCAAGGAGTCACCATGTTTCCATACCTAAAAATTTCAAGTGCTTTTTACCCCCAGCGATTCCGGGAATCAACAAAAACTGAGGACAAATATTCCTTAGGTTGTAACAGAAAGTAAAAGAAATTCCACATGCAAGTGCTCAGTGACTTGCCTTTGATCTTTTTCTTGATGGGGGAAGTGTTTGGTAACCTTTCCATCTCCCAGACAGTGTAAGGTTGATCAGGCAATCTGCCTTCACAACTGGCAGATTTCAGATTTGTCAGAGCATGATGCCAGTGTCAAATCGTTTTTTTCTTCCTTCCTCTCCAAAGATGGATCTTACTATTATCCCAGCTGATGGAACCAAGACAAAATAAACACAGACATCCAGGACTGAAACAATGACAGACTATCCGAGAAGGCATTTAAGTGCCCTCAGTCGTCCAAGGAGTAAAAAGTTATAAAAACAAGTACTTCTTTTTATTGCCCACATCCTTGTGTCATTGCTGTGGTACTTAAAAAAACGCAAACCCTATGGATTTCTACCCACCACATAGTAATTACTGAAGCAACAAAGAACTGGAAAAAAGTATTTCCAAAGCCTGATGCTATTACTGAGCTGCCAATGAAAAAACTCTCACTAACACCCCTTAAGACTATCCTCCTGCACGCCTAATCTGAACACAAAAGGTTGGGTTTAAACACCCCCCCCCCCCCCCCGAGATTAAAACCGCCTGCAGTTTTCAGCTTCGGGCCAGCAGTGACAATACTTTAAATCCTTGGCTACTGGCTTCATGAAGACACAGCCTACAGACAGTCCCCCAAAGTTCTTTGAAATGTTAAATACAAAGCAGGAGGAGGTCATAAAGGAAATATTCCTTATAAAAGGAATGGATAGCATATGCAGGCTTTTCAAATACATTTCTCAGTTGCTTTGCTTTCAGCCACCATATTCTCAATCCTGCATTGTGTGAAGCTTTTGAAATAAAATTCAGGAATGAAATGAAACACACAAATTAGTGCTGTAAACAGCTACCAATATATGCATGTGTTACCTTTTAGCTCTCATAAATCTCTCCAATGTATATTGTATCCTACGTCTTATCTGGAAAGACTAATTATTTACCTAATAAATGGTCCTACAGCAATTATCAAAACCCCAGCCATTTAAAAGTAACATATAGGTTTTATTGCATAATCTTCCGTAGCATCTGCCCAGTTATTTCAATAGAAGCCAGTGTGGTCCCTTGCTGCACTGGAAATCCAGCTATCTTTCTGCCAAGAGCCTTCCAGTGCACACAAAAGGACTGACGATTCTGAGACCTGTTTTATCCCCTCTTATCCCATAAACTAACAAGCCTTTCCTCCACTGCAATTTTTCTCAACAAATCCCATAGGAGGATGGGATTTTCAAGGTAGGTAAAAAAAGGGAAAAAAAAAAAAAATCAGTTTAGCATACCAGCTTTGCCAAGAAGTACTGTCAGCTTAAACTACGAGAGAGTTGCTTGCAGGGTAAGGGAGCGGGCAAACACAACAGTGCCCTGCCACTGACATAGGCCCCAGCTGGAAGTTATGAGCTTTGTGGTTCAAAACTGTTGGCAGGTGGTGAAGTTTTCCTGTCCACTTGCATTCCCGTGGAGGTAAACTGGATGGTAGGAGTTTTATTTCTGGCCCTTGTCCTACCCTGAACACTCAATGCCTCTCCTTCCTCATTTGGGTATCTTAAACTCAACGAAAAATGAGTTTTACATTCATTTTGAAGAACTTGTGTTTTGTTTATTTGTCTTTTAAGGTCTCGCGAGCCCAGTCCATACTAGCTTCTGTCTAGATGCTGCACCAGACACCCATAGAAACATCCCTGTCCAGATTTACAGATTGTGTAGTTGAGGAGGAACATAACCAGTTGCCACAGTGATGTCTGCAGTCTGAGGAGCCTTTGGACTTCAGTCTCACAAAAGGTACCAAGAGTTAAAACCCCCTTTAATTAGATGAAGTGGTTAATGGAAGCAAGCGCGCCAGCCAGCAGCAAATGCGTGGTTAAGTCACTGGTGATCCTGAAGAACGAGGCTACTACAGTTTGAAGTTACTCAAGCTGTTTAATGTTGGGTTATTTGCAAATTAGGGTAGCCCAGCCCACAGAAACTGCCATTGCTGTGACTACATGCATGTTTGACAGGCTGCTGTCCTCTGCTTCTAGACATAAGTATATTATTTGGGTACCTTCACAGGAGGGAAAGCCTGTTCACAGAAATGTTCCAGCTACAGAAAAGGACTGAAAGGTTATAGCAAGCTCAGGAACATCACATGCTTTTGGCAAGGTGGGATGGAGGAGGATGAAAGGCAAAGGAGGGTAAGCAGAAGAATTATTGTTCCTCAATGATTAAACAAGCACAGAAACTACGATTACAGATCACAGACACCTTTCATAACATGCCAAACTAGCACACAGAACATGCCTCAATAATTCAGTCACACAGGCAGTACTGGCTCTCCACAGTTTGAAAGAAGATGGGGGTCTTCTGAAACAGAGGCCCTGCCCTGACCCCCTGCTTTAGGCCAGTGAAGCGGTACAAAGATTTTGAAGTACGCTGGAGAACAGGCACTGCTGTACATAGCTCTGGCAAGCAAAAATGCTCCTTGCATTCAATCCTCACTCTTCATGGCAGGAATCAATGCAAGATACATAGTGATCTCTGCCTGCCTGTTGGACTCCTTGCCTGTATAAAACAAGAAAGAACAAACTCCAGGTAGTTGTAACCTGCACCTAGGCTTCAGCAAAGTGGGCAGCTAAAAAAGCGTCCCTAGAGGAGCCCTGGTAGGTAGCTAGTTTATTGTTAGAGGAGATCAGGTCCACAGAATTTCCTAGGAGTCAGAAGCAATGATTCACAGACACAGTTCAGGCTTGCCTTGACTCACATTGCTTGCAATATCAACTACAGTCAGCCAGCCTGGTTTGTCCAAGAGAAAAAAAAAAAAATCACTATGAAACAAAACCACTAGTACTCTCTATCCTCAACTAAAGTAGCCAACCACCCATTAGTTGCAAAAGAATGTTGATGATTCAATATTAATATATTTTTTTAAAAATCACATATTTCTGATGAGTAAGACTTCTTGTCAATTTTAATGAGACATATACCACTAACATTATAAAAGTATGCTTTTTTTCATAACTGTATGCTATCAACAACTCACTTAAATATTTAGTCCTACTTCTTGTATCAGTGTAACCAGTTAGAGAAGTTTCCAACAAATTTTACTTTTTCCCTATTTAAAGAAAAGAACCAAACCAAACAAGAACACTGATCTCTGAGCACATTTCTACAATAATGCAGATTCCTCTTTTTGCAAATTGAGATGTTGAACAGGCCACTTTGAAAGTGGTAAGATCTTGATTCGGAGGGTGTCTGAACTGATTCCTATTTAACTGTAGCACTTCAGAAAACTGCATTCTCCCTGATTGCTACACCCTGAAAATCAATGCAAAGGCTGGCGATTTCAGCACAAACAGACCGAGAGAACACATGGCTAGAAACACAAATTTCACCATGTCCATCTTATAATAACAATATTCCACCACCCCTGGAACAATTAGGTAAGAAATTCAAATCTTCGAACTCATAAAATAATGTTTAAGAAAAGAAATCTGAGCTTACTAACTGTGAGAAAATTCAGTGGTCAAAACCAAGAACAAATTCAGAAAACATTGACTATCTTTGCCCTCTCAAAGAAAAAAAAGGTGACACTACACACCTTTAATGGAAAGAACTGCACAAGTTCTTTCCAAAACAGGACACGTTAGAGTCAGTTATGGAGGTGCATCCAGCAACGTGAATACAAATTACTAAAGGTACTACAAACAGGAACATCTCCCAAGTGATGGAGGCAAGTTATCAGGTACTGAATGCTTGTAAAGAAACTTAATTACATTTACCCATGTTTGAACATATTCCTGCACAAGCTAGGGTTCCACATTTACCAAAAAGGGTAATTACTGGTTTTAGATTAGAAGTAAATACTCCAGTAGCAAAATAGTTATTCTGGCGAACTGGAGAAATCATGTTGATAATTCATGTATGAGTTCATGGTTTGCTTGACTTTTTTGGAAGTCAACTTTTTCTTGGGTATCATGATTTTCATGGTCACAAGCAAAACATAATCACCCATCATTCCCAAGGATGATTGCGACAACTGAATTATCTGAAGATGGCAAGCTGAAGCACTCTGTGATACATTTTTGTATCCGAAAAGCAGGCAAGGAAAACAATGTCGCAGAGAGAAGCAGATGGCCAATGAGTTATCACTCTTGGTCTGATGACTTATGTGGGCTGAACTTGTTTATTTACTCACATATTTGCAAAAAAGAAACTTTCCTTATGTTAGCAGCAGCTACATTATATATTATGTATCTATTATATACACAGTACATACTGCTACCTACACACAACATCAAGAGATCACGTATATACCCTCAAATTGCCATGTGTTACCCTGCAATGACAAAAGTCACAGCTGACCCTTCCCAGGGCCAGGGAGTTAAGTGACTGGTACATCTAACACTGCAGCTCAAGAAGGGGTTAAAAGGGGATCACAGAGTTATAGCTGACAGGACAGAAGTAGCTAGGTCCTCCAGGGCAGGGAAGCGAGCCTGTAATTACTGGCTATACCCTTTACACTATCCAGGAACTGCTACCTCTGCCTGTTCACTACCCTCTGTTGATGCAACCCCCGTGCTAACCCTGCATGATGCATGATGGAACCACTGTCATATGGTTGGGAAGCAAAAAGCACTGTCCATGTGTCAGCGAGCCCTGTCATATGAACCATTCTTGAAAACAGAGATTCTTCTTAGATCATCTCACCCCCTCTTTAGGATTGTTCTCATTATCTTCTCTTTAATTGTTCTCATTATCTTCTGGGCATAGAAAAGTAACGCAGCCATTCTAAGCACATAAAATCCAATTATGTATAAATACAGTGTTAGGAAAAGAATTAAAATATTTCAGCTGACAAATTAGCTGCTGAAAATCAGGAAAGAAAGGTCACTGGGTGACCATCTAACCCCCAAAAGTCACCAGAAAGTATTTTCTGTCTGCAGTTACAGTAATGCGACTGCCCTCAGCTACAGTTAACAACCAGCCTTACAATTGTAAAGGCTATTGGCAACCACCTCCTAAACCATGTTTTCCGGACAAAGAGCTTTTACATTATTTTCCCACTAGCAGAAGTTTCACTGTGTTCTTGTACTGCAACTAAAGTGAGTAAAGGATTAAAAGTAGTCAGTGTAATTTTACATACTGGCAAGAGTCCTGAAAGTAGAGCAAGACATTTTTCAGTAGATTCTTTGAATTACCAGGATGTAAACGTGATGCAGGACGTGCTTATCAGCACCCTCACAGACTGGTATGCGCTGAAAAGATCCCCGCAGGATGGCTGCATGGATCAGCCGGTTATGGATCAGATCCTCTTCACGTTCATAGGTATATTACCATAGGGATGGACAGGGGAGCCTCTCTGAATAAACTACTGAGCTCCAGACAACTTGTCTTGCAACAGCTACCCCTGCAGTCCCAAGGACTCCAGCGGGAGCCAGGGTACAGCAGATCCCACAGCATCAGTCCGGAGACTGAAGCCCAAAAGAAGGAAGCAGGTACGGTGCGGGAAAGCGGGGCTCCGAGCAGGAATGCTCCCACCTGACCCATCCACATCTGGCGCCAGGCAGCCCGGCGCTGTACCTGGTGCAGCATCCGAGCCTTTCTGCCAGTGTAGAGAAGCCTACCCCTATCCCTCCACCCACTCCGTGGTGTAGGAAGTGTTACACAGACAGACTCATGAACACCATCTGCTTAACTGTAGCGTTTGACTCCCTCCCTCTGGCGTATAATAGTCTGAGATGGGCTAAGTGCACTAATGCAATCCTACATTTTCCATTTCTATATGTAGTGAAGAAAAAAAAGTCAAAACGTACTTTTCATCTCCCACAACATTGCTCTTAGTTTTCTAACTGGATGTGCCTGCACTGCTTCTTTAAACAACAAAAAGGAAAAAGAAATTCTGTGGGAGCATGAAGTTTAACTAGAAGAAACTCTTATTTCAATAAAAATTAACAGGCATAAATATGCGCAATACTGACATCTATACAGGAACATAAAGTCTACACAGGAAACAACTCTTTTTTTCGTGGCATCTTTATTCATTCTACTATGAAGAAAGAACACTAAATTCCATACATTAATGCAAATACAATGAAAACTTCAATCCAGACTAGGAAAAAAACCCTTCTTTCTAAATACATGAAATCACTAGTCATCTTTTTACTACTCACATCCACATTTTAAAATGAAAAGAAAAAAAGAAAAAAAAAATTTCCAAGGACTTGGGTTGTCAGTCAGAGGGGTTTATTAATCCCACACAACAGTGTGGTCTATTAATTATAGAATATATTACTTACAGCATTTCTGTAGCTTGGAATACAAGTAACTGAAATTGCCTCCTAGTGCTCTGGGAGATACGACAGCTAGTTAGACAGAGGCACACAGTCTAGTACTTTCCATTTTTAAAAGCTGTCCAGTGATTTCACTTGCCTCATCTTTCATAGTGAGGAGGATGATGTTTTTGAATTTATTTTTCACAGAAGTCCAAAGTCCCACAGCAGCAAATGTGGCCTCTTAGCTCTCACTGGGCTTCAGCATGCCGGAAAAAAACAAGGAGAAAAATCAGTTCCCAGCAGGCTCCAACTGAAAACGCTAAAAGAGGACCACTCCAGTGCATCGCTTGCTCTCCAGAGCATCCCAGGGAGCTCGCCCAGCACCACGCAGGGAGCAGAGCTGGGAACAGCACTCACATCTCCTAGTGCCAACCCTGCATCCTAACAAGAGATCAGAAGGATGTTCCTCATGCACCTATTATCTGTGGGCTACATGTCAGCTTTCCCTAAACTGACAAGCATAGCTAGAAGGACAGGGTAGCTTTTGAGACACACAGATAGAAATGATCCCAATCTTTATCTTTAATGCTAAACTGCCTGTACAATGTCCCCTGAAAAAAATAATTAAAAGGATTTTATTTTTTTGCTCAACCTTATGATAAAACAGTTTTGTTTGACGTGGGGAAGAATGGCATAGGAAAAAAGGAACATACTTTTAACGTAGCAGTGATTTAAGGTAGGAAGAAGAACAGAGGCTGCTCACAGGGCTCATTACCACACCAAAACCTTTCACCTGTAAGAGGAAGCCCCACCAGCCCCAGGCTCACGCTGCGATCAGCTTACATTTGAAAACTCCTTCTGCCCCACCTCAGCCCAGTTCCCAGCGGGCATGCCTGCGTGCCTCCAGACCATCCCACCAGTCCCACCACCAGCACTTTCTGCTCAGAGCTAGAAAGAAGGGGAAAGCAGAAGGATTTGAAATACTGATGCTTATCTGAAACCATACACCCAAATAAGCCAGAGGGCCAACTCCAAGCAAGAGGGTTGTTTCTGATTCTCAGAAGACACAGCAGTTGCCAAACTAAGAAAAATATTAAACTGTTAAATGAAACACAAAAGGATGACACAGTTCCACACTTACTGAGTATTTGCATGTGGACAAGACTGGCTTGTTTGGGATGATTAAAGCAATATAGATCAAATCTTGGAGCGTGCATTTCTGAGCGCTCTCCCAAGCCCGGGCAGGCCGGCCGGCCGCAGCAAAACCCAGCCAAGGGAAAAGCTGTTCCTCCAGAGGCTGGCAAAAATACAGCATGCACCCCCCGCCAGAAGCTAGCGCCCGCACGCTCCGGGCATCCACAGCATCTTGGTACCCCCTGGCCTTTCCACACCCCGCTCTGCTCCCGGCTCTCCCTGGCAGCCACGGGAAAGATGAGCCCTGCCCGGGCAGGGGAAGGTCCCACCAGCAGGCTGGTGTGCCTCATCTTCCTGCGCAAAGCCCTGCATGAGCCGCAGCCGCGACGAGATGGGCTCCGCCTGCTCAGTAAAACCCGTCGGTGCAGGGTTAGGAAGATTACACTGCGACTAAATGAAAGACTCCTCTCAAAGACGTCAAGCCACCCCTTTGATGCCAGCAATAGTTCCTGCATGGAGATGCCGCGAGTGCAGGACCTGCAGCCGTAATACCCTGCCAGGACTGTCTGCCTTTCTGCTAGAAGACAAGACTGGACTTACTACTGTGGCCACAAGACTCCTGCAATTAATTTAGTCCAGAATCTTACGGTTTGGTCATATGAATAGCAGATAGTGTTTGTAACCTGCTCAAATACCTTGACTCTCAGGATAAGACATTAAAGAAAGCAACTATTCACCTTACTGTTCTAACATCCTGCAAATTGGAGATCTATTAGTGGAACCGACAGAATATGGGAGGTCAGGGGGAGGAAATACTAATATCGCAATTATTTGGTTCATACCATTTTAGTAAGGTTTTCAACAAAAAAAAAATATGAGAAGGTAGCATTTGAAAACATTTAGAGAAACACATTCTTAAGTGAGGCCTGAAAGCCATCTGAACAAATACAGCAGAAATCTTCCACAGGCGCGGGTTTATAACTAGGATCTATATTCTGATAGCCAAGCAATGAATGAAGTTTGTCAGGCACACGAAACTGCTTTACATTTATGATTCATTTGCACATGAACTGCTTTCAACAGCTTCATTTTTTTTAATTTGAATTATAAGACCATTAAAATAGAAGAAAGGCCCCAGCAATCCGCAATACACATCTAGCCCAATATTCAGCCTCCTAAAGAGGCCAGCAGCGCACAGCTAGGGAAGAATAAGGCGGCATTCATACCTCCCCCTAATAATTTCTGTGTCTCCCCCCATTTTCAGCTCAAGGGATTTGCTGTGCCTGCTGTCATTCCTCTGTCAAGTTGTATCCATAATACCTCTCTGCCAAAGGCTTGCCCAGTCTCCCCATTAGCCTACACAAACTTCTTGAACCCACAGCATCATCCAGCCAGAAGTCCTGCAGGTTACTCCCTCTGGCATGAAGAATCACCTCCTTTTTCTTTTGAACCCAGCTCCCTTCACTTTTATTTCCCCCAAAATTTATTTTGGCCATACAAGCAGTAGCTGGATGAGCAACAACTTTAAAGTGTATCACATGATGCATTAGGGCTAGAAGTTGAAGCATCGTGCCATTACACCTTATGATTATGTCATTTTTATGTATTAGCACAGATTTATACAACATTATTGACCTTGCCTGATTTGATGGGATAGTAGGCTACTGGGCACTTCAAACAGTTTTATTTTTTGAGGATAGCATCAGTCTCAATATAGAAAGAATTCAGCAGTGCTATTATTGAATACTGGAATTTATAACCAAGATTGCATGCACAAACATGCATGACAAAGGCTGACAATACGCTCTTTCTTCAAAGAAGAAACAGTGCACCTCCTCACCTCTTACAGTGAAGAATGTTTTCATCCCTGATGTGTTGCATTTAAGTATAATGAACTCTTGCCTTAATTTATTTTTGAATCAGGCAAGCTGAATGTACTCAAGAGATGGTAGTGATATAAACTACATTTTAGTGTAAGGTTATGAAACTTGTAATGAACCATCCCACACAGTTTTTGTATCAGACAGCTTCCAGAAAAGTTATTTTAGATTACTTTCCCATTGAAAAGTGGTTATGGCATTGTGCAAAATATCCTGCCTGTAGAAATCATCAAAATACTTCAGTCTCCAATCTTGCAGTAGCTGCTTTAGGTTGGCAAATTCTTCAAACTCTAACCTTTTTTTCTAGGAGTTCACCTACATAATCATTGCAGGATGAAGGATCTGTCTAGGTCTTCCCCAGTTTCATCACAATTGTGCCTGGAAACTTATGAGGAGTCATAGTGACAGGGATGACTGCAGATGAACTAAGAAAATGAGTATAACATTTGATTTTTTTTCAAAACATGTAAAACCGCTGACAGACTTGGATGCCCTTGGATGGGCCATCTCTCTAGGTTTTATGAAGACACAATGGAAAGAATCTGACAAAGGCACACAAAAAAGTACTAGACAGTAAGTGAGACACACAAGAAGTATTCTTAAGGCAGCTCTCTGGGTAATGAAGAGAAAAAATGCAGAATTTTGCTGTACTTTAAAAGCTAAGCACCATGTAGTGCCCTCTGCTGCATACAGAGGTAATAGGCAAAGCAACACTGAACAATGACATCATTTGATATTAAACAACACGATATGTTGTATGTATGACAAATATTTATTTCCTTAATTACTCTTGTTTTCTAAAAATACTAATAAATTATGCAAACATCTTCAGTACCAGCTTAGAGCAGATGTTTTTTACACTCTCTCTTCCCATTTAGTATCCTGCATTCTGTCTGCGAGCAAGCTGTCAGCCCTCCTCCCACATCTACACAGTGGGAAATTCATGCTGAGAGTGAGCTGAGATGCTGGGCGGCTGGGTGGGGGGACCGTATAGCACCCTCAGCATGAGATTTAATCATGACACACTCAAGACGGCTAAACAGCTCAGCAGGACGTGGTCCACACACTGCCCTCGCCGCTCCTCCTAAACTCAAGTGAGCTGGAAGTGCCCATCCCTCCCTACTTTCAGCTAAAAGAAACAAAACAAAGACAAACAAACATAAGGGAAGGTCAAACCTCTGATGTAATTTTCAACTTCAAATAAATGTGCATTAACAGTCTATAAAAGGTCCTTCATGCGCAACATGAAAGAGATAAATGCAGACCGGAGGAACCGCGAGCCTGAAGAGGATTTATTGATTGTCAGACAGAACCGAGGAGGTCTCCTAATGTGGAATACAAATATTTAATCTGATTCTGAAATCTTATCTGCTGCCTTTAAGATGATTAACAGAAATTCTCTTACAGCAGACTATGAATTCTGATCCATTTCATGAAGTAGGAATATTTTCAAGAAGCAAAGCTTGTGCATTTGAACTAGTTTATTAGCATTCTACTCAAAATCAAATTCAATGAAGTTGATCAAGATTAAAACCTGTTCAAGAAAGTTAGGTCATTAAAAAAAATGTTATCTGCATGCATACATGTTGCATGAAACAGGCATGTCACACACATGCACAGACATGAAAACATAAGCTATCTTATTTTACATGAGACATGAAACATTCAAGGTCTTCACACTGCTTTTGAACAAAAACTGGCATGAAGATCTTATGGTAGAAAATTTCTTTCTAAAAAAAGAAGTTTTCCCAAACTGATAATCTCTGCTCTAGCCTGGAATGAAAGGAGATATTCCAGAGAAGAGGGAAGAATTCATACATACGTCCCTTTTTCTGTCTTACACAGACTGAGTGCAAGGCAGACAGCTAATATCATTGCTATGCTTGGTTCTGCCCTGTGAATCTATGTAACTGGCCAAGTTTCAGGCTTCTCCTTCGCTTTTCCTTTACATAAAGTGGCAAGGAAAGGGAAGTACAGCCAGCCAGCTTGCTGCGGCCAGCTTCCCTCCCCCGGAGGAAAGCGAGGGAGCTGTCCTTCCCATTTCTTTCATTTCTGCCCATAAGCTAAGCTGGCAATGTGCCAGATAGCCCTGTCCTAAGTTTTCCATATGTTTTTCGCTAGAAATCTGTGGGCTTCAGTAGGGTCTCTCTGAAGTAAGAAGAGCGGCATAGGCACTACGGAGGAGAGGGAAAGCCTCTGCCGTCTATTCCTCCTCGTAAGAGTCCCCCCCGGCAATCCAAAGTGCGACGCGATGCTTGGGGCTCTGCCCCACGGTCACGAGCTGCCCCAGCCGGCTCATCCTGCAGCCCGCCTGAACACACGGCATCTCTGCTGGGCTACAGGAATAAGGCAACAGTGATGCCAAATATCCATTTAAAGCAGGGCTGAGAAGCATCACACAACCCTCAAGCATTTGGCAGGTCTGCTTTAGATCTGTGTTGGCTGGTTGAATTCAGCCTGTTCCTGTTTAAAATGAGCTAACCTGCATTTCCACACTAAGTAGGGCTTCAGCTGGGAGCAGTCAGCACGATGAAACCAATCCAGAAGCATATACACCAACGCTCCTGCTTTTTTCTCAATAGTCAATTCATAATGAAGCTACCAGGCAACAGCTGAACATTTTCTCTGCGCTATTAGCCCCAGGGCTTTTACCTGAGATGTAAAAATAAGTCAAATAACCTTGCATTTGTCATGAGCAAAGAATACGTATGCAGTTGCAGCACCTCACCTAACTCAGTCTGAGCCTTTCATCTAGACAAGACCTTGATCCAAGGGCAACCCAAATCAGTCCTCAAGTACAGCGCTGCGCGGGCTTCTGCTTGCTACCCAAAAAGGTAATGTAATGCACCACTTGTATGTGCGAATTTCCTGTAGTCAACGAAAAATTTTACTTATATTTTCATGATGAAAAAGTCCAAAGGACATTGCTCTCTTAAAGCTCTATGTTAATTCTTTGTATTGTCCAGAGCAGAAATACCTCTCCTTCACACAGAACGGTACAGGATCACAAAGATGCGGGCCCGTTGCCTCCCAAGCCCATGGGAACCCCACGCGCCAGACCCATCCTCTTCAGCAGAGCACGACGAGTACTTCACAACCATTATTTTTGCACATAATAACTGCAGTCACAAAACAAGTCTCCCCTACAGCAAGAAGAAAGTGTTTAACAAGGATCTTTGCATAATTTCAGGTAAAGCATGTTAGTTTCCTGCTTTCCCCATATCTTCTTACAAAGATATCCAGTTGGTGAGCAGACATATGAACACCTGAGGTGATGCAATAATGTCACAAGTGCATTGCCATAGGACACCCTTCCCAGTATAACAGCCCAGATTCAAGTGGCCCTCACCGTATTTTCCCCCATACACCAACTGTGTAGCTCGTATGAAGCAGAAGTCCTGGGGAAAAACACAGTATGTGGTCATATATTCTCTCCTGCTCTCAGCTGTAAAATGATAACAGCAACACATCCTTCCCTAAAGGGCTTCTGTGATCATGGAGGCAGAAAACTGTCATATGTGTTCTGGTACGGAGATAGCGAGGTCCATATACGGTACCCCAAAAAAGTCTTTGTCCATCATAACCCAGACGCAGGAGAGTGTCAAAACTTAACACTGTACCAGAAATTATAAATCTGCCATTTCTTTAGCTGCGAGCACTTGCCTTCAGAGCTTTTAACTTCAGGTTTTAGCACATAAATTCCTAAGGTGTCTTAAGGAAAATAGAAAATAATTACATGCATACGCACACACATGCACTATACGTGTACAACCCTAAATATCTGCTTTCTTACATTGCGGAAAGCCATTATTCCTGAGCGTACTACCCTGATGGGCCTCATTACTGAAGGCTAATCTCGTGTTACCTCTACCGCCGCTGCCACCAAGAGTACTTTGTGCCAAGTATGCAGACTTTAAAAGTTATTCTTTCTTCTTTTTTCATCTTAAGCCAAAACACAAATTTTCTGTGCAATATACTTGGTAACATATATGCAGAACAGTTGTTAGCACCAGCAACTACTACATGACATCAAAAACTTAAACTATACCAAAAAAAAATTTTCAGATTAGGCAGGTTACATTGGATGTTGCCTGTTGAACTTGATCCTGAACTTCAGCACGCATGTTCTCCTCTTGAGCAACATCAGCTGACAGGGAAAGGCTGTGGTTGCTCTGGGAGGAAGCAGGAACAAGAGCGAGCTGCATCCCCAGCACTAAGTGCAGGGCCTGGAGGGTGCTCCTGGGCAACTCCCAGCTGGAAGATGAGAGACTCTTTCATCAGCTGGTGCCCTTCAGCAAGGTACTCGGGGTATATTCTGGGTGCTGGGAAGCTCTCCTTCATCTCCCAATTTCCTAGGCAATCCCAGAGCTGTTCTGGCTGCTCCTGCTTTGAAGGCTATGTGGTCAGAGAGAGTACATAGTTTTCTCAAGGGATGTAGGTCATGGTAAGAAAATTTTCACTTTCTATCTCTCTCTTGGTAAGAACATTACTTCCCGAGTCAAAGAAAAGATGCTCCCCTGAGTGAAAGGCAAGTTATATACTGCTGCAAACAAAACCAGTTTTAGAGTTCCTCTCCCCCACGCCCTGCTTCCCCTAAAAAAAGGAAAAAAATATTGTTCATAACGCAGTGCATTTGGTGGCCTAAATATGGGTGTTACCAGATTCCCCACTGACACAAAGAGGTCATAACTTGAGAAGGTGAGAAAATTACTTAAGCTTCCATAAGAAAAACTGGCCTGGAACAATTAACCTGAGAATGGCACCAGGACGATGTCCCAGAAAGCTCTTTTCCAAGACAAGTTTATACTGGGAAGAGTTTAGCAGTTCAGGACTCCCGAGAGTACGTTCTCACATTTACACCTGACACAATGAATTCTTCATTTGGACAGGCAATACTCTCAGAACCCATCTGAAAAAACAACTGCTTTTTGCTACCACGTTCTTACATCATTTCCTAACCTCCTTATACAGATGCTAGGAGTAACACACTACCACATCCAGTATTATTGGCATCTGCCTCCAGCATAGAGAAAGGAAAACTTTGTTACGCGCTTGTGAAACCATTGAGCTCCTTTGAGAAACATCCTTGCCTTCCAGGATGCTGCCTGCTTCTCACACTGATACCTAATTACCACACACCACTCCTGATCGTCTTTACACATTTTTGATACACTTAAAAATACGTTCTTCAACTATAATCAGTGTTTTTAACACACTTTTTTTCTTAAATGTGAGAAGTAAAACACCATACTGTGTTCTGCCCTTCAATAAAATTGCCTACACAGCTACTTTTGACCTATGAGTGCTTGTTCTCCCTCCCAATTTTCTCTACAACCCCCCCCCCCAATACAAATTTGGATTACTTGACTTTTTTTTTTTTTTATTAGCTGTCTGCTGGACCTGTATTACTGCAGATAAACACAAACACATGAAAAAGTTACAAACGGAAGAAATATAGAGGCATACAAATGGTCTTTCACTAACCTTTTGCCAGGGTGGGGAACCTGAAACGGCCTGTGAAGGTCAAGCCAAAGGGGACCAAAGCAGACAGCAAATTTGCTCCCGTCGGCTTGTGAGCAAGTGAGCAAGCAGGGAGAGCTGGTGGCTGGGAGGGGAGGAGGAGCATACCGGGGCAGATGAGTGGTTAGCTACTAAATTAGAGAATAAGCAGCTGGGAAGTGCAAATAACTGTACACCGTCTGGGAAGTGGAGAGGAAAAGGTATTTTCTGCCAAACTGCCCTAAACTGTCAAACATCTGCATTTTTCACTCTGCAAGGGTCTCTGTTCCCCCTCCTCTGCCAGTCTTCCCTGTGTGCCAGCAGAAGGCTTCTCCACAGCACCTGCAGACCGCGGCATTTCACTGGGAACTGGGAACACCAGCACGGTCAGCAGGAAGGTGCAGGGAGCTGGCGTGTGTGCACGCACCTGGAAAGGAGTGCTTGAGAGCCGAAGTCGCTCCTGGGCACTACTCATTCCTGCAAACCTTCCTCTGCGGAGAGTGCTCTCTGCACCAGCTTCAAGTCTTTTTATGGTCAAGGTAGTTGCAATGTTGCCAAAGTGCTGAGATTGCCGAAGCTGCTTTGATGGCCTAAGAAGGCCTCCAAAAGCCTGAAGCAAGGCAGACGTGATTAGTCTCCATAATAAAATTTCCAAATACTCCTCTGGTGAGGAAAAGCCAACGAACAAAAAACAAACCACAACCTCTGACCCACACCTTTGCTACCCAATATTTCTGTTAGAACATACCTCTGATGACTGTAACACCCTAAAACTTATAATTACAAAGCTGAATGCATTTTCATCATGCATGTTGTGGGTAAAGTAACTTTTAAAAGCAAAATGACTAGAGACCTTTCACTACCAGAATCTCAGATGTCATTTGAAAAAACAAGAGGATTCAGATCCAAGCCCAACAGATTCAAACCTGATCGAGACCACGCTGAAACCAAAACAGCAAAGACCTTAATTTTCCAGTCATCTGGAAAACCATCTCTTTCTCATACAGGAGAAGAGATTGTGGGGGTTGCTACTGCGGATAACAAACTCCTCCTAGTTCTCAAAACACTTCTGGTTTAATATAATTGAAATCTTGTGAGAATAATCAGCTATTATTTATAGCACTTTTGACCAAAATCTTGCAGGATGTGCTTACAAGATTTCAATGTCACTGAAGCACCCCAGCCCACATGAAAATAATACCTCCTTATACCATCTCTGAGTAAAATTAATAGCCTTACAGCATCCCATCCTATTTTGACTGCTCTTTTTGTTCACGTTTCCACTCATAGAAGTAATACTTAATCCTCTTTTTCAGCAGACTGTTTCTGCCTTGTTTTCTGTAATCATCATTTACCTCAAAGTGTATTACAAGGGAACAGGTCATAGCATCACCACGCCTCACTGCCTTTTCCAGCAGCGTCCTCTGCCCTGTATTGTACATGAATCCTTGCTTAGTGGTTAGTATTAAGCCTTCATGTTAGTGACTAGCCTGTAGCTCTGATAGTCTTCGGTGCCTTGCCCAGGTTTAGCAAATAATTATGCCTTCAGTGTTTCTGCTTTAGGTCATCCTAAGACTCGAGTTCTTTGCTCCTAGCAGAAGTACAAATACATATTAAAGTAAAATGCATCTTTTCCATTACAATTTCTAGTTGCGCAATCTTCTACTTGTTGGTTCTGAGTACTTCTGCTTCCTGGGCCCTTTGTAGCTGACATTTCTCTTTAGGCACCTATAGTTCTATAGCACGGGAACACCAAATTTACTTCTACATCCCACTCAGACCACTTTTTGGTGGCAGAAATGTTACACGCAGTCTGGCACACCTTCAGTCTGCAGCGCATCTATTCTGTGGATAATAAGGGGGACTTTGCTTTCCAGTCCAGCCAAACCAACACATTTAAACAAGTGAAGGGAAGGGGAAAAAAAAATAAGATAAAAAAAAGAGGAATAGTTCTATATCATAATTGCATACTTATAAATAGCATGTTTTCCATGTGTGTCAGATATCAAATAGCTTAATGACAACTGATAACTGGCTGATTTCTGCAATCTGCCATCAGCTGCTATTTTCAAGAGAACACGAGCTATTCCTAATACCACAGTACAACTCCACTTAGTTGTGTAGGAAGCTTACATTTTTCAACCAGATGGCAGGTATATACTATTTTAACCAAAATCCTGTTTTAAGAACAGCAGTCGATACAATGACAGTGCTTGACAAGCCAAGAGGCACACGAAAGTAGATAACTACATAATACCATTTAATATTGTCCTTTAAAAAAATAACATACTTATGAACGGCAACAGATGGGCCAGACAATCAGGCTCCATGACCTCATTTACTGGGAAAAAAAAAAGTGTTTTGTTTGTTTTTTTAATTAAACTTCAGCCTTTATTTCCAAAATATACTTTGTAAAACTTGGATGTGATTTTTCTCATGCATGTATCAAGCCAAAAAGCCTCTGCTCCCTGAGTCAAGCAGGGACAGAGCTGTTCGGCTGCATTACAGTGTGATTAATCGACACAACTGCATTAACACCCAACAGGGGGAAAAAGCCACCTCTAGAATACAGGGTTTGATAGGACACAAATAACCTGTTGTTAAAGACCTCTGTCATTAGAGCAATGCCGACCAATTAGCAAATAAATTATTTACACCGGCATTTCTGTTGCAGCAGAAGACATTATCCTGTTCTGTTTCACTGCTGTCTCCTAAATAGCAACAGCAAACAGTAGCTGTGAAATCCATTTCACATCTCGCAGAAGCAAGATAACTCGGCATTTTTCAGAATTGCTTTAGTCTGAACACATTTTATCTTCTTTCCCCGCCCTGGTAACAAACATCAGCCCCTTTTCAGATCTGACCCACTGCAGCCTCATATTGCTGCCTCTACCACAGGACATGGTTTGCCCTTCCATACTTACATTACATCTGGGGTCCTCTCTTCAAATACAAATGGAGAATCAAGAGGGGAAGTAGACTCCGAGTGACTGAGCTGCACAAGTGAAACACCCCAGGTGATCACCGCGGCTTCTGCTCTCTTCCGTGTCAGAGACTTCCCTTGTATTCAAAGCCAGTTCAAGCGAAGAAGAGCCGACGTCCTACCAGTCAAACACACTGAGCCTTTGGATCCACTAAAGCCCTACCAAAGCATTTAGGAGTAGCTGTCTATATAGTTACTTTTGCCTTTTTTTGGATGCATGCCTATGAGAGAAGGAAGCAAACTCTCTTTATATTTCACACCCATTCACACTGCATTTTTTTCAGGGTGTTGCTAAAAGAAAAAAAAAAAAACATCCCAAGCTAGTTCAGCTCCAAATGGCCAACCACACAATCATTTATTTTCCTCTGGTTATACTGACTGGGTTATTTTCCCACACGCTCCTGATGTGGTGAATGACTTGTCTGAGCAAGCAAGATAATGCTTTAGGCAGCAGATTAGAAAATGCAAATGCACAGGGAGTCCAATAGGCACGTCCTGGGCTGCGTCCTGCCCGGCGAGGCTTGGCTTTCCATCCCCAGCTGAGGCTTCGGGAAGTGTCCACCTCTCTGAAGGCTTACGCTGGGGATCTCAGGCACTGAGTGAGGTGCTACAACATCCCCATGCCCCAACCCTGTGTCCGAAGGCAAACGGTAAGGATGACTTCTGCCAAGGGCTCAGCCCCGCTATTAACCGCAGTGACAGCAACCACGTCGCCAATCCAAGGCAGACTATTTCAGCCAGGACAGATGTATAGCTTAACGGGGAGAAATGAGGACAGTCTGGGAGAACAAGAGTCCCTACTCCATCACTTAGATGGCAAAAAGGTCAGGGAAAACCAAGGACAGAAGGGGTTGGACTGGTTTTCACTCCCCTGATCAGCAGGATGGCCTTGCTTGCCCCACACCTACCCCCAGAAGAGGACAAAGCAGGTCCTCATCCCTCCCACCCCCCTCCTCATGGCAGGGAGCACCATGGAGGAGAAGAATCCCAGGCTTGTGGGGTCATCGCTTACACTGTCTCAGTGTGAGGCTTACAGAGCCTCAGGAACATCTACAGAGTGAGGGAATGATGGCACGTATTTACCTCTGACCACCTCTGAATGCTCTAAGTACCAGCTGGTAAGGAATGGCAAATTACCAAGAGTGTCCTGGAACAGGTTCCCCAGCAGGGCTGTGCTGACAACGTCCCTGGACGCTTTCAAAGACCTGACTGGATCAAGCCCTGTGCAACCTGGTCTGATCTCACAGCTGGCTCTGGCCTGAGCAGGAGGTTGGACCAGAGACCTCCTGAGGTCTCCTTCCCACCTGACTTCTCCTGGGATCCTCTTCTGCTTGACCTTCTCATTCATTTCTGTCCTCCTTCTCCCAGGTCGTCTGGTGTTTCACCACTTCAAACCAACATGCTGCTGACCATCAATTTTTTAGTATTTAGAGTAACTGAAAATTGGTGTCACATTAAAATCTTAACTGGAATCGGGAGTGAATTTTTGCAAGTGGCAATAATGAAACAATGCTGAGAAAGAGCACCCTGACACCTCTTTTCACAGGCTCTTCACTTGAAATTGCAATTATAGTGATCTAGGTACGAAGACAAGTCTGACATTAAAAAAAAAAGTTGTTGTAATAAAAGAAAATGCTGGTTTCAGTTTGCGGGGAGATCCTGAATCACAGGTATGCCTGAACCACAGAGTACACCCCAGCAGCTGGCAGGATGGGTCCGTCAGCTGCATTGCACAGTCCTCCCCAGGCCACTGGCTCATGCGGTCAGTACTCGAGAGCTGAGACACCCGGGGCCACATCCCACCGCTCAGCAGCGCAGGGTGGCTTGATATCTTCTCCTGGGCAGGAGCATGGTTAGGGGCGATGGCGAGGTAGGAACAAAAGGCATCCCAAGAGTTGTAGCATCTCACAACGCCAAGTCAGCCTGGCTTCCTTCCATCTGACTCATGCCCACGTACCAATGCAGCTGGCGCATGGCTGTGCAGGGAGGGAAGCCACGTTTCTCCCCTAAGGGAAAGCTTGATTCATGCTAAAAGGTATACCGGTCTGGATCTCAGGAGAGGTATCTGCCTGTTCTCGCTAACACCAAGGTTATTTAGCTCCTTCCCAGCACCCAACCCAATAGCCTCGGCAGTTTGGGCACATCACGCCTGAGCAGCAGTGGTCCCACAAGGGGTGGTGGGATTTATGGACAGAGTGATGTACCTCAGATGTTCGAAGTCCCCAGATCCCATTTAAAGTTTCACAGCAGGAGAGGAAAGGAAAAAAGAGAAGAAGAAAAAATAAATTTAAAACAATAAAATAGATGTGTCCACAGAAACCTGAAACGCAGACAGGCAGTAGCCCGGTTATCATTGCTGCAGCTCATTTAAAGACAGTACTTTTCCACACTGCAGTCACATTTCCAGTTCGTTCGCAGACCTACCTGGAGGGACCGAATAATTTGCATCTATCTTTTCCCAACATTCCACATATTATTTGCATTTATCGTGAAAGGGTGGAGAATAATAGCGCTTAGTGCAAGAAATAAATACATTTAAAAAACAAATCAGTCAGCTCTGCCAGTCAGACAGATGCAAAAGTTGACAAAATACAGCCTTTCATTATTTTTTCATTCCAACCAATGCACAAAATACATGAAATATAAAAGAGTGCCTCACATAGATTTTTTCCAGCTGAATGGAGCTTTGACAGTCAAGAACACTGCATTTTTCACATAATAAAATGTGATTTTCCATCAATTGTACCAGTAATGAAAATGTAGCATACAGCACAATCCCTTGAAAGCCAAGAAGTCGAAGCCAAGGGTGAGGCTGAAAGTTGCAAAACCGGGAGCCTCAAGGGAAGAGAAGCGGGGAATAGAGGAGAACTGGTCCTCTGCCATTCATTTACTTTTCTACGAATGCCCCCCCAAAAGGGCTCCCCCTCCTCCCGCTCCTGGTGTTCAATGGGAGGGGCAGCCAGAGCAAAACCATCCATCTGGTTCCCATCACAGGAAAGACTGCCTAGGCTAGATCCTGCCAAAGCCTGTCATTAGCAATCAGCATGAGAGAGAGCATGAGAAAACACAGCACAGCTAAGACAACAAACCTAATACTTTTAATACACTAATCATAACAACAGTACTCAATTTTGTTCTTTATAAAAATATCACGGGAGTCAGATGGGTCATCCCAGTAGCCTCATTTTATCAGAGAAATTAATGTAACAGGCAACACAAATGTTATTTTCTTCTGCCACGGTACATCTATCAGCACCTATTAGAAGTATCTACAGGAGTGAAATATGGCAAGGAAGGATAATTTGATTAAGCGGGTGCAAAACCTTGCTACCCATTAATATACTTCGTCTCCTTTTAGCTACAGCATAATAGACATGGCATTTAAATCCTGATGCAGCCGCTATAATCCAAGATCTAGTATTTTATGAAAGCTTGGAGAGATGACAATCAAACTGCCCATGTTCTTTTGCCACAGAATTTCAGCACAACCCTTCCCACCTCCCCGAGCCTTGCCAGCCAGGTAGAGCAATGCCAGTATTCCCACAATTTCCACAAAAAACTGCCCTTCTTGCATATCATCCTTTAAGATCTATGTTATCACTCTCTCGTTTCAGGTGACCAGGAAAAAAACCAACAAAAACCAAACCCACATCCCAGTGGTCTATAGCAGTACCTCCCAGGGCTGCTGCCACGCGGAGTGAAGACCCGGAGGGGTATCAGGACCTTGTACTGCTGGACGCTGCAGGCAGATGAAAGCAGCGCTGCCAGCTGGACCTTTCAGCCACAAATTTCCCCCCCCCTCAGGAATATAATCACACACACGCCTAATTACTGAATAAGAGCATCTGTTAAT
Source organism: Oceanodroma leucorhoa (assembly GCA_030449065.1). Classification (NCBI taxonomy): domain Eukaryota; kingdom Metazoa; phylum Chordata; class Aves; order Procellariiformes; genus Oceanodroma; species Oceanodroma leucorhoa. The sequence continues at coordinate 8,702,974 of JASVER010000005.1, read as the reverse complement.
TACCTAGCTGAAGTAATTAAATCTGATTGGTGTCAAAAGTGATCTGCCAGTAGAGGACAGAGAGAGGCAACAAGCTCTAATCCTTTGCTATTCTCCAAAGCTGCCTCAAACCAGACCCCGCAGGAGCTCGTTCTCCTCCCTGCAGGCAACGCAGACCCCTTGTTTGGGGCGTTTGTCCAGCTCCCTACAAGCTGCGTTTTCCCCCATCACTTTGACAAGAGCTGCCCCTGCTCCGCTCGCTCAATCCTGCTGTCCTGGAAGAGTGCCTCGGAGCAGATGAACACTTCGGGATCTCCAGGAGAGCAACCTGAGATCAGCTCTGTGGGAGAATGCCTGCCTTGAGCTCCTTGCACTGGAGTTAACAGCAACATCATGACCGACACTTGCACAGCAGCAATCAAAGCTGACAAGTTTCTTTTTAAAGATCTCCCCTCCCTCCAGTTCCCTGTACTGGGGGCAGAGGACAGAGATGGGAAATGGGGAAGAAACCTCCTTCGGGAAGAATTACCATGTCTCTGCCTAAGGATGACACAGTGTCAACTCTCTCAGGACTGTCCCCATGCACATCACTGTCACCTGGCTTGCTTCTCTCAAGCCTCCTCCTTTTGTTAGGCTGTTCCCACGCAGATCTAAGAATATCCTGAACAGATGAGTGAATACGAATAACAGCTCTTTTTTCCTCCTTTCAGGAAACTATTTCTCCATTTGTTTCTCTCATCTCCCTGCTGCCGTATTTAGCTCCAAACATTAATGACCCATTTAAGAAGGGGAAAGTGTCTTCTAGGAATGACTTGCCCTGGGCTATTCCATGGGCTGCTCAGAAGTGAAATCTCATCCTTTATACCCTCTTCAGTGGAAGAGGAACATTCCCAAGACCAAAGGAAAGCACAGCTAGACACAGAGATGGAAAGGGAGGGGAGATTTTCTCTGTCTAGTTCTCTCTCGCACGTTTTGCTGTGTTTATTATCCTAGTGCTTTAGAAAGTAAACATCACTGGGAGATCAGAGCTGAGCCCCAGCCCAAGTCTGCTCTGACTTGCTGCCAGATAATCAATGAGAAACATCTCAAAATGTCTTTTTTTTTCCCCTTTGTGGGACAGGGACATTTATGTCTCAGCCCACTACGCTGAAGCTAACACAAGCCTCCAAAGGGTCAGACAGGCATAGGTGCCACAGCCCAGGGGGGGAGCACAGGAGAGGGCAAGGAGGCAGCACTGCTGCAGGAACCTGGCCAACGTCAGTCCTTACCCCCGACCTGGCTGTGCTCCATCACACCTCCTGCCCTTCATTCCTGCTGTCTTGGCTTGACACTGCACGCTCACCTGTGGGCTGGTAAAAGGCTGCGCGCTGGCTTGACTCCTTCAGGTTGCTCGCTGGATCCCGGGGACCATTCCCCCTCCCAGGAACAAGGTGCACAGCCGTGGGACACAAGTAGGAACCAGCCATAGGGCTCTGCATGTCCGAGAGAGCTGGAGAGCAGGATGAGATGGAGAATGAGGACAGACAGCTCTGTGAAAAGCCGGAGGAGCAGCTTTGAAGGAAGAGATATGGTAGAAACAGAAGTTGGCCCCTAAAAAATGAAAAAGAACAAAAAAGGCTGTGGAAGAGCAACCCAGCTGCTGAAGACCAAGCAATTAGGATAGGGGAAGAAACAACCAGGCTACTGCTGACAGATGAGAGTTCAGTTTCTCTCCTAGATCTCCCATCATAAGAAGATGATGGAAAAGGGTGTGTCAAAACCCTCAGGAGCCAGAGCTAGTAGAAACGTATCTTTCTTTTACCCCTTAAAAGTCATGGATCAAGAAGGCTTTGCCTCCCTTTCACCATTCTTCTCATCTCTGAAACATTTTCCTGCTGTCTTTCCACTCTGTAAACTTTGACTTTAGAATAGCAGAAGATACTGTGTATAGGAAGCCAGCCTGTTGTTTAGACACAGTTGTTCAAACCTAAACAATATAAAGAGGAAAAAAAGCAGAGCGGAAGAGACAGGCAGATGGTGGTGAGCTGTGCAGACAGGCATTGCAGCCCGAGCATTACTGCAACATGCTGAAGCACGGTTTGCCAGAACTTCTAACTCCCTCTTTTTTACAAGCTTAAAAATGCAAATACAAAGCCTCACTGCGAGGTGAAAGTTGGGAGCTCAAGTTTCAGCTCAAATCTACATTCCTAGTGCTGTTGTATTTAAGATTATAAAAATAATGCATGCATACTGAAAAATCTGATTTGGCGTGTCTCTAAACAAAAAAAAAATTAATACAATTTTGGAGAGGTAAAAAAAGGGAAGAACAGTATAAAACATGCTTTTCATCAATTGATCATCTATGTTTGGTTTTATATATATATGTCATTTTCACAACAGTGTTCACCCAAAATTCAAAGCTTCTGAATGTGAAGGAGTACCTCAATACTGTTAGGTTAACCTACACTTGAAAAACAGCTTTGGACAGCTTTTAAATCCATAATGCTTGCTATGATATATACAATATATACTATACTTAACAGGATAGTGCCCAACAACTGTAAAAATATATCCAGGGATATTCACATTAGGAAAAAAAAAAGTACTTCCCTTCTGTTTCACTTGAAATTACTGCAAGCCCCGCTGGGGCAGGCTGCAAGGAGAGGGCAAGCACCCAGCGACACCTTCCCTGAACACGCCGAGCATCCAGGCTCCGCTCTCTGTGCCCTCCGCAGAGCTCAGCTGCCATCCCTGCATCTCAAACTATGTCAGGGCAGCCGAGCTGTGAAGAACTATCCTCATTACCAGTGAACTTCTTTGTTTTGATGAGGTAAATGAATAACTATGTTTGCGCCTTAAGTGGACTATAAATCACCAAGGCATTTAGCCACTTAAGCTTAGCGCTGTCAAATATACTTTGCAACGGCCAAACACAATCCGTATGATAAATTTACGCAGCTGAAGTTTTCAGACCACCAGTAATTTCTGCCTTAAAATTCTCACGACTRAGAAGAAATATAAGAGAGACGGGGCAAAAAAAAGGAAGAAAATAGGGAATAAAGGCATGTAAGTACCAGTGACGTAAAGGGGCACAGATTTCCTGGAGAACGTGACAAGCAGAGGCAGAATAAAACAATCCAGAGCTGAAAAGGCAGAGGTAATACTTCCAAYTTAGACTTTGTGCAATCTTGCGCCGTGTGTCAGCAGGAAGACCGGCGTTGACAGAGAGCACTGCAAAACACGGGATCTACCGAGCCGCAGATCAGATTTGGAAAGGGATCTGCCACTGTCACCGCTGGGGCGGGACACGCACCCACCGCCTCCACTTCAGCTCAGCTCGACTCGCGTGGGGTTTGGCCGGGGGACGGYCACGGGGGCCGGTACCAAAGGTCCCACAAAAACAGCGAGACGCGACGCGTCGCCTCCCTCTCCCCTTCTCCTCAGTCGATTTTAACCTTAAAAACAACCCGATCCGACTGCGGGACTATTCCTCCCCTGCCCGCCCAGCCAGCGGAGCCCGGTGGGGCCGCGGCTGTGGGCGAGGGAAGCCGACGGGCCCACGGCCGCGCCRGCCCCGCGCCATCGCTGCGCCTGGAGGGGCCTCTAGCGGCACCCGACGCCGCGCAGCCCCGCGGGCCCGCCTCCCCCGGGCCAGGGGCTCCCCCCTGGCACCCCTCGACCCACCCACCCCGACGGCAGCCGCTGCACCCCCTTCCTGCTCGGTAAGCAGTATCCCTGTGCCAGCGGCCCTGCAACGAAACGCCAAGGATGTAAGAGCTGTTGCTGCTGGCTTTTTGGACTACGTATGTCATCCACGTTCACCCATGCAGGGAACGTATTCACAAGGTCCCCACGCACTCCGCAGACTTTGCTTTCCAGAACTGGCCCCCGGAGCTGGTGAAAACGCACCTGCAAAACCAGTCGGTGCTGGCGAGGATGCAGATCAAGCCACGGCTGCCACCCAAGCTGCCGACACCGGCCCCGGGACCACTGGACACCAGCTTTCTTCCACAGCCTGCTTGCCACGGTCTTGCCACCCACCACCCCCCCATGGATGGCCCAACCCCTGACCCCTGGAAGAGGCACCCCAACAACTGGAGGGCCAGCATGCTTGGGGTGAGCGGGCTCCAGCCAGCATGGAAGAATTTATTTCTATCTTATTTTTCTTCCAGTTTCCTGTGGCGAAACCTGGATTTGCAACATGATCTTGGTCGAGTCCTACAGTCTGTCAATGTTCACCCATCAATTTGGAAAAGGGGGATAACGTCAAGGCTGAAGGCTAAGATGACTTCAGGGCTGTATTTGCTGCATCACAGATAACCACCCCACTCGCCCTCCCAGTGCTCCCCCATGGGGATGCAATTAGGCAAGTAGCTTATCGAAACATTTGCTGCGACAGATTTTCCCGCAAACACCAAGTTTAGCACAATCACTTTTTTTACTCCCATTTAGAAGTGGAATACCAAAGGGAGTGCAAGCTCAGGCCACACTGCATTTCACCCTCTTATGGGCGAAATTACCCATTTATGGGTAATGTCACTAAATAAGGTTGTCCAGGTGGGAAGGGACCTTGGGAAGTCTCCAGCCTCCTGCTCAAAGCAGGGCCAACCCTGACTTCACATGAGGTTGCGCAGGGCTYGGTCCAGTTGGGCCTTGAAAACCTCCAAGGACATAGCTCCTAGAGCCCCTCTGGGCAATTTGTCAATGCTCAGTTATCCTCATGGAGATTTTCTTTTTTTCAATATTTTTGTCAGAAAATCCCATTTCAGTTTGCAACATTGTCCCTTGGAGCCTGGCTCCATCTTTTCATTAACTTCCGCATAGGTAGGGTCAGGCTGCTGTAAGGTCCCCCCTAAAGCCAACTCTTCTCCACGCTGAACGAGCCCCTGTCCCTCAGCCTCTTCCACAGCACATGCTCTGGCCCCTGACCATCAGATAACCCAGTAATTTGACTGTTTTACATGATGTGCTACTCCTATTTTATAGAAACTAACACAAATGCTAAAACACGTGTGCAGCCACAGGTCAAACATTAGATAGTTCTCTAACAAAACAGCAACAAACTTACCAGCTATGCATTTGTTTAAAGGAAAGGCAAACAGTAGAGATCATCTATGGTTTAAAAAAGGGGCAAGCCTCCTTCAAGGCAGCAGAGGGAACCTACTTCCCATTTTTCACATGCCTCACTGTGAAATACACATGAATATACTTAACTCCTTGAAAACTTAATGCCTTCAATATGAGTCATGCTCCAAAATACTAGCGTGCTTTATACCAAGAGAGTCCTCTGATTCACATACCAAACAGGAGTATAATGATCATTTCATGCAGGTAAATTATTTGGAGCAAGACAGATGTCATATTAGAAAAATACACGCTGTGGTCCAAGAGACTATGCTCAGTGACTAGCACTTGGGGAAAACTATAAGAATGATCAGCACCTTTGTATACGTTGATGGGAATGGCAATAATTAAATATTACGAGGCCTGAATGAAACTCCCAGGTGAAGGAAGCACAGGAGGCATACCTGGCTGCCCTGGAAGGATACTCTGGCAGCAGCCCTCCTCCTCTGCTACGGCCACAAGCCACATCGTTGGGCAGAGCTGCTAAAAAGTGCCAGCCGGAGCAAGTACTGTACCCAAGCCCAGCTCATGTACATGTTCAGGTGCCCCAGCAAGTCATYGCTGTATAAGTAGGAAATTCAGCCTCTGTGCAAAATTACTTCAGCGCACCCAGTGAGTTGACACTGTCAAGAGCTGCCACCCAAATGTAGGCACAAACACAGCACCCTGCCTCAGGGACGCCGAATAAAACTTACAGATTCAGCTGCCTTTCTGCAATCCAGGAAGGCGACACCAAAACCACCCAGCCAGACGGGTTAGCTGGCTATTCCGCTCCTCCGCATTGGAATCAGGATTTCCAACTTGCTCCCCAAGCGAGCTGGAAAGATGAGTTGTCACCATGACAGAGCTGCACCAAGACATGATGAAATCACCGGCAGGGCTCCCATCGACCTCAGGTAAACTCAGGTGCACACCGTGACAGGCTCCAAAGAAACTTGACAGAGACAAAAATTAATACCACTACTATTTTGGATGCAAAAAAAGGTTATTTCTTGTTCTTCTCCCTTACATTTCAGGGACATAATTTGGAAGCTTATCTTCAACTAGTGGCTAATCACTTATTTTTTTCCCATTGGTTATCTTTCAAACGGAAAAACATCACACTAATTCAGAACAAGGAGGTATCAGAACAGTCAGTGGGCTGTGCAGACTCTCCGTGGGCTACAAAGCCACTGATCTGGAAGACACACATCTTTCTTCTTTCAGCTGTGATTGATCGCTATTTTTCAAACTAACCAAGGCAGAAAAAATCTCCATTACCACTCAGCATGCCAAAGCATACTCGAACTGCTCCAACACGTTACGCTGGAATTAAAACAAAGAGTTATTTCTGGTTTGTTTTATTTCCTTGCTAATGAGGYGACTGTTTTAGGATCCTTTGCCGAGAGCAGCTACCTTTTGCTGAGAGCTAATAAAGTTAACATCAAAAGCAGCTGTGTCCTGGACCAGACCAATGCCAGGGATCAGGTGGAAGCTGCAGGGCTGAGCAGTGCAGCGCGCTGTGCCCGGCATCAACATGCTGTTTAAAGTGTGGATGAGATACTATAGATTCTGTACTAACCAGAAGTGAATTAAAACTGTTGATACATTTGGGGGGTTGCTTAATGAACAAGATAGGCTTCCCCAGGTTTTAAAGGCTGCTTATTACCTACTTTCTGCTTGGCTACCCAGTGGGGTGTATAGCAATTAATAGCTGTGCCTATTGGCAGCAGGTCACTGCTAAACCGGTGTTAACCACTATCTATCCATCTCTGTTCCTGAGACCCTTAAGGGAGAAGTCAGCTAAGCACAAAGCAAGGTTACAAACAGGGAGATGGATGCTGATGCCGTGTCCTGGGACTGCGGGGGTGAGCTGCACTGCTGGGGAGCAGCAGGGAACCCTCCTCCTTCCAGCCTCTGGCTCAGGGCGTCTCTGCAGCCCAGCGTCACACAGGTTGGACAGCAAATACACCTCACTGATCGTCTGCCACCCTTGCAGCTCTGCACATCTTGGGGTGCTTTGGGAAGGAGGGTGCGAGGCACCAATGCCCTGCCAGCCTTGGAGGGAACGAGCAAGAGGTAATGAATTCAGTGTCAAGGGCAGCAGGAGGGCTGGGGTGAGCAAAGATGAGTCCTACCAAAATGCTTTGACAACAACCCACTGTACCACGGCAGGGAGAGGGTCTGGACACGAACAGAGAGACTCCCGCCAGCTCGAGCACRTTCACAGCACGAGAGGCGTCACAGCACCCCGCTGGAGCCGGGACCTGGCTACAAAGGGCTGGCAAGCAGGGTGCTAATTCATAATGCATCCGTAAACACCTTTATTTTTCTGGAGCTACATCAAGGTCTGGAAGCAGAAAAAACAGTTACTCCAACCCAAAACTTGGCACAGTGGCCCCGCCTGTGATTATTTAAGAGCCAACACATTCCCAGGACAGTTAATAGCACCGTGCTCTGCTTAGAAAGGAGGACTCCACAGAAACAAAAGTGGAATAAACAGGGAGGCAGCAGTACCACCAAAACAAAGTTACAGTTACAGAGGATTGCAAACGAGTCAGGGGTCAACGACACACAGGTTTTGCAAAGACCACCAAAGCACGGACTTAAGAGGATACCATAGGCACAGCTTAAGAGGCAGCTATTTCTCTCTGCTCAGCAGCCGTAAGGCTTCGGATGAAGACTTGGCCCCGTCTAGGAAATAACCCTTGCAGAAAAAGGCAGGCACATTTGGGATAGAGACCAAGAAGCAAGCAACAAGAGCCAAAAGACATTTGGAAACATGATCTATAGGTAAAAGCTCAGAAGATTAAGAGAAGGTTACAGAGGTGGTAAGTACATCCTGAGAATATAGAGTCCTGAGACCAGCTAATTGTATGAAAAGGATGGTCATCAGCTGTTCTACTGCACGAAAAAAAMCAGAACCCTATGCTACACCTAACAAGTTTTGAGGGTATTTTGAAAAATCTTTCTGACTACATGGAGAGTGAAGGCCTGGCACAGGATTTGTTGACAGGTTGTGAAATTACCCTCATCAGAGGTTTTGAAGATAAACATCTATCCTTCTTGGGGGCAAGGAGATGGATTAGAAGATATCTTGAAGTCCCTTCTGGCCCTGAATTTCCAGAAGTACTCCAGTTCCACTGGTATGCCCTTTCTTGTCAGCAGGCTCTGATTATTAGCCTTAAAAAAAAAAAAAAGCTTGTCCTTCATTTAGTTCTGTGATGCCAATTCTCATTTTCTCTCTTCTTTTTTTACTATTTTATTGAGTCATCATACCATACCTCTGCATCAAACCTCAGTGAGCAGAACTTCTTGTGTTCGTACGTATAATGAACATGGTGGATACAGAAAACATCACCTCTGCCAGCTTTATAACAAAATACATTGAATTACTCCATGGCAGCATACCCTTGAGTATTGCACAATACCTGCAGATACTGACTTATCAAAAACAAATAGAGAATTTCGCTGAGCAGCGGAAAGAAAGTCAGAGGTGAGGGGCAGCAGTGGATAATTGAAAGATTTAAAATAAATATGTAATAGTCAGATCTGTTTCCTGTTTCCAGAGGTAAAGGAATTTCCTGTTTCCAGAACTGGCTATTTAAAGAAAATCCTGACAACACAGGGTTTCGGGTTGGGTGTTTTTTTCTAATAATGCCAAATAAAATAAATTAATAGGGCCAATGTGCCTGAGCACATTCTTTGGAGAGGAGAGGCCGCTCATTTGCCAGCTGCGCAGATCACCACGCCGCTGGGTGCCTCGGTGGCCCAGCTCAGCCGCAGCACCCAGCCAGGTAGGAGGAGAAGAAGGAGGAGGAGGAGGAGGAGGAGGAAAGCTTAGCAAGCATCTGCAGCCTCTGCACGAGGGCTCTGCCATCAGCCTCTTCTTTCAGCCCATGCCATAAATACTGAGGTCAGTCCAGACTGACTAGTAGGTACATGGGAACAGCAAAGGGGCCCTACAGCCAGCTCCGAATCTCAGCTGCTGCAATTACTCGGCAAAATACCCAAAGACTTCTCTTCTCCAAGCACGAAGCTGGATGCTTTTCATTCCAGCTGTTTTTACAGATTAGTCAGTCAAGGAGGAAAAAAAAAAAAAAGAATCCTAGATTGCTCACTTGTGGAGTATTTCTGTCATGTTGTCATTTTAGTAGTTTTCATCTCCGCTCCAGGGCAGTTCAAACAGGTAAAAAAAAAAAAAAAAAAGAAAGGGGGAATCTCTTCAGTTCACAATAGCAACTGAATGTATGCAAACTGCTTTGGTGTAACATTTAGCAAGGCACTATAGAGAGACAGAACTGTTTGCTCACTTTCAAAGCAACTGAAAGGTACAGCCCTGCTGGTAACTGCAGGAGAGCTCTGACCTCCTCGCTATAGAAAAAAGGTTTGAAATTGGAACTACACCTGTGTTGTACTCTGTGCATTTTGAAAACTTGAATGTTTAATAAACTTTACATAGTTAGAATTTTTTTTAATTTTTTTTTTTAAGAAAAAGAAAAGTTACATTTGCAGGTTTTCAGCACTTAAGAAGTTGTCGTGGTTTAACCCCAGCTGGCAACTAAGCCCCACACAGCCGCTCGCTCACTCTCCCCCGGGTGGGATGGGGGAGAGAATCGGAAAGGTAAAAGTGAGAAAACTCGTGGGTTGAGATAAAGACAGTTTAATAGGGAAAGCAAAAGCTGCATGCACAAGCAAAGCAAAACAAGGAATTCCTTCACTACTTCCCATGGGCAGGCAGGTGTTGAGCCATCTCCAGGAAAGCAGGGCTCCATCACGTGTAACGGTTACTTGGGAAGACAAACGCCATCACTCCGAACGTCCCACACTTCCTTCTTCATCCCACACTTCCTTCTTCGTCCCCTAGCCTTATATGCTGAGTATGACATCATATGGTATGGAATACCCCATTGGCCAGCTGGCCTAGCTGTCCCGGCTATGCTCCCTCCCAGCTTCTTGTGCACCTCACAGAGCATGTGAGCTGAAAAGTCCTTGAGAAGTAGACTACCTAGCAACAACTAAAAACATTAGTGTGTTATCAACATTCTTCTTATACTAAATCCAAAACATAGCACTATACCAACTACTAGGAAGAAAATTAATTCTATCCCAGCCAAAACCAGGACAGAAGTGAAATTCTGTCCAGGTCGGTCCTGAGGAAGAAAAAGCTGCACAGGTGTTTGTACTGTATTGCAGCAGGATTCCATAGTGATTTGCAAAGGAAAACCAAATCGATTGGGTTGCAGAGGTGTTAGCTGGGCCCAGGACTTTCACACAGGAGATCATGAAGGTAGAGGGAAGCTGGTGCTACTTTTGTGATGGGACAGAGCTCGGTGGTGTGACATCCACCACTCTGCTCAGCTCACATGTGCGCAGGCTTGTGTCTAGGGACCCTTCCAGGGTGGTAGAAGAAAAAATACACAGTAAGGTATTTCTAGTGATGAAAGCAAGGCAGCCTGTGACCAGCCTTCTCCTTCCTGCCCTCCAGGGGCCCGCTTTGTTCTTCCATACCTAAAATGACACCGGGCTCATAGCTGCACAGTCCTAGCCTTCATCTTGACCAAGGAACCTTAAGCAAAAATGTTAGCACTCTCTGCAATCATCCTGATCTAGAAGCAGAGAGCAGAGCCGGAGAAGTTCCACCAGTCTTCATAACACAAGAGTTTCCTGATGCTCCTCTTACTCCTGACTCCACAGGATCACAGACTTACCCATCTACCAGTTATGCAAAGCATGTTTCAGCAGGCACAAATTTGGGGGAGAGGAAGGGAGTTGGACAGGATTGCCATTAACTACCCTTCAGCTCCCTTGCATCACTCCTGTGATTAAGGGAACCGGAAAGATTTGTTATGGGGAAACATGAGGGGTGTCCAGACCCAAACAGGGGAGCAGGAGGCAAAGACAAATGGGTAGAGGAGAGGGGCTAACGCGTTCTCTAGCTGCCACTTCACATGATGCAGGGCTACACACAGTGCTGGTTTGGCAATGGTCACTTTGGATGGGAGCAATATTCAAAAAATATTGCTTCAGATTTTTGCAATGTTGAAATTAAACATTGTTTTGTTATTGATATTATCTCGGCTGTGAAATATTTGGGGCATTTGAGTTAATGCAGAGACAAGTGTCAAAAGGATTGAAAGACCAGATTTCCTGCCATTTTGCACAGAGAAACAGATGCTGAATGGAAACACGCCTGCTCACCCCAGCTGCCAAAACCCAAACTGCCTATTGCATGGTCCATTTTCCTGGACACTTTTTCCACCTGTTTCCTGGTAGGTAAGGACATCCAGCAGTGGCAGGGAAACAGCAGTGTTTAAGGGTCATGGTGATAGCACTACCCATACCAATCAGTGCAAAATCTGTACTCCAGCTCCATTCCCACGGGAAATGCTTTTACCCCATCACACTCCTGGTTTGGTTTTCTGCGCATCAGCGAAACCTGTCCTTGGCACGAGTAGTCTGCAAGGGACAGCCTTTCTGTGGCTGGCAACTAGGAGGGCTCACATGAAGATCAGCAAAATGGTTTTGTGGTAACACCAGCTTGCCAAGCCTGCCCAGAGGTGGCCCATCCATGTGATGGTCAACCTGAGCGGTTGCCCCAGGCAGCCCCAAACAAGGAATCTCCTGGGTTGAGGTAAAACCCTCTTTCTAACATCCTCCACAGCCCAACGCTTTTTCTAGGTTGCACTTTCAGAGAGGGCCAGGCACAACCAGGCTTAGGAGACCCCGGAACGTCTGCACAAACTTTTCACAGTGGCATTTGAGTTTCTTTCCGCAAGTTAAGAAAACAACTTGCAGCCAAGAGCTATCACAGGGCTTGGCCAGAGTTGTAAGGACATTGTGTCTGTCCGACTACACAGGAGTTGCAAACATTATTGCATGTGATTTACAGAGACTACAGTGTTTGCCACGATGCCATAGGACTCCCAGCGTGCAACTACAGCAGCATTCCCGGGATCTCAGGGCCTGAAAAGGCGGTGAGCTTGGGATGCATTCAAACAGCTCCAAACCATTACAGATGCTAGAAAGCAAATTCTCACCTCCCCACTCACTCTCCCCATAGAGGAATACCGAGCTGGCCATGTCAAGCCCTTGACAGCATCGAGAGCCACACGAGACGTTACCTACCGGAGAAGGACCAAAGCTGCCTCCTGAATGAGCATCCCTCAGAAACAGAGCAGACATTGAAATGAGCCTGCAGAATCATGCCCAGAAGTCAGGATAATACATCACAAACAGTAGTAAGTTATTCAGTGATCTGAAGCACCAAACCTCCAAGTCCTGCAGTCATTCAGGAAGTTTGGAAGAAGGCAAAATTAGCTCTGACTTCAAAAGCAGCAGAACAAGTGCAAGCTTGACAGCAAGTACTCTGCAGCTCCTGACCTTCGGAAAAATATTGGAAAAGGTATTAAGCAGGGAAAAAAAATAAAAATAAAAGAAATTTAAAAAAAAACAGTGCATGCCTAGACTGCCCCTACCCTACCATTTTACAGCTGAGCACTTCCCAACATACATCTCCCATGAGGTGGAGGTGGCTGGCAGGGCCAAGAAAGGAGGGCTCCTGAGGCCAGCGGAAATGACCTAAGTGACATGACTAATGAGAGCAGGAATCGGTAAGCATCCCTTACACGCTCACCGTCATCACTGCCAACACCAGCGGGAAGCATCTGCCAAGAAAAATCTGGTCGAGACGACAGCAAGGCATGGAGCTGCCTACCAGCTGGGGATGCAGCAACCAATGCTTTCAGTTCCATTTCTCACTCCACCAGACTATGACACCTTGCTTCATTGGGAGAAACATATGCGGAGGAACCGGATGTGATATTTTCTTTTCAACATCAAAATAATAGACGGAAGCAAGTTTGTCCACTTTCTTGGCATATAACCTGTGTCCCACACAATGCAAAGGAGGACAACAGGTAGTAAATTGAGGGCTTGCTGAATGGGAGTTTTTTAGTGTGGGATGCTGTTTTCCTCCCTCACCATGTACAACTGATGGCCTGGATCTTGCATATTTCTAGCTTTCTGCGCTGTGATTTTATGCTACAGGGACTTCAGTCTGAATTAGTAAGACAGCTTGCACACCAAGAAAATATTTAACTAATATTTAAAAACAAGTTCTGGGTTTGAGTTTTAAGCATAATTGGGAAAAAAAAATAATCACTGTGTGTATGCTAGGTGCTTGAAAAAGTTATTGCGAGATATTCTAACACCATTCTTGCAAAAACTTTATCGTCATGAATTACTTGGTGCACAAATAATTCTCCAAACCTAGGTATCTGCAGACCATACGCATTAGCAGAATCTAGATCAAAGTTATTCAGGCCATTCAGATAAACAAGCAATTACTTATCACTTCAAAACCAAGTGCAGGGTCACTTTCCCCTTGTTCTTTTACAGCTAAAACAATTTCATTGTATGTACTTAAATTTTTAAGTGCTGTTGAGATACCATTTACATTTAATAACTTCCATTTCACATAGAAGCCATGGAGGACAGTCAGCTGGAAGAGACAACAGCAGTGATACAGGGAGTGAGGAGGGAAGAAGGCGGCTTACACATGCAGAAAAGAAAATATCATCAGCATCATCTCCACACAACAGGAAAGCAAAACAGCAATGAAACTGGAAAAGAAGAAAAGTGGGGGCAGGGGGAAGCAAATAATATGTCAGGTAGGTCACACTATGCAGGAAAATGGCTAGAGTGAAACTAGCTCGCAGACATCAGGAATACTCTGATACYGAGATTTTTTTCGGACCACATCAATGAATTTATATTTCACCTACCTAAAAGAAAAATCAGGGCTCTCCATTTTATCTGAAGGACATAATTTGTTACTGGAAGATACCATTATTGGCATAAACTGGATAAGCACAATGAAATCAAATAAAATATGCAAGGCAACAGGACAAAAACATGAAAGGGGAAGTGAAGATTTCATCAGCTGCTGGATGGCAAAGCACCTTAGGGCTTTTAAAAGTTGGGGGCACTCTGAACTATTTATACTTAATAACTGCACTCTCATGTTTGTATCTATGCAAACCTTTTGGACCACTATCAGCTCCCCAAACTTTTCATGGAGTAAYGTGCGAGACTGCAATCAGATTTCTCCTTGAAGACATAATAAAAATGACATGACTTTGAAGATCAGCTCCAAACCCCTTAAAACGACCTCATTGATTGCCTGCCGCTTTCAGGCCAAGCAGCCTTAGAGTCAGGAGACTGAGGAATCACTAATAACAACAGGTCTGCATCCTGAAACTGTCTCCTCCTACAGGATACACCATATACTCCTTAAATCCAAGGCATAAGCCTTTGCCTATAGGCTTGGTACAGTTGGTGTAATGCTACAGCACAATACAATTCTTTGTACAATCGCTCCATATTACATTTTTTCTAAGCTGCTGGTTTATTTGCAGGGTTTAAACATTTACTTTTAAATGGAAAGATTTAAAATATACATACAATATCTGTACCTATCCTCAGAAAATCATGACACATCTGGATAGCATGCACATTACTATCAGCGCTCCAGGGGTCAGTTTAGCCTGCCTCCAAAATTTCGAAGTCCCTTCCAAAGCAGATTCCTCCCATGTTAAGTTTAATCCTGTAAAAAGCAGTAAAGACATGCCATCACCGTTCACAGAGCATGTCTTAGGACCCCAAATCTGAAGGGTCTTTCGTCATCCATTCGTTAGGGAAAGAGAAATTACTATTCCCATTGTTCCCGTACCACTCAGGGAAATGGGGACTGCAATATGTCTTGACCCAACCCCACAAAGCAACTTCTCGGGGCTGACGGATTTGGATTTCATCACGTGCCTATGACAACAGTTTACACAGATGAGCTGGTTTGACTCACTTCTGCTCTTCTGAAATACTAACACAGCTTCAAATTACCTAGGAAGAAGCCATGTATTCAGGCTCCCTGGTCAGAAGAGGAAAATCTTGCTTTATTCAGGTTCAAAGCATGCTTTCTCCCCCATAAGTTTTCACTCCCTTCTCACCACCCTCACCCTTTGAAGTGGCCAGCTGGCTAATGCCAGGTATACTTGCAGCGTAGTACGTCAGAGCCCAGCTGGGCAGGCTAGCACCACTGCCCGGGTGCTGCCCAGACAGACGTGGGAAGCCCAGGCTTCCCAATCATGGGTGTTCYCATTGCAGGGTCAGAAAAACTGAGCACAAACAATAGGCCCAATAATTAAACAGCAAGCTCATATTTGGTGCTTTTCATCTGTATGCTCCAAACACATTAAAAAAGAAGTAGTGTATTATTCTTGCCATTTGCAGTACAGGGAAACTGAGGCATGGAGAGATGAATTTCCCTACTAGGTTCACGTAGTGGGTTGAAACAAAGCTTGGGAGGGGACCTGTTAGCACAAGTTTGAACCTAAATAGCAAAGAAAATGAAGTTATTATCTGCATTCCATTGACTGCTGTACCATATGGTTAGACATGGGCACGAGTCCAAGCTAAGCACCCAAACGACTCCTTCAGTTTTAATGCAACAGACAAACCCAAAACTCRCATCATATTAATCAGAGTAATCCTTTAAGCTTTGCCTGCATTTCTGCTGACACTACGCTATGAGGATCTATGCTGAAAATTTAACCAAGGGTAAACCCAGCAGATGAGCAGAGTCTCTAACACTACATATATCTGATCCCGTCTTCCCAAATCTCTCAGCTTTTTTTATATGACTACAGGCTCTTTCCATTCCTGGTAAGATGGTATTTTAAAGTATGCTTTAACAAAGCTCTTGCTAAGAGCACCTTGGTTCCTGATTACATCTCCAGCACGTGTCAGGAAGATACTGCACACATTAATTGCTCTTTAGCAAAATCAGAGATTTTGAGATTTAATAATTCATTGTCTGCGATACAAGAACTAGCAAGTCTTTTATTATTAAATATTGTACAGCTTACCAAACAGTAGAAAAAACAAATGAAAACCAGCTATAAGCCGTCTTTATTTCCTTTGAAAACTGCTTTGTTCTGCTGCCCCACTGTTTGAAGTATACGATCTCATGTACACCAAGCTCTCATGAARTGGGGAAAATGAACCGGGGGATGAAGGACAGGAGAGGGAAGCCTTCACCTGGGTGCCCTGTGCTGATGGGATATGCACAGATCTTTTGTGTGTTTAAAATGACACTTCCTTGGGTTTCTGCTCTCAAACCTCAGATCAACTCACTCTGGATTGCAAACTCTGCCCTTGGAGACCTGCCAGAGGGCCTCCAAGGAGAAGCAGGGAGAAAGCAGAGGGTGATACCACGATTGCTCCAATGACTCTGAACTCAGACAAGCATGTCCAAGCCAGAGTGAATGCAGCAATGCTACTTCGTGCTGCACATCCAGAGGCTTTTCCTCCTCTGTATTTTAATGGTTCAAGCATTTAACCCAAGAAACAGCAGCGAGTGAGCCCATTCAGACAGAACAAAACTGAAAGCCGGTCAGGTCAGCCTGTTCGCTATGCATTTAGTAGGGCAGAAAAAGCAGGTACATTGACAAAAGGCTGTTTCTCCAAGAAAGCATACTTTCTTTTTATGCCTTCCATAAATTCACAGACACCCCTGCAATTAATTTCCAACGTGCCTTTTTTTTTTTTTTTTTTTCCTTACAAAGGTCAGCATAAGAATTTAACCTCACTGACAGGCAATGTCACACTAGGGATGAGTTCACCAGAGTTGTTAATAAATATTTCGGTACCAAACAGGATGCTGTGCATTTCCCAGGACAGACTGAAATGTGAAAGCACCCTTACCCAGAAGAGTGCCTGCCTGCCTTAGACCACAGGAGAACTAAAGGAACAACAAAAACAGAGCAGTTATTGCGAGGCTGGGTGTTGACAAGGGGCAGGAGATGCTGAAGAAAAGAGATCTCCACGCAATTATGAAGGCAAGTTCAGAGAAGGCAACCACTGAGGGTATTTCAATATGGCAAAAGTAAGGCCTGGCCAACTCAGAAGGACACTGCAGACACACACAAGAGAGTCCTTCCTCGCCAGCTTGATGAGGAAGGGTAACGTGGGGGGACAATACCTGGCTCAGCAGAYGGGAGGAAAATTAGGCAGAGCCCGGAGCGGCTGAAGGAGGTGTGCCAAGAGGCAGCGACAGCAAAGATCCAGCGCAGTGATCCGATGGTTGCACAGGCTAAAGAGACCTGGGGGAACAGGGATGCTGTATATGTACACGTGTGTGCGTGCCTGCCTGCGTCAGGTAAGCCAGCAGGAAGGAGGTCTCAGCGATGACGGTGAGAGGTAATTACAGCCTGCAAAGGTCTGGGCTCGTAAAGACTGAATTAGATTTCCTTGAAAGTTTGTAGCCAAAGATTGTGCACGTAGTCCGGATGCATGGGATGAGCAAGAGGCAGAGACTGAAGAACTACTCACTACGTGCCCAAATGGGATGGGACTGGCAAAAATCATGGAGGGATTAATAAAGGCTGTTAAGAAAGGGGAAGGAGATGGTTCATACCATCAGTAAGCTACACAGAGAGGAACGTCACAAGAAAGGCAATGAAAAGCTAAACGGAAAGAGATGAACAAGGGCGAAGAGGCGAGCAACATGGAAACTGTAGCTGAGGCCCTGGAGCAGGCTGGTGTACAGCAGGCAAGCGGCCTGACTAATAGCAAAGCCACCAGGAACGTGCAGGACAGCCCAGAAATGAGGCAGCAAGAACTGAACCAAGGAGGTGCCAGCAGGACAGCCAGAGAGGTCAAAGAAGATCAGGGGATATGAAAAGAGGAGAGTCGAAAGCAAAGCAGCCAAACATGAAAGGTATTGACCTGACCAAGAAAGGGTCTTGAGACAGAAAAGACATGACGGTAAATCAGAGTTCAAGGAGACAAGTTTCCTCATGCCCAGGAGAAAGAATATAGGGAAGACAGAAGAAAAAAAAAAACCAAACTTTAATATAGTGTTAACACCAGAACCCCAAAGAGAGGTAGCCCACAGGCACAAGAGGTCAGGAGTTTATATAGGTGTTTTGCCTTCTGCCTGACCCTGAAATACTTCAAACCAAACATACACATTTTGCAGGGTACATTTAAACCCTGCTTGTCTTCTCTGCAGAGGAAAATCAAAGCCTGCCAAGATCCCTTTTACTTCATTATTTCCTTTCTCATTGCACCATGAGGCTGAACCAGCGCAGTGACGAGATTCACAGAGATCCGTGTTTATTTCCGTGCGCTGTGTAGGGCGCAGTCCAGCCAGAACAACAACGACAATTGTTTCCTACAATTATTACCACATTTCACACCCTTTCCTCTGGGTTATGAGAAGCAGCACCCCTTCCTTGACAACAGCTACAGCCAGTTTCCTTCCTCACCGGAGACCTGCAGATGTTTGGTGTCTTTCTGGGTTTGTCGCTACTGTCCCAGCTCCCTTCCCCCTCACTAAAGAAATGGGGTTTCGTTTTCTACCAGAAACAACTCGATCCACGATACCATATGAAGAAAAGAATTCACTTGGCACTTGTTAAAATAATTTGTATAAACACTTCAAAAATCTAATTTACACCATTAGCGCCCCATTCAGAGGAAAACTTTGGTTCTTCTCTAAATCATTACTAATTCTGGCAGAAGGCCACATCTGGCCTATCACAAGTAATCACAAGGTTGGGTGTTTTTCTGCAAAGCAAAGGGCATCATTCTCCTGCACATCTTTGGCAAGGAAGGCTTTGGCTTAGCTTCCTCGTCACTTCAGGATGCTACATTTACCACTCCCTTGATAACACAAACAGTTACTTTTAAAAGGATGGCCATTTTACCCCTACAAATAAATTCCATCATTTCAAATGCACTGATTTAGACAGAAGGGATTTCCCAACCTCTTAACGTGATTTTGCGCTTGCTTAGCATCCTCTATCCATACATCTTCCAGGGATGTATAAACACGGAGCCAAAGAGCACCAGCCATTTTCAAGAGCTCTCAATCAACGTCCCTGTCAAATTCACTCCAAGGGAAAGCCATAACAATAGAAGGACATACAACAAAGATTTCAACTTTACTTTCATTCTGTACGTGAAAGAGGTTGAAATGAAGAGGCTGAGGCCTGAAGAGCTCACAAGGTCACAGCTCACAAGGAAAGCTTTGGATTGTGTGGGATCCTAAAACAAAATACTTTGAACCAAACAGATGCAGCTTGCGGGTCACATTTAAACTCCACGCACCTTCTCACCTCTCTGTAGGGGAAAATAAATAGTTTTATAGGAGGAAAATGCTTTATCTCAGTTAGATAGAAACACCCCATACATTGACGAGGGCGATTTGAGGAGAGCTGTGCAAAAGTCTGCACCAAGTGGCAAAAATCCTCTTCAATTAACAGTGTAAATTGGATGTTTAGGGACCAGAAATCTCCTTTTTCAGTATAAAAGTGGTCTGATAGCTAGAAGACACTTACAGGCACCATCTTTGCCAGACACTTCCCATCCACAGGCCCAAACACATCCCACCTTGGATCCAGCTCCAGCTTCCTGACCCACCTCCTCTCACTCCCTTCCAGTTAACACGCTTTTAATTATAACTGAGATAAAATAGCTAAACGGCCACTAGCAGGCTAATAATGACAACACACCTACGTGCCTAATTTCGGAAGATTACATCAAGCATTCCTGGTTGAGCTGAAACGGCTCACATGACTGCGGGGGGGAAGATGGTGGTGAGCTCAGCTCTTAACCAAAAGTTGTGTATTTTGCAGGAGAGAAAAAAGCAGGAGGAGGAAGGTCCTGTATCACCTTTAAACGAGGTCACGGGAGCAAAATATGGCTATTTCTTAGCCTTCTTTACCTGTCAGATAGSTCTAAAACGCAGCCCAGCTTGACAGCAGCACTTAACCATCCTGCATTCTTCACCGAGATAATTACGCCCATAATAGCTGAACCTCTGCTCTGCACTGCGTCAAAGGGGTTTACCTTTTGCAACTCAAACTCAAGAAATGGCTTAAACAAAAATGAGTTAGGTTTTAYCAGTCAGCCAGCAAGACGCATATATCTTCGCTTCCACAAGGCAACTAAGCCGGACAAAGACAGAAACAAGAGAGAGGGTAAATGCGGTATGTTTATATACATTGGTTCAAATGAAGATGCGCTTTGCTAGACTGCTGTCCTGTAATAAAAAAGCTCACCCAAAGCAAACATAAAGGCCCTATTTTATAAAGCTTTGCCGCTACTTCAGAAGCAGAGGGCAAGTACCCATAATGCCAACAGAACTGCGCGGGGATAAATCCTCCAAAAGGTGCACAAGTACTCAGCAGAGCAACTCTACACATGGCAAGGAAAGCCACTGGATTCCACGCTGATACATCTTACCTCATCTGAGCTTTTAATGTTTGGAGGGAAAGGAGCCCACTGATGTACTGGGAACCCAAAATCCAGTGATAAAACCCAGCTTCTCGAGAAGCCACTCCAGAGGTTAAAACTCTGTTCAAGTTTTAACCATTAAATACTCCATACTCAAAAAATTACATTAAATTTACAAATTATTTCTAAACCTTCAAGGCAGAGGGTCTTTTCGACATACTGCTTACACGAAGGCCAAAGCACTGAAACCTCAGCCACATTGGGGCATACGGTCACCGCCACAGCACAACATACATACATACATGTACAAGACCCAGAGGATGACTTACATTGGCTTTCCTCTCCAAATGAATGTATATCCCAACTGTTCTTTTCATTTTTACTATTTCTGTCCAATTCCTTTCTTTCCATTCTCTCTTCCCTCTGTTCTCCATAGCACCGCGTTGACACTAGACACATCCAATACAGAGATGCTGCCTCTCTGCCACTGATCTGGCTGGCTGGGCCAGCTGGATCACGCAAAGCACTAAGCTCTGACATTACAATTTGCTTCCGAAAGTTTTAGTTTTCTTAAGCTCAAAGGCCTGATTCCCTTGCATGCAGTTACGGTATAAATCCTCCTTAAAATACAATCCTACTTTGCTTTTGGAGGTATCAGTGCAATAAATGCTCTGCCAAAAATCTGGTTTTGTGCATAGTTCAGCAGATCGAAGTGTAAGGGAGCAGTTATCCCAAAGCACCCCCTTTGATATAAAAGCCTTCTCCTAGGACGCGGCATTTCACAAGGTGTGTTGCCACTGTAGGAAGTGGCCTGGCTGAGCCACACTAGCAGGTGCAAGAAAGAAACATGGRTGTGATTTTAAGAATAACAATCAAGGACGCTGAAGCCACCACAGCAAGGACTAATCATTCAAAAATTTCTTCCTTCTGCTTCACCAACATTGGTGTGCCTTGTTCCTAACGCTGTCATCAGCCTGTCTTGCACGCAAGCACACCAGCCAGGGGTGCAGCCTCTAACACGCTCAGCTTCCCCTCACTACCCCGACAAATTGCCAACACCCCACGTGGGCTGGACCTTACGCCACGATCTGGGGGAGCGAGCCCTTCCTCCATCCCCACCGCTTCTGGCATTTTTTCCATGTTACGGACGTGCACAGCTTGGCTGTTTGTTTTCGTTAGGGCTAACAAAGCAAAGCAGTTCTTGGGGACACCACACAATAGCTCACGTCAACACAAGGTAAGTCGCGGGAGCACGCTGATGAGCTCTTCATTCAGCTTGTTGCATCTTGTGAAACCACCCTTGGAGCAGATCTGTGCAGAGAAAGATTTCCAGGTAACTACTTCTCAAACCACCACAAAAGATGGTGTAAGAAAGGCCTCTCTCAAGTGAGCATCTTGCTTCTTGGTGTTCCCTACGTTGCTTATAGAGGGCCCAGCTACTGCTGTCCTTCCTACTACCTGATACGTATAGCCCAATACAAACTAAAATTGGGAAATCAATTCTCATTGGCTGACCCAACCTTAAGGAATGATACCAAGAAAAAGAAAGCCCTCTACAACTGTCTCATGCTATGTTATTTGCCATGCTGAATTATTCCACCAGGAACATTAAAAAAACAAAACCAAAAAAGCTCTAAGCAACAATCAGAAATGAGCAAAAATCCTAAATGAGAGCCTAYGTGAGACCCGATGTTCCACAAGAGTTCAGCAGGTGTATTGTTACTTGTCAAATAGTTTCACATTGCACAGGTAGCGTTAAATTCTTTTTTTCTTTTATTGGAGGTATTAACGGACTATGTTATCTTTGTTCTGCTGGTGCTATTCAAAAGAGGCGACAAAAGAATTCTCCCCACCTCCCTAGATTACATGTTATCCCAAATGTTTGTACTCTTCAGTCACGCTATGGAAAATATTCACGAGTAATCACACCGAAGTCATCGTAACTACCCCTGTGAAGAAACATTTAATCTCCTCTTCAAGCATTTGCAGAGATCGGGACCCGAAAGCCACTAATGTGCTGCACTCAGTTCCAAGCTCAGCATTTTTAAGTAAAACAGTCCATTTTTACATTAATATTGTAGTAAATATCTCCTTTTGTAACGAGCCCCTGACACCAAGAACCCCTGGCTTCACGTAGGTCCTTGCAACTCTGTAATAAGCTCTTGGGAGGTCCCCAGGTTTTTCTTTCAGCAACAGGGGCAAATACCACAGACTCACTTTTCTGGTCCTTGAAACAAATTATCAGATTAAGAAAATGATGTGTCTGTAAAAGTAGAAGAAAGATTGTACAATAGGCGGCATACCAGTGCGCTGACCCCCTTCAACCCGTGATGGGGAATTCAAACACAGCATTTCCAGGCTGGGATCTTCCGCTCAATGCACCCCGTGGTGCTTTGGCTTTCAGCGAGATGGGCTCCCTGTCTCCACTGCCTACTGCCCACCTTCTCAGCCAAGTCAAACCGCGGGTGGCAAACCCTCATGGCTCTGAGACCACAGGCAAGGTACTTMCCCCTGGCCCTTGGGACTAGGCGACCACCCGCGCTACCCGGAGCAGAAAAGGGAGCATCTCCATGCGTGACTCCTCTTGTGAGCTCTTCTGGGAGCCACCTGTGGCTACCGAAACTGGCTCCGTGTTAGTCACAGAGGGAGCCAGGCAATGTCTGGCAGCATACAAAGAAGTTCTTTTGTAGAAGAAAAATCCATCATGCACATGTACCTATTTACTTTTGAACAGAAAAACTTTCAGGTTTTGGGAGTAAAGGTTGTTTTGTTGGGKTTTTTTTGTGGAGTTTTGTTGTTGTTGGTTTTTTTAAGAGAAATCTTTCACATAAGATACGGAGGATGCTAAAAGTTTAAAACATGACTTTCTCATTGTATTATTATGTTTTCTGAAAAAGTAGCTCTTCTTTTTGTTTCAAGCTTACCTCCTAATAATTCAATTTCATGCTCCCAAATCCTTACAGAAAAACATCATTTTCTCCACAGGACTCATAATTGAATCAGCTTTCGCAATATAGCTTCTCCATGCTCTGGAGCACTCTTGTTACCTTTCCCTGCATCTTTTCTAGTTCTCTGGCTTTTTTCATGCTTTTTCTTTTTTTTTTTTTGTGGGTTTTTCCAGCTTGGGGAAACAAACTTCACACAGGATTCAACATACCTATGCACTACAGTTGTTACACATTGGTACCCTATCATCTTCAGTTTTATTTTCTATTTCTTAAACCATAAGTTTACAGAAGGAAAAAAAATCATACATTAAGTTCAAAACAAACTGTTAAAACACTGTAGGTTTCAAAAAATCAAAGAGGAAGCCTAAGTTCCTGCCTTAGTTTCTGCAATTTTCTATTTAGCTTTCTGTTATCAACTTGAGTATGCTTCTCAAATGCTTTTCTATCCTTTAAACTGAAGTGCTTGAATACTTGGGCTGCTGCCTAAAGAAGGCTGAGAGAAAACCTTTAGTCCAGTTGTCTTTTCACCCAGAATAAATACGCAAAAACTCCTCCAATGGAAAAGCAGTGACCTTCAAAAAAACAAACAAACAACAACAACAAAAAAACCCCCCAAAAAAAAACCAGCTGTAGTTAGGAAGGTAATTCACACTCTTGCATTTAAACATACCTAACAACATGTTCTTAAAAGGAACAAAGACATTTTAATTGTGTTTGTTGTGCATCTGCATTCTCAGCATTGTCCAGTCATCAGCATGAAATCCCGGTCAGGAGTGCCGGTGTGGGATGCCCAATGCCACCACCAAAAACACAGGCTGACACCCAACACAAACATGGGACGGGGAGGAAAAGAGATTTCATTTAAATGAGTGGCAAATGGACTGAGAGAAGGAAATACAAACAGCACCAACAATAATCCTTTTAACACATCATCTATATTTTTCCCCTCCCTGTTTACGTTGTACAGTAATAAATTTCAGAAACTTCCAAAGAAACAGGATGATGCTTTTACTTTCAAGGAGTCAGGAGCTAACTGCGAGAGCTTGCCCAGACACTGTTTGCAAGTCAGAAAGAAAAAAAAAAAATAAAAGCTTTAGTGACTTGATCAAAGAATAGACTCCTATCTAATAAAGCCAAAGAATAGACTCCTATCTAATAAAGTCAGGCGTGCCCTTACCAATGTATTAGTCAGACAGGCAGCTCTGGATTCTACATTTAGAAAATCTTGTATATAATTGCCTGGGCTTGTAAATGCCACTATATCATATTTCTAGCGATGCTTTGGGCAGCATATTTTGTATGAGTTATACCATCAGGAAAAGCATATAATCTCGCTCAACTGGCAATAAAACTGTGCTTACACACACACACACACTTCGGAACTGTTTAAATGTAAAGCAGAATACCTGGAACACATGAGCAGAGAATTGCTTGATTTTATCCCACCATATGTTCTACAATTCACCTGAAACCAGCCACTTACAGCACTACAAAGAAAGCTACAGTTTGTCCAGAAGATAATGGAAAAATGTATTTACTCTTGCTAGCAACTAAACAACATGAATATCAACTTTACCAGCAGCCTTCATAGTTAGCCTAGAATAACATTAAAAAGTGTGAACCCCCCTTTTAGTGAATCCAGAGTGAGTTTGACTCCAGCACTTACAAAACAGTTTTACCCAACCGCCATTATTCATGTTATCTTCACAACCATGAGGAGAGCTGTAAGCTGTTTCTGAAAGAGCACTCTCATTTCTGGAGACTGAGAAAGTATTTCCTGACTGGACCCTCAGAAGCTGATCTGTTAATAATTCAATGGCAAAACATATTTTCTTGGGCAAGAAGAGAGGAAATGGATATTAGAAGAAAGAATAAGACAGACTGTGTTTTCATATATTCTTTCCCGTGTTCCCCCTAGCTTGAGGCATCTCTATTTCTCATTTCACTAGAAACACAATCTAACTCCTACTGTCACTGGAAAATTCCCACTGATGCACGTAAAAGTTGGATCTTTTATGTAAGATGGGATGGGAAGCTCTACAGTTACCAAGCTTGCCTCCTCCAGCAACCCACCAGGGTTTTGGTAACAGCTCCTAAAAGCACAAGGGTCATCCATCTAGATGACTTCTTCCTTTAACGAGTCCCTTTCCAGATCCGCTGTGGTGTAGTCACCCAAATCTGCTGACCAGCCACACTGAACRCAACCAGTCTAACCCTGCATCAGGAGCAGATTAATAGATCTGTTGTATTAGGAATTGTAGAAGATGGGCCAGAAAGCTTGCAAACTTTGTATGTTTTCTGGGTTTTTAGTGACATCACAGTCTATGCAAAAATACAAAACTACACTTTTTTTTTTAATCAT
This sequence comes from Oceanodroma leucorhoa, assembly GCA_030449065.1. Taxonomy (NCBI): domain Eukaryota; kingdom Metazoa; phylum Chordata; class Aves; order Procellariiformes; genus Oceanodroma; species Oceanodroma leucorhoa. Next base: position 8,677,303 of record JASVER010000005.1, on the reverse strand, counting down.
TTACTCAGAAGATGAATTCTCTRCGCATCAATGAAGAACGTATTTTCATAGCCCTGAGGTTATCAATCAGGCTGCAGAAACACTGAAATTAAAGCGTGAATGGGCAATGTCTCCTCCTCCCCTCACTCAAGGCCCAACTTCAAGGCCCACAGCCTCTGTTAAGTGCTTTCTGCCAAAAGGCTGAGATAAGAATGAAAGGAAGGAGATAAGAAGGAAATGCTCACTAACAAGAGTAGTTTGTGAGTCTAAAGYCAGACTGAAAACATGTATTTAATGAGCTGAGTAAAGAGACTGTGGCTGCCCTAGGAGCAGGTCACCTGCAGACAGAAAAGTCACAAAAGAAGTGGAAAAATGAGGTTATTAAAGAAAGAAAGAGCACTTTGTTAATTTGCTTTCTCCAATTTCCATTCACCAAGTCATTACAACCTAATTTCTCAGCATTTAAAAATAAGGAAAGGTCAGGCTTACTGGCCATTTCAAAAGGTCTACCACAACTACTTAAAGCAGCTATTGCTGGGTTTCTGGAAAAAAAAATTAAACCATGGAAGAAGCGGCTGGCAAAAAATTAGTCTTCCCCAAGAACAAGCGGCACGGTAAGAAGAGATCCTCCTATAAAAAGCTGCTGGCAGCTATGGCTCTGTCTATCACCTTAAGCAGCTGTCAAAACAGACAAATATGGCTGAGGCAGGCCAACATTTTGTGGGGTTTTTTGTTCTGTTTTGTTTTGTCTTTTAAAGAACGATCACATTGCAACCGAAGGCATCAGCTGCCTAACCTTGTTCATAGCTGTGCGTTCAAGAAGGTATCCCATTTGCGTCCAAAAAGACAGTGTCCAAACAGCGTGGGTGGAAGAGCCAGCCAGACGGTGCTCCCGGGTCTCCCATTACGCGGAGCAACTGGAGGCAGGAGGACCAGGGGAACCTGTTACGCAGGAGCCAGACTTACAAAAGGACCTGTCCACAGCAAAACATGCAGGAAATGTGGAAATCATCCATGAGATCCACCAGAGCTGCTGTTAGCTGCTGCTGTCTTCAACGGTGTGTTACGGGTTAGATGATGGGAACAACCTGGCCCAATGTCATGGCTGTGAGCAGGAGGTTGGACCAGAGACCTCTGGAGGTCCCTTCCCACACAAATTACATTGTGAACCCACAAATATCTGTTTGCAGACTATAATGCAGAGAAGATAAGGCTGCAGGTCCACGGCAATTTATCTGGATCTCTCTTTTCCTCTCCCCTCACCCCAGGTTAGGTGTTTGCCTTTGAGCTGGCTCACTGTGGGCTCCTGTGTCGGAGCAAAAGGGAGAACAAAGGCTAAGAGACCTTCATGGCGCTCATCCACACCAGCTCAAACCACTGTGGCAGTGCAGATACAGAGGGAAGTTCGGTTCCTGCTAAAAATGATAAGGAGGGACTTTACTCCTGTAGCCAAACATGTGAAAATGGGCCTGCGCCTTCCTCAGCGAAGAGGAAGCAGAGAGAAAACAGGCAAGTTAGGGACAACACTGGTAATGACTGACTCAAGCACTTTCCATATCTACCCTATTAGGTCCCAGCGGATGGTTTCTCAACCTTGTTGTTCCCACGCTGTTCGGCACCGTGCCTTGCCTTAACCATCTCATGTTTTTAAGGGTCAAAATCACGCCATTTACAAAATKTGTGGCCTGCCTTCAAAGCAAAATAGCACCATATCCATTCCAAGAGGCAACTTTTGAAGGCTCAGCCCCAGCTAGCACCAAATGCAGCCAATGACATTACTGGAGCCATCAGGAGAGACAAGACATCTCTGAGGAAGGTGGAGATTGTAGAAGCAGCTAGAGCAGAGCCAACAGAAGAACAATGATGCCGCAAGCAGCGGGGTTGCAGGTAGGGAAGGGACAGGCTGTTATCAACACTTCATCAGGCTGGTGTGATCCTGGCACAAAGCCACCGGTGGAGAGGATGACAAGAGCTTGCATGCTGACGCAAGCTTTTAAGCAAAGAGATAGCATTGAGAAAAGGTCAATTACGAATAAAGGTAAAAGCCACACTTGCTAAGCTCACAGAAAAAGAAATTCAAAGGGCAGGAAGCGAAAAGCCCTGAGGAATTCCCTGCAACAGCTCAGTTTGTAAAGGAAGGTTATAGTATCCCAACGCTGCAGTGTAGTCTAGCTAAGCCTGAGCTAGCTTTAATCTAGGAACTTAAGTCACTTATTGCAGCGGCTCATCACAGGCTGCCTGAGCAGCAAGGGGAGTTAGCCACTGCTGAAAGCCGTAATTATTGCTGGAGTTGAAGAATGCAAACCATACCTGACCTGGCTAGCTCAAAACTAGCTCAGATATATTTATGTTCAGCTGCAACACATGCAGGAAAAATCAAGGATCCTAACAATGAAACAAAGCTTAGTTATCTTGCGAAAGTGCTGAGACCTTAGTTTCAGGAAGGGAAAAGAAAACCCCACAAGATGCCACTTCCCTTTCCACCCTCACTTTTCCAGGATGAGAGTAGGTCAGTCCCGAGATGTACTTCTGTGCGTTGCCACAGAGAGAATTGGACAGTACTGACAAACGTACTTCTGTAGAAGATACAGCATTGCCTTGAGGTGCAAATCTCATATTTTCTTACCATAATTAGTAAAGAACAAGCCTGTGAGAAATTGTATACAATACTAAAACCTATAGGTAACATCATGCAACAATCATTATCTTGCAGTTTAGTGAAAGAAACACCATGTAAACCTCCACAGGCTCCAGTTTCCTTCTGCAATAGCCTATGCAATCACTGCTGGTGTTTTCATGGCATACACCAAGAGTGCAAGACCACAGACTGGAACAGCATGACATGCCTCCTCTTGTGCCTACTGACCCTGMATAGTCAGTATGGGCCCTGCACTCATTTTCTGAGTGAACAACCAGCTCACATAAAGTAAGGATAGCCATTTATGAAGTATTACATGTTTATGGCTCCAGATTCAAGCCAAACACATATCTAAGTATCTGTGACTGCAAACTCACCATAGCTCTACTAAAACTTTGAAAAGACTTATGCATGCAACTCATTCATGAAGCAGGCTGAGGGGTGCCACAAGAAGTAATTACTACAGCCCAAGCGGTGAGAAAACAGGTAAAGCAAATCCAGGCAGGTTTTGAGCAAGAATTCTTTGCCCGGTCGTCTATTTACAGATTACCTCTCATTCACAAATAACCTTGTACGTGAGTATAATTATTTAGGGGTTTGCTCTGTGAGAACACCTACGGACTTCAGCCCCAGGTTAGTGTGGCAGTGCCCAGAGCAACATCAATCTGACAGAGCCACCAAGTTGTCTGCCCTGAAGCACTTGTGCTGTCAAACACAAGACAAGGAGCAACGTTTGGACCAAGCTTTCCAGCAAGCAGCCCTCAAAGTGCCAGCCATGGCTGTACATGGCTAGGCGGGCTGCTCCAAAAGTTACCACTGCAGGTGTCCTCGAAGCAGGGAGGACAAGAGGAAAAGGTGCAGAGCGAGCACTGTGGTTCAGGATAGCTGCCATAGATCAGGAATTGGGAACTATGAGAAGGGAAGGTTTGATAACGTCTGCAGCATGCTGGTAAGGGAGCACAAGCTTTGGCTGCACAGGTGTTAAATGCTGGGCTTGGCGAGGTCAGCGGTTTTCAACTTGGGGTCTGCAGAACCCCAAATGACCTGTGAACTCCTTTCCAAAAGGTCTAGAGAAAGGTAAAAGTGAAAAGTGACACTTATATTTACTGTATTTCCACTGGAAGGTCAGCAATCTGCAAACTAAAAAAAGCTGAAGACCATTACACTGGCAGGTTATTACTCACTGGAACAGGAGGCAACGTAAACAATTCAAAGCAATGGGAAATCCTCAGGAATTGGAAATGGGTGCACAAGCCACTGAGCAAAAGTGTTCACCAGCATGGAAACAAGAAAAAATTGAAATAACAGGTCCCAGTTGTTCAACATTTTCCTAGCTAGTGGGAAAAAAGTTCTGCAAAATTACTTCCTTTTTACCCCCATCACTCGTCACAAAAACCAACTCTGAAGTCTGTAGCTCACTTTTCTTCCATCTCACAAGATGATTGGTGTCTAGTGGCTCCCAACAGACAGGATATGTTTTGTCCTCTGTCTCAACACAAACACTGAAGAGATTGGAAAGACGGCACTGGGATTAATTTAAGTAACCACTGAAACCTGAAGCCCAACAATTATCCGAGCAGAAAAATTAAAAAGACTAATGCGCTGGCACACAGATAAATCTGCTTTCCCTCTTTAAGATCAAATATGTCACTGAATAAGACTAGCTATTGACAGAGAAAAGCAGAACAATTACAGATGTAGTGATTCTGACACTAAAACATTTTACAGCCATACTGTGCTTGAAAGGTAGCCAAGAAGCAAGTCCCTACAGACCTTCCAACAGCTATTTGGCATTGGCTTCACCGAGGAGCTCTAGCTGTACACCTCTAACAAAGACAAACTAACAATCAGAAAATACCTTGGAAACAAAAGCAAAGGACTTGAATTAATAAGAAATCTATAAACTAAAGGCTAGAAGCTACTGCCATAAATGAAAAATGACAAGATGATAGCCACTAATTCCTGCCCAAGGAAAGAAACCAGAATGATTGTAGGTCAAGTTGCCTACTTTTTGTGACTTCATCTGTATTGACAAAGTATTAATTAAGATTTCCTCTTCATACTTTTATTGAAGAAGTACTAATTACGACTTCCTCTTCGTACTTTTCCTGAAGGCACCTACAGACCCTGGATGAAGTCTTCTGCTGTTTATTTTTCGGAGTATTGTACACACCAAAAATAAAAATGTGACACATCAAAAATAAAAATGTGAAGAATACTAGTCCTGATTTTGCAAGCTTAACTATCAAAGGGCTTCTGGCTTAGACACAGACGACCTACTCTGGGATTAACCACATAGATTAACTCCTCAGGTTAATCTCTTAACACCAGTCAGGCAAATACAAGAACATACAACATGCCTATATTTAAAAATGTGAGCTCTCCCACCAAAGTCAGACTTAATTTGCTATGTGCACATGTGGGCATCTGCGTCTTGTCGAATGAAGATCACTCAAGGTAATGGGAAACCTCTGTCTGTACAGCACTTGAACATTATATACATCCTCACACACATATCTATATGAAGGAACTCAAAATTTCTCTGAGAAATGCTGCAAAGCTTCACAGCCCTACGAGTCCTACGCTCTTCCTTCCCCACCTCGCGGCACCTCCCAATCGTCTGAAAGATGGAGATGATACCGCTCAGCTAGACCTCCTAAGAAAATGCATTAAGTACTATTAAAGTCTCCACTTTCAATAAAAACAGAGCGGACCTGACACCTATCAGACTTGCTTCTCTACCACATAAAACAGTACATCCAAGATTATCTGTTCATATCACTAAAAACCTGGCCAGCCTCCCTTCTCTTTTGGTCTCCCACTCCTTCCAGATGTTGATATTTTTAAAGGAGGCTTCTCTACAAGGGTGATGTCTGGTCTGAAGACGCCTGTTTGAAAAATATATCTGTTTCTAGAGCATCTAAGATTGCAGAGACTGAAAGTTATTATTTGCCTGCTCCCTATTTACCCACTGTTTACCCCTTCATGACTATTCTTCTCCACAGCTTCTCACAAAACTAACGTTTTCCTCTTTAATTGCATAGGATTTTTCAGTCAGTAACACCAAGAAAGTATGTCTTTTTAACCAAAAGGATAATTGTGACAAATTATCAATGACGGTAGGAAAGCTCAGTGTCCTCAAAGCTTTTTTCAGCCCCACTTCAGAAACAGTGTGTGAATGTGCCCCTTTAAATTCTCTTTTCTCAAATTAAACCAGGGAGAAAATTCACACCCTTTTATTTATTTTTTAATAACCTCTCCTGCTAATAGTGTCTAGTATGTTAGATACTGTCTTTGCTTTAAAATAGACCTTAAAATCCTGGTTTTCAGCTCGTTAAACCCCCTCGTGAACATGCGGCTAATGAGGACATCCCTACAGCCCAGGCGAGCTGCTGACTTCTCACAGCCGGAGCAGGGCCGCACACAACGCGACACCGGGCTCCTGAAAACCTCCGTTCAGGCTCGTCCGACCGCCCACCACCCGCTCCTCCTTTGACTTAAACAGCCATAGAAACACCAAGAATGTGACAGTCCACCAGGACCTCCTTCCTCTACTCTCCTTCCCGCTGCTGTGGACATCCCACCCTCTCTTTGGGCCCTCAAGATTGCCCACGTTGGCCTGGACCGTCCCGCCTGACAGGCCCCATTCGCAAGGCCTCACCGGGAGGCTCCCGCTAGCAGGCATGGGGTGGAAATCTTCTGCATGGGTGCTGGCCTACTTCTGGCTTCAGAAGCTAGAGCATCTTGACAGCACCCTCAGATTAAGCAAGGTGTACGGGTCTCCCTGAGCGGAGATGGTGGAGACAAAGGAGGCCCTTCAAGGAAACCCAAAGAAAACACTCAGCTTGCTCTTAACACCAGCTATTGTTACTTCATCTGTCAATGAAAAGGGAACTTGTCTGGGCACTAACCCTGCAATACGCACAAGCAGGCGAGCAAACATTTAATGCCGGTCTGCTGGAGCGGGAGGCAAGGGCAGAGTCCACTCCCACACGGGCTGAGGAGCGGCTGCAAGGCAGGCTGAGCACTATTGGCAGCCAAATAAGACACCGAGAATCATTTGACCAAAACACACACGCACACACACACACMCMCCCCAAAAAAAAAAGAAAAGGGGGGAGGGAGGAACGACAAAAAAACAACAAACCCAAACCCCATTCCCAAAACAAAAAACAAATCCACCAAACATACAGAGGTTCACTGCAGCATCACATGGACCTTACAGGACTTCAGTTACCTCTCTGTAGAATTTGAACACAATAAATTAAGAGGCAGTGATATATCCCTTTTAGGTTGGGTTGATCTCTTTGGGAAGGGACACCAGTAGTGAACTGTATGCATTGCTATTGGCACAGTTGCAGGGCTCTATAAGCTCTGAGTCCATACCCAAGGATACCGGTAAGACAAGGTAAGTAGACACAATATATTTATTAAGTCTTCCTCACAATGACCTGGAGAAAGGCTGATACATCCAGAAACCTATCTATTTCTTCCATATTCTTTGCATATAGAAAGATATCCATGGATATTATTACCAAAGTGGAAAATACAACTACAGTCTGAAAGAGTATTACTTTGTCTTTCTTCTTAAGCTAAAAGTTTAACTAGACTTGGTATAGGGTTTTTTTAAAGGACAAAAAAAGTTCCCATTTTTAAAAAATAAATACTCATTTAAAAAATAAATACTCATTTTATAGCCCCACCTAATAATACCTAAGACTCTGCTGCCAAATCTCAAACACACTGGCAGCACCCAGCTTCTTCTAATGCTAATAATACATTGCAAGTTTTACAGCTCCAGTGTCAAACATGGTTCTTGCAGTCTYGCTCCTTCTTGAGAGCCTCTGAACACCCAGTGAGAGCATACATTACTGCACATGCAACTTCAAGGCAGCAGATAAGCAAGAGTTACTGGAGCTGCAGTTACTGGTGAGGATGGACACAGCAATACACTGCCCCACTACCAACACAGGGACCGAGCCACTGCTCAGCCATAGTCCAGTCCCAGGTCTTCCCCTCCCAAAACACACCTTTTTTCCCCTTCTGCTGGCACCAGAAGGAGGAATCAGCCAGCCTAGTCCTGCTGGCCACTGCATTTTAGGCCATGTTATTGGGAAAGCCACTGGGACTTGTCACGTTCCAAGAGCCCCTCTCTGCTCTTTCAGTGGGATTCCCCATACCAGGGCCAGCAATGGGCCCTTCAGCATCCTCGCTCTCCTCCAAAGGCGAGTGTGAGCTAGCATATGTACCTTCTGAAGCACTAACGGCTAGCAAAAACTGCTTTAAAACTAAAACTTCGTGAAGGTACCCAAACCACACTCTTCAGATAGAAACATTTTTCACTGTCACAGCATATAGATTTCATAAAGAACCAAGTTTGGAGTCGTTTCCTAGAGTTTAAGTGAATTGGTTTGCCTTTCTAAAAAAGCAATCTTTGATACACCTGCATATCCCTTCGTTAATCATCTGATAGTGGAATTCAAGGTTAAGCTAAAAGACTGCTGTATTTCACTCACACTTCTGCTGTTTTGGTGTCCCATCCTGTCCCCCCCCACAGAAGAACAACAACGAAGTCTCATATTGCATGGGCTAGCAGTATATACAGCTCCAGAAAACACACTACAGAAGTCATTATACTGTGCATATTTAAGTGCACAGTATAGTAACTTTCTTTCATAAGAAAACCAAAAATAGGCTTAATAAGTGCCAACGGCAATATTATACCATTGCTATTCTGCTACAGAAAAAAAAGTGACTAGAAGAATCACCATTCAGATTCCCTGGGTAGTTATTACCTTTGAATGCGTGCTCTATTGCTATTGCTGCTCAGAACAGGAGCCCGATTAAAAAAGGAGCTGTGAAGACCTGCTCAAATGTCAACAGGAAAGCACTTTGTTCCATCAAAATAAATGTCTTTGTACATTCTTAACATTCAGATGTTTCCCGTCTCAGGTGAAATCCCAGGTCATAAACTGCAGGATCAAGTGCGCCGGACAGAAGAGAGCATGTTTATGTATTAGGTGAAGGGATTTTATTCCAAGAACATCATAATATCCTTAAAAACCTTTCCAGATCTGGCCCACCCAGGGAGTAATTTCGATACTGGAAACTGCAATAACATTCCCAGCAGTCAACATCATTAGAAAATAATCAAAAGATTTATGCTTTTGTATTTAAAACAAAGAAACAAAGTTTGGAGAGAGCTTGAGTTTTCAGAACCCCATTAAATTTCTGCTACTGCAGAAAATGATTATTAAGAAGTTCCTCCCATCCTCACACCCACAGTTTCTGCAGGGGAAACCACCATCTGGCTGTAGCTTTTATTTTCTCTGAACGCTTCAGCCTTTACTTRACTACCAAGAAAAGAGGAGCCTGGCCATCACGTGTTTGCTGAAGCCAAAGGAAGGAGTGATGTTGCTCAGAAGGCAGTTTTGGATGCCAAGAGTCAGGGAGGACACCCGATCTGTCTGGGTTGCATCCTTTCTGCCACCCTCTCTAAATGGATGTCTCGAATGCAGATGAGAACGTGGTAAAACTCTGGCATGCCCTACCTGGGGGACAAGCTGTAATTCTCCTGGCCAGCAGAAGGGAGGACAGGTTAAACATCCGGATGAATGACCCGAGGCAACAGCACCAGTAGAGCCGGGAGAGAGCGCCAACTTTGTTACCATTCCCTTTACAAAGGAGCCGAATCAAAAACCTGCCCCTCAAGCCCAGGGATAGCAGTGTTTTCATACACGGCTGAGCCTTCCTATAACATCTCTGCACTAAACACACATTTCTCCAGGAATCAAAACAAACCACTTCAAGCTACATTTTAAACTGTGGCAACACTCATAGAAGGTCTGAACTTAGTCCACTAAAATCATTACAATTTGATAAATAAAATATTAAGCAACATGCCTCTAACTAGCAAATTACAAAGACAGGACAAAGTTGGGAGCACATTACTGAGTTTTCATGCCACAAAACCGCGAAGAGCAATGGGCGGGATGGGGGTGCCTGTAGCTGGTGGCCCYGGGGCCATCCCTTGCCATGGTCCCCAGGCACCCTATCCACCTCAGCCTTTTTAAAACCAAAGATGACTACGTACAAAAGAAGAGCAGGACAGAGGGAAAGGTGATTTAGCAAGTGGCCCACCAGCACATGATGCTGGCAGCCCTGGAGCCCATTTAAGCGCTGGGAATAACACCTGACAAGGGCTTCATTCACTGGGCACCCGCCATGCTGCTCCCCGGCAAAGACAAGGGCCCTTTGAGGACGGAAATGAGGAGCATTTAATTAAAGACCAGACCCTCATGCGCAGACAAAGAGATGGAAAGAGTGGCAGCCCGGGTGACACTTCCGCTTCAGCAGAGCCCTGCGGCTGAGGGCTTGCGCTCGGCCACCGCCGTTCCCTTACAGCATCGCTTCTTTACACAGAGCGTACGCTTAACTTGCAAGGCTGGATGACTTATTTGCCACTGGGAAGGACTCTTTACTACACAGTGGCGCTCTTTGTGGGGAGACAGTACTAGCTGGCCATTAACCTTGTAAATCCTTCACTTGAGTTGCACAATGAATACCATGCGTCAGTGTATGTGACTTTGCTTCTTCACGAGAAGCTGCACGGAACGAAAAAAAAGAAAAATAAATGAAATTAAATAGGTCATATCTTTCCTTCCTGTGTGTTTTTTATTTTCACAATACATTCTACACAACCTGCGTTAGTCTTGCAGACCATCCACAGCTTTCTTTAAAGAGCAAAAAGCATTTCTGAATCTAAGATTTCACTACCAAAATGTGAGCACAAACCACATACTGAGAAATCAGGCATGTTATATGCAGTTCATACTAATTTAGCTCTTGCSTCTCTCTCCCCAGTCTCTAAAAGCTGCTTTTACAAAGTACATTAAAGGCCCAACCCAACACTTCTGAGCAGCAAAGTTCTTTGCTCAAAGTTGGAAGTAAATTCACAAGCACCTCAGCCAGGCCACCAGCTAAGTTTACGCAAGCTTACCTCCTTTTTTTTTTTTCAGGCTGCAATAACCACCTCAAAGATATAAAAAGTGCTTAGTGGATCTCTAACCGGCTCTAAGTTGGGGTGGGAGAAAAGGAGAAAAAAAAAAATTGTAGTTTAAATACCCTGAAGTTCCCATGGTAATACCACGAGGCATACAAAAGGTGTAGATGAGTGTGTGGTAAACTCCTCCTCGGAGGTTTTATTGCTATGAAACCTAACGCTCCCTCACTGAAAAGAAATTTTCAAGATATAAAGGAGATAATTGTGAAGAAAAAAGACAATTCACATTTTATGACTGGCTATAGATGAATAATATTTAATGTCCAACAGTCTACACTGCACCATAATCATCCACTAATGACTGGAAAACTCACTGTGAAAATTACTGAACCTAAACTGGTGGGGTGTTAATTTAATTTTTGGTGGCAAGCAAGAACAGGGCAGGGAGACAAAAGAAAGGGAGCACTTAGCTCCAGCTCCCAGCACGGCAAAAAAAGTTCCCCCCCCCCATGCCTGGCCGAGCAGGAACAATGGACAACAGCCTGGCTTCGCCAACTTCGCTGAATTATAACTCCTGCTAGTTAGTTTAATTATTGCACATACATTTCTTGAAAACTCCATTTGAAACATCAGCTTCTAATTGGAGAAATTGCTCTGGGCATGACCGAAGGGTTATTATAAAGTTTGGTCACTTCTTTTCAAGCAATTGTTAAAAAAGGGCACGGYTCTTCCACGAAGCATATGAAAACCTCTCAAAGATGCCCATTGTCCAAGACACAGAAACCAAGTGCAAGAGATACAGAAGGAAGTCTCAGCTGGGAACACAAAAGGCGATGAAGACACAAAGATGAGGTGGCGCATCTGCCTACACCAGCGGCACCTTTCATAGGACATCTGCTAGGGAAAAAAAAAAAAAAAAAAACAAATCGGCTTCCAGGATGACAAATATTAGTGGGTGCAAATGGAAGGTGTGTCCAAGACAGAAATCTTATTAAAATAATAACACTCATTAAAGACTTAAGTTGCAAAAGACTTGCGAAGTTACAAGAAAGCTTCAAATCACTCTTACCAAAGACAAGAAATTTCATCACGGGACCTATAGGTTTGCATAAGGTTTCCTTGACCCTCTAAATAAGCAAATTTAGGTTTGGGGGTTTTGTTTATTCAAAGTCCGCTTATGTTTCCCCTTCGGCCAACTTAAAAACCTAGATACACTCATCAATTTTCTAATAACCGAATAACACTGATCACTGCAAAAACGGATGCTAAGCAAGCTTTTATGGCATAATCATTTAGTTTAAAACTTACTTCTCTGGCCGTTTTCTTAAAGTCACACGTGAAACGCTTCATTCCCTGTATCCTCAAACCCTAAGCTGAGGTGCTGAAGTAACTCTCTGATGTGCTTCATATTCCTGCCCTAYTTCACGGTAGGGTCTAATTTTACAATTCAGGAGTTGAATCTTCGGACACTGGAATCTCACGTGGATTCTAATCCATTTACTTTCTGGCTCASATACACCTGCACCAAGCATACTAGGACTGTCCAGTCCCTGTTAACTACAGATTACACTTTCATGAACTTAATTCATTATCAAGCCAGGGTGACTTAAATGTGGAAAGATTATTCAGTGATGAGTCTCCCCCTGGTTTATGTTTTACAATTCCAGCAGCAGAAAACATGCTGTGCATGTTAGAGGTTTAGTATTCCTTCCTCCTTACCAGCTACTTTTTCCTCCAGTTATTATCTCTGTGGCCATCACAACCCATTACTCATCAGACCAGTCAAGGCTTTGGATCACAACAAACAAGAAATGTCAGCAGCACCAGCAGAGGTTTGGAAGTCAGGCTGCAGTCGTAATTTCTGGGTCACGTTAGCACTTAACAATGCAGGTGAAGGGAAGCGTTGTCCAAGCCTCCCTGGTACCTATGCTATGTATGGAGGTCGTGCAGCCGAGAAGAGGAGGGATTTCTGCCTGCCACCTGCCAGGCAGCAGTGGGAGGTCAGAATGCTCTCCCCCCACCGCTTTTTGGACGATAGCTCACCCTCCAGCTATCCCGTCCCAGCCGGGCTCCAGGGGCAGGTGGGGCAGAAAGCCACCCCTACCTTTCTGCAGCCAGACAGGCAAGGGAGCAGGCATGAACTGACCCCACGGCCTGCCACGGCATTGCCCGGGTACCCCTACAGCCCTGGGGTGCAGAGGAAGACCCTCYGGGTCAGCCCCATGCACCCCCTCACTGCTACGCCCGGCCACGGCAACCCCCTATTCCCACCACAGCATGGGGGCTACCGGCTGGGCCAGAGCAGCAGAAAACAGCAGCTTCACCTTCATCAAAAATACCGTGCCACTTTTTCCCCTTGACCCCACCAGTTATTTATTAACAGTGGTAAAATATTACTGTTCTGCACCTCCCAACAGGCAGGTTTTCCTCTCAGTCTGAGATACCCACCACTTTTTTTTAAAAGCTGAAAAGCGTGGGGACTTTTTCTTTTTGTCTGCAGGTGTACTGCACGCTGCTTTAATGCTAAAAAGTGGAGAATGAAGTGTGAGACATCTCCTAAATAAGTCACAGCCATTTACACATTAGCCATCTAATTATGTTGAAAATACAATTACACACATTTAAGCAGATGCTCATGCCCACGGGCCAGGCCCGTTACTTTGACAATTCTTTAACTACCTAACTTTACGGTAAGTGCAAGTTGAATCTACTTAGATACAAGACCTGAATTATCAGTCTGGGTGTGGAAAAAAGGCAGTGGAAAAAAAATAAAAATCAATCAGCTGCTCCCATSTCATTCTGCACAGCTAAGGACACTGCACAACAGGCAAGACTCCAGCAGGTCCCTGCTCTTCTTTCATAGCCTTTAATCAAATACTGGGAGGCATTTGCTATTTTTAAAGTCAAATGAAAACTTTTGGCTCCAGTCTTTTGTAAATCCGCAGCGAAGATAACCCCCCAAGGAATGCATATTATTTACACACCAGTGAGCTTACTTATTAACACGAACTTCTAGCAAAAGTYGTGTTTCCGTATTTTAAAACAGGCCACAAAGACCTGTTTACATTCCTTGTCTGGCTTTAGTTAAATGTCAAGGTCAGAGCGCACCCTGCCATAGCCCTCCTGCGCAGCGGGCTGAGGAATGTCACCCGATGGGTAGGGTCCAGGGACACCCCAAAAATCAAACACTGACCCTTACACTCCGTCAGGCAATGGCACCCATTCAAAAGCTCTTCACCCTCGGTCCGACTGGAGCCAAAAAGCCCACACCAGCTACATGGAGCAGCTAGCACTAACCACTGCCCGAATCTCTATGCTTACCACCACGCTTTGTTGCAAAAGTAAAGGCATACGGATGTAACAGCCTTGGGTGGAAAGCATCACATGCAGGTTTTCTCCCCTTGTTTGCTGACCATGAACAGCAACTCCATCCAAACCCGCGCCACAATGCAAGTCCACTACCCAACTTTTTACCCTCCTCTAATATTGGTGGAACACAGAAAACTTTTCTATCACCAGAACAGGATTTACCACCTGTTCTCCAACACTGTTTTGTCATCAGAGGTTCAGAGGAAATGTCACTATCATGAGGGAAAAAAGGTCCATCAGCCCATTTTTAAACAGGCAGCTTGTCCTGAGCTTCCCTCTCAGCACGGAAAAAATGGTAATATTCGAATAAGTCTGATGGGGACATAGCGAGTGACAGAGAAGCATCTGAAAACTGTGCGAGAGACAAGACCACCGATGAACAGAAGTGATCAGACTCTGCATTGCCTATTCCAGAAGGACAGCAACAGCTATAACCATTCAAAACTGAGATTAAAAAAGGAAACTGAGAAACACCAAATATTCACGTTCCATTCTTTGCAGGAACCTTACTCAGCTAATTTTTTTAAAAGAAATGCATGGGAGCATCCCATTTTAAGGATCTGAAACTCCCAGTGCAGAGAGAGCATCTCTAACTCTGTGACCTGTTCCAGGTGCCTGCTGCATAAGACACAGATGACAGAAGTTGTACATATGGAAAAGACAGTTTGCCTCACCATCACCACTGCAGCGGCCGTGGGAAGCAATAAGACCTTCACAGGAATAAAACAAATCCTCACAATGTCTTCTCTCCATAAGAGAAGCTCCATAAGCTTCAAGCTGTGAAGGTTGCAAGTTATCCTGAGGAAAACTTCAGTTCTGTTGTTCTTCACAACTCCCCAATATATACACCAAATAGCCACAGCTTTATTTCTTGGTTTTGTGTGTGTGTGTGCGTGTGTGTGTCAAAATAAGTGCTGCAAACATTTTTGCTCTCCATGCTAGGATTTTTCTGTTTCCTGAAAAAAATTCAGGAAGAGAAGTGCTCCTTCCTAGGTCGCACTGCACAGAGGTGGGATTCCCTTGGGGGATCACACCGTAACTTGAATCTTCAGCCCACCACGGCATGACAGACTTGCCACTTACTGCTGCAAAAGCCACCTGCCTTGCACCGCAAAAAACCATACATTCCTCATCTCCTGCTGCTACTTCTTGCCATGGAAGACACCTTCACAGCAATACTGTGACACAAATTCAAGCAACCAGGCAGATCCAACTATATGTAGCGAAATATTGGTTTAGCAAGCCTAGAAATGCTAAAATTATTATTTTTAATGAACTATCTAGATTTCTAATGCTAGAAATTATTAATGAACTAGTTATAACTCTAACTAAAAGCTGGCACTCTTTGTAAATGTTAACAGTTATTCCTGAATTGTGCAAAGACCTCGGAGCTCAGGAGGGTGCGGGATCCCCCCGCAGAGAAACGCGTGGGACGAGGATGCCGGAGGAACGAGCCGCCGAGGCTGGCCCACAGGACAGCCGGCATTTCACCCTGCAAGGGGTATAGTCCAAAATTTACAATTCATGGTCTTAACCTCGCCCGCTGAAGGAAACGGGGGAAGGCACCTCTCCAACCCGACCCCACCGCTGTCGCCGGTGGCTCTCCTGGCGAACCCCAATGACTTGCAGCACACCCCTGTAACGCCGCCGGTCCCGTCCCGGCTCACCCCTTTCGCGCCCACCCACTTTTGAGGGCGCAAATTCCGCGACGCGGAGGGCCCCCCCTTCCCGCCCCCCAGTCCCTGACCCCGCCGGGCACCGGCGGCGCCCCGGGGGCAGCTCCGCGGGGCCGCCGCCGCGCTCGCCCCGCCGCCGCGCCCCCCGCCCGGGGTGGAGAGCCCCCCCCGGCGCCCCGCCGGCACCTACCCAGGCACTTGATGTGGAAGCCGCTGGGGGGTTTGAGGGAGCGGCGCGCCCAGCCCTGCCGCAGCACCTCCAGGTGCTCCTCCTTGCCCTGCACCAGCAGCACCTGCTCGTCGATCCAGCCCAGGAAGAAGGTCTCGGCCACCGCCGCCGTGGCCCGCCGGTCCCAGAAGTGCTGCATGTTCTCCCGCTTGAAGTCCGCGAAGATCTCGTAGCCGATGCGGTGGCGGCCCAGCTCCACCGCCGGCCCCGCGCCGCCGCCCCCGCCGCCCCCCGGCCGCCCCCCGGCCACGGCGCCCAGGACGATGGCCAGGGAGTGCGGGGCGATCTGCAGGCACCGCTCCGCCCTGCGCGGCATGGCCGCTCACCGCCCGCCGCCGGGCATGGGCACGGGCATGCCTTCCCGCGGACGCGCTGCCTCCCGCGGCCGGCTGTCCGCGCTCCGCGCCGCTCCGCCCCCGCCACGGCACGGCGGGGCCCGGGCCGCTCCGCCCCCGGCACACCCCCGGCGCGGCGCGGCGCGGCGCGGTACGGTCCGGCAGCGCGGGCGTGGCGGGGACGTTATCCCGCGGCTGCCGGTCCCGCAGCGGCCGCCGCCTCCCGGCAGGGAAGCCCGCGCCCCGCCGCACCCCGCCGCCCGCCTCCCTGTCCCAGCACGGGAGCAACACCGCCAGAAACGAGCCCGCTGCGTGTCCCGGCTGGCGGTGTAGGCTTCCCGGCACCCCCCGGTTCCGGGAGACCTCACCCTTCCCTTCCCCCTGTGAAACACAGGGGCATCCTCCAGCCACTTCCAGATTATCCCGGCAAGTCTCACAGTCATTACCTTTGTGCTTCTTCCAGTGGTTGCACAGCTGTAGGTGAAATACCCAGGGAGCAGCACTGACCCTGCTGTGTCCAAACGTCCATAACCACCTTCTTCACCCCTAGTAGTCCTGTGTCACTTTGTGTCTTACGGGTACTGAAGTCTGACAGTGATGGAGCAAGTGCAAGGTTCGCTCCCAACTTCTGTGGCTTTTTTCCAGCAGTTTAATTATTTTGCCTCCTCTGTGCTCCAGGTCACCAGCTGCCGGTGAGGCTCGAGGGAGAGCTCAGCAAAAGTGGGCAAGGTGCGAGCAGAAATGGAGGGGGTCTTTTCCAGCAGAGCCTGGCCTGGAATGGATGTTGAGGTGGTAGGTGGCTGCTGAGCTGCAGGCGCTGGCAGCAAGGTGCAAAGTACGCTTGTGAGAGGGCAGATTTAGGAAACTTACTCCCATTTTCCATAGAAACCCTCAAAGCCACAGCAAAACTGAGTCTCAATTCTGAAAACAGGGCTTGAGTTCCTGAATCAGCCGTAGCTGTTGGATGTCCTGGTGCTGTGCGGACCGTGCGGGTGGCTCCAGCGGCACCCTCACCTTGCCCCGAGGAGTGGGGCATCACGGCACTGGGGAAACAGGCACCGAAACGTGGGAATGCACCAGAAAGGCAAAGGACACAAGGAAGAAAACTGTGCTGTAGAGAAGAGGGGCAAGAGCAGAGGCAGAGGAGAGGGGAGTGAGAGGAGAGAAGAGGCAGTGGCCACTCTGCTGGGCAATGGTTTAAGAGCTGCAACTGAGGAGGATACAGCCATCACACTGCACTGTGCACAAGCTACGGCATTTTACCTGTTGCTCCTGAATTCACTCTTGGCGCTTTTGGACCCCTTAAACTATCACCCATTCGGTTCTAACTTCATTCAAATCCTGTGGCACTCTCCGTCTAGTTTCATCCATTTCCTTCTCCGAGGCACTGTATGTCGGTCAGGCTCCTCTGATATTCCCACTCCCTGCTTTTTGGGTTTCATCCAGTGCTGTCTATGCACTGTACCGAGGAAGGTCAAATTTACCAGCATCCCAAAGAGTTTTACGAGGAGGCAAGCTGTACGAAACCAACTCTACCAAAAGGGAAATTAGAGGTAAAATAAATCATCCATAATCACAGTGAGTCATTTTGAGCCAAGAGCAGAGCCTAGGAACACTGGCTCGCAAGTCTTCCCAAATACCCCTTCCCAAATACTTCCCAAATACGCCTTCCCAAATACCCAGCACAGCGAGATCTCAAGATGCCCCTTGCCTCAGCCAGCAATAGTTTTGGTGGTGCTGCTGTCAATATTTCAAAGGAGCACTTTGACACTGTCATTCAGCCCTAAGCTTTGCAAGAGGACCCCCCTGGCATCCTCATTGTCCTCCAGACTGCTTCCCAAAGTTCACCTGAGCCATTGATTGCCTGTTAAAAGAGCTAGTCTTAGTGTGTTGAAACTACTGTCATGATCTCGTCATACTTGTGTTATTCTTACCTTGTGCCTTCCTCCTCTCTGCATTATATCAGCCTTTTATCTTGCCCATCATACTTGCATTTCAGTTCTCCTGGGCAGGGCTCACCTTTGTGTTGCCTTTGTGTGGAGCACATCACATTGACATCTCAACCACTGATCAGAGTCACCAGGTAACTTAAGGGCTTGGATGGGTTTTCAGTTTTTATTCCTACCTGCAAGAACAAAGGAGCCAAATTAAGCCTTTTGTCTGTTTTTCGGTTTCTGCACCAGATATACGTACTGAGTGCTTAGATGGGGGGCCCCACATTTTGCTGACAACCCCCAAATCCCTAGTGCTAGCCAAATCTGTGATCCTTCTGCTGCTTCTGGAAGAAGCACATGTTCAGCGCAGCATGCCTGTCAGCCTTCTGTCACAGCAACGACGTTGCTCTCTCCATCAGCTGAGCTTCTTTTCCTTTCAATACTAATTTCTGAAGCAATTGGTGTGGCGAAACATGCCACGCAGTCGTTTTCCTCCCCTTGCAAGGGATTTGCAGTAACACTTGCGGGCTGTCGACATCTTCCCTATCCCTGGCTTGTTCTTCTGTAAAGGCTAGCCCTCAGCCTGCTAATCTCTCCCACCCTGCTTTCACCACCTCTTCCCTCGCCCTGCTGCACGCCTCTCCCCTGGCTGGCAGGCTGGCCCTCCCTCCCTCGCTCCCTCCAGCTGCACGCTACCCCTCTCCGCAGCTTGCACACAGGTAACGTCACACGCAAGTGCGATGGCAAGGTAACGAAAGAGGGTATGCTATAATTTGTCCAAAACACACTGGACGGAGCACAGTGCTTGTGGCACAAGCCAAATTACACCGTGTGCTGGGGGTTAGGTGCCGTCCCCGTAAAAGCCAGCGCCAGGATTGCCTGAGCTGGACCTCGAGGCCCCGGTTAAGAGACTCCCCTTGTTTCAAGGGCCTCGGAAAAGGCTGTGGATGACAAGTATGTACTGAGTAAACTATTCATCATTCATTATTTCTCTTTTTTTCCCATTTCATTACTGATTCAAACAATGGTTTTGCTTCAGAATTTTGGGGGTTTTGGTTTATGTTTTGTTGCTTGCCAGTTTGGGGTTGAGCAGCATCTCCTTCTTTTTCATTCAAGGGACTTCTTCCAAGCGATCAAGATCTGTAGCCAGACCAAAGCTGATATGGTATTTCCCCGTAGAAATACAAGCAAGCAGACAGCCTACAATCTTCTTACAGCCAAGTGATGAAAGCAGGTGAAGTGGAACTCCTAAGTGCCTCTGAAGTGTTTGCAAAGGCAGAAGTTTACCCTGCTAGTGGGGTGAAACCCCTGAAGATTTAGACACGTCTCTTTGAAACACATCAGCAGTGGCAGGAGGTCCGCAGCAAACCGCCTTATTTATTCTAGGTGGGAGCAGAAAGCCAAACAAACCTGACGGAGCTGTGTTCTCTGGCTGTCTGTACCGCCTGATCTGGAGCTCAGGTGTGGTACTTCTGTCTGCTGCAAATGTTTCCTTACTAAAAACTTTCTGGGAAAAGAGTATTCCCTCAGAATTCGTCTAGGGCCACAGAATGGCAAAGGCAGGCTGAGGTGAAATACATATATTTAATGGTGGTTGTGCCTCCTTGATTTGTACATAGTAAGGCAAGTTACACAATTTCACAGCCTACGTAGTATGTCAGCAAGTGATCTGCTTCAGACGCAGTATTCAGGCAAGCACTTTATTCAGGGTTTATTGTGTGAGGGTTTTTGAAAGAGTATTTCCTATCGGAAAACAATTATTTTAATCTCTCTAGTGGATTTATACAAGAAGAAACGATACCTTCCCTCCTTATTGTCCAACCAGTGTTGTTACCTGGTGAGAGTCTGCACACTTCCCAGCCGAGTCGTCTCATTCCCAGGAAGAAGCTGCTTTTATTGTTATGTGGGGTTTTGGGTGCCTGAAGTGCTTGGCAAGATACTGTCAGCTACAGGATGGATTTTTAAAATATTTCTGTCAGGGTTTTTTTTCAACATACCTGCATCTGTTCCCATGTGGAAGGGTGACTGAAGCTGGAGACTCACACTGGCAGCTCAGTGACACAGAGCTCAGTGTGACTGCCATCGTCAAATACAGCACTTACTGCAGCCCTAATGAGACCAGAGCTTATAGACCTCGATAATAAATTTTGAGAAGAGTTGCCCTCTCCTCCTACCCCAGCAGAGAGCTACGTGAGCCCAGCCAGACTTGCTCGGACATGGAGTCGATGTAAACGGGCTCTGGCTTCTGGCTTTGCTGCTGCGGAGGTGCAGGTAGGAGAAGGGCCGGGAGCTGGCGTGTCTGTAACACACAGCCCAGGTGCTCTTCTTGTCATACCCTGAGAAAAACCAGGAAAATCTGAGAAGACTGAGTGCTCTGGAACAACGGAGATCATGAACAGTGGTGGCAACCTGCATCTAAGAAAAGCAAGATGGCGGAAGGGGCATGCTAGTAGTTGGTTCTTAAAACTCTTCCCAGAAGTGTGGCAGTCTTTGTAGGTAAATATAGCTCTACATTTGCCTAGTTTGGATCACATGAAGACACTGATTTGCCACCAAGAATTCCTAAAACAGCACCTTGTTTAGCTTTACCCTTTTGGTTTGGTAACCAGTTTTTGTAATACGGGGATAATAATACTTCTCGCATTTGTAAAGTCCCTTGAGACTTGCTATTAAAAATCATCCTGAGAATGGTTATTTGACAATCTCTGCTTTGGTAGGAGCCAAGTCTTTCTGCGCTCGGTCCTGTCCTGCCATCCTCCATCACAAAGCCCTGCTCAGAAGTCCTGGCTCAGGCAGAGTTCCCAGTGAAGTCAGTGGGAGTTTCCCGCGTGAGGAGGGATGAGCTGGGTCCAAACTAAACACCCAACTAATAAGCAGCATAGGAAACAGCTGACTGCATCATTTTTAAGCTCTGTGCTTTTACCTGACTCAGACTTGCTGGCATCATGAAGGATCCCAGGGGCAGGATGCGACCCGAGGGAGGAGAGGAGATCCCTCGTTATGGCAGGCGTGCCCATCTTCCTCTTCAGGAAAATCTTTGGCAATGGCATTAAATCTTTGCAATGAAGTGACTACTGCTTGGATAGGTGAGCTGGTAGGTAGACAATTATCTATTGTCTGCTTAACAATAGCCTACACATACTGGGGAAGTTACGCTGACCAGGAGAAAAATCACCTCCTAGCAGACACGGGAAACAAGTTCCCACTTTACTCGCAGGACACGTATAATACTGGGTACAGGTCTCTCACGTTGAAACTCAAGCGCCTACGTTTAGACAGGTAAATAACACCGCACCAAACCCCTTGGATTGGAAAGCCCTTTAATTTTATTTATTTATGAAGTTGCAAAGAGGGAAATAAGACTTACAGATGTTTTGAAGCCAAAAAGCTGGTAAACAGCTCATCACAGTGGGGCAGCTAAATGGGGCTAGAATAGATTCCCTCTGTGGGAATTTCTTGACTGTAAATTAATAAGGAGGGAAGAGAAGGGTATGTTTATATCTTAACCCTCTAAATACATCTATCTAGAGTAAAGAATTTTTTATGTGCCTTCCAAGCTATAATTGTCTCTTATCTGCTGTGGTTGCTTTTGGCCAGATTACAGCCAGGCACTAAGGTGGGGGCTTAGAAGATGTATTTGACAGAAACGGGATTTTGTTTCAAACTCTGCAGTTGTGCTTTACTGGAGCCATAAAGGACTCAGTACTGGTAGGTAACGTGCAATATTAATTATGAAAATGGCACACCAGTTTGCCTAAAATATCTACTTGCCGCATTGCCTTGCAAGAACCACAGAAAACACATTCAGGCAGCTCAGGCACTGATACACCAAAAGAACTGGGTTTTGTATTTATGAGTCCCCTACCAGTAACGGAAAGAAATTGTGAGGCCATTAATTTTCATGAGCGCTCTGGAAAAAAGAGCCATAAAATCTATTTCTCTGCCCTTTTTCCTATCTCCTTTCACAGCCTGTGGCCCGAAGCGTGGGGGCTCTGCTGACTCCTGACCCTGCCAAGCAAAGGCGTGTGGTTGATCCTGGGCGGTTCTCACATCACTGAGTTAATGACTCCAAAGTCAGCCCAAGGAGATCAGAAGGTCTCCACCAGCCTTGGCATTTTCATCTGAAATTTCTCTGCTTTGAATAGATGTGTTTTCCTCCTACTGCCCCTTCTCATGTAGTGCAAGGCAAGTCCTGTGAAGAAATGCTGCAGGCAGTGCAAAGTTGCACTCAGGAGAATGAAATTACAGTGAAATACGTATACCCCTAAAAGTATGCAAATGTAAATGGCATACACAGGCAAAGTGAGGTAAAGGGAGATCCTTGTTCATGTGACATGCATAGCCAAGAGCTCCAACCTGTACTGGCTCGATTTTCCTGTAGGGAYCCCATCAGACTGGGGACCAAAAGGAGAGCACGGTGACCCGTGACCCTGCACTTTCATTCGGGAAGTATATTCTGTGCCTAAGCAAGAAGGTGAGGTCGGCAGAGCTGACTGCTTCTTAATGAGCAATTAAAYCAACTCTTCCATGTTCCAGAAGAATTTAAGCAGGGGCTGCTATTGCAATACCCACCTGGGGGGAAAATAAAATAAAAAAAAAAAATAAAAATGGGCCAGCCACTCTACAGGCGGGGTGATCCGCAGACAGGGTGTGGGAACCAGAGCTGGGTACAGGCTTTGTGAGCAGCCCTGGCTCTGCCCTGGCAGCGGAGCTGTGGGCGATGAGTGGGCGCCAGTCTCAGCTGAACAGCTCTGACGTGGGCTTAAAAAGGGTAGGAATACCATGTCTCTAACCAAAGCTGGAGCTATAAAATACTGTGTTGGTGGGAACCATACAGTCCATCCCTGCAGGTGGGGGTGAGGGACCTTCACTGGTGCCCTCAGGCATGGGGGGAGCTGGCACGGGGTGCTGGAGGACTAGTTGATGCATGTTGGCTCCTCAAAGACCCCCTTGGTGGCACTGATCTGGGGAGGCTTTCCCAGATCAMAGGACAGGGAAGCTCCGCGGTCATTTGGCATGCCAATTTTTGGATGACAACACCTCCTTTCTGACTGGGGAAAGGGAAAGCGACGGGTGTTGCTGGTTTTGGGTAAAAGCCCCCTGAGATTTTGCATTGCCTTTCAGGCAGGCGGACACCCATACTGGTACGCAGCAGAGGGATACAGTAAACCAAAAGGCAAGTGCCAAGACATTCTTGTTTTTCCTGCCAGAAAGCACAGGCTGGCCGGCGGGTTTGCGCTCTGTAACCGGCCGGTGACGTCTTTCCACTTTCTGTGCACCGACCCACTGACCACAATGCAGTTCAGAAAACGCGAGCCAGGCTTACAGCCTTTTTCTGGGCTCCTCTAAACCAAGGGCGTCTCTTTCCAACCTTCGTAGGAAGAGGATTTTTGCACTCAAGCAAGGAAGAATGCCTGTGGGAAGGGGGACTAACCCCTGCCACCGCCTTTGCACTTAGTGGAAGGCTGGATACAGCAAAGGCTGTTGGATGCTATGCCTTTTAATTCACTGCTCCTGCTTGCTGCTTTTCCAGCCACTGACATCCTACCAGCGTGCATTTAACACATCTATGTCTTGATCAGGATACCAATTTCTGATGTTTCTTTGCTTGGTACAGATGCCTCTGGAAAAGAACAACATAGCCCTGAAAAAAAATTCCCATCATGTTTTTTTTTGTTCTATTTTACATTTTTACAGAAATTTCTTATTCAGTTTGCTCTGTTCAATACTCTTCTCTCTTTTCACTTCACTTCAGGCCTTAAGTTTCTTGCCCCCAGTGAGCTAGTTCAGTCAAAGCCATGCTTGGTTTACAAATATGAAAGTAACAGGCACCTTACAGCTGCTTACAATAAGCAATTACTACTTTTAAAAACAGTCTGGTACCGGTTATGGTGTGGTGCAAATCATCCCCTTTTGCTCTTTTAAGTGGTGAGGGGAGGTGGAATAGCCCAGCGACTGCTCCTCTGTGTGGGAGGGAGGTAACAGCCACCTTCTCCAGCAGGACCGGCTACAGCTCTTCCAGCCCTGGTTTTGTACCTGTCGGGCGAGTGCCAAGAACTGGYGCACGTTAAGATTACGGTGCCTGCCAGCCATCCTTCTCCGCTCCTCCATCATTTTCCTTCCACTCAGAGCAAAGACAGAAATGCGAAGGTTGACGGGCTAGATGCTCACTTTCAGGTCCCCTTTGGCAACACAGAGTCGGTGAAAGGGGTGGAGGGGTGGGTGTAAGAGAATTTATTCTTGGTTTAATAGCCCTTCATTATAGCTAAGGCTTTTGCATAAATGGCAATTTGGCTCCCATCTTCTGAACACTGCCCCATTGCATTAGACTTTTTCTAAAAGCCATAATTGCAGATGCAAGCTCTGCTTTTATTTTATGGGAACCAAGGTAAACCTGCCCGATGTCACAACCGGCGATCCTCAAGTACAGCCAAGTCCATGAGGCAGCGTCTCCGAACAGTGGGATTTGATGTGTGAGTCACGGCAAAGAGCTGCTGGTTTCCTCGCTAGCCCTGCCTGCTCTGGGGACTGATCCCTCTCGCAGGTATTTTCAGCAGCCATCCTGCTGCTCTCCTGCCTCCTCCCTTTGCCTCGGCTTGTCAGGATTAGACAGTTTAACCAGTGACCCCAGTTGTCATCAATCTCAATATTGAATGCACCAAGACAATAGAGGCAATTCTCTGCTCTGTGGAGACAGGCATTTATGAAGTATTTGTGAAACCATTTTAGCTAAAGAAGACAGACAGCTCTATTTTGTGCCTAATATTGCCCGACAGGTGTGGGCACACCCTGGGATAACTCTCTTGTCATCCCGACTAGAAGGTCAAGAGTCTACATTTGACAGAGAGAATCGCCTTTGGCACTCTTACAGAAAAATGAAAATGCAGCAGCATCCAGAAAAAAAACCCAAACCCCTTTGCAAACCAGGTGTRCCAGATTTAACATTTCCCAGAGCTTAATTCCTTTTAAATTTTGTAGCTCCTCTTTGAAGATTACCCACAGACCCGACACCAGGCTAAACCAGAAAGTTTAGCTTTTGTTCTTCTAATAGCCATTATCGGCTTATTGTTTTAAACATGTCAGGCACAGTGCGCAGTGGCTATCCCTCCACTCTGCTCCTCTTTTCTCCTTTCCTCCCCATCCAGCGCCACTCATCCTCCCCTCTCCTCTACCTCACTCATTCTCGTGCTTTCCCTAGGGATCTCCGTGCAATGCCACCCCGTGTTTCGCTGCCGTCCCCAGCACGCAGCAGAGCTCAGCAGCAGAAGAGGAGAGCAGGGGATGGCCTCGGTCACGGCAGCAGCGCTGCTGTGGCCCCACCGTGGCTCCTGGGGGAAATCCTGGCCCCATCGGGATGCGGAGGGTGGGCTCAGATGGAAAGTTCACCGAGAGCTCAAGAGCTTGGTAGTGGGGCTGTAAGACATACCAGCGAATAGGCTGAGCTCTCCTGGGTTATTTCTTGGGCTGGTGCAAATTTCAGCAGCTAAATCTGTGCCCACGTCATTGGCAAATGTCAAACCCAGGAGAAAACATCATTTCCTGCTACAGTAGCAAAAATGACTCTTTTAAATAAATTTTCTCTTGATTTTCATGGAAATGAGGTTGTCTGTTTATAAAAAATGGAGACATCACTGCTTCATATTTGTGCAGAAAAGAGTTGCATGATAATAGTCAAGAATCAGATAATTTCTTTGCAAGGAAGAGGTGGGAATGAGTATTTTTTACCATGGGTGTTATGGGAAGAGCTTTGGCAGGGTATGTGGTAGATTTAGAAAAAAAAACTAGTCAGGCTTTTCCTTCTCTTTGCTGTAGGAAATGCTGCAAGTTACAGAATCTAACAGCCAGCTTTTGTACTCCTGCTTCCCGGAGCTGAAAGAGCACATTCAGAGATGCTGCAGCTATCAACCACGGTCAGCCCATACTTGACCTTGTGGTCCTTTTTGAGGCCAATCTACTGTTGCTTTCAAAGGGTGGATGGCTTCGGGTGGTTCATACCAACATGGGCTTGAGGGAGACATGAGTTTATTGGAAGGGAGGAGGGAGGAGGAAACCTCAGGGTTTCCTTACTTCCCTTTCAGCCCACGATACCTCCTTGTATGAAGCGCTCGAGGCGGTGCAGCTGGGAGGACCCCCATGGAGATCAGAGCTGGACATAACCCTGCTCTGACTGGCTGGTGGCTGTGGCAATCCCGCTTCAGCAGGTACCACTGTACGGTGCTGTACGGAGGGGAACAGGAGCAGTTGGGCTGACTGCTGCTAATCTGAGCCTCGATGTCTTCTGTTTTCAAACTCTTGATCTTTTTGACACTTGTTGCAATGTCCATGGAGCCTGTGGGCACCCGCGGGGCTCTGGCAGCAAGTCCTGTGTCTTGCCCCACACCCTTAGCCGTGGCACCCTCGGGGAGAAACCTGAAAGCACAGCTGAGCACAGCTGACAGCAGAGCACGAACTGGCACACCTGGCACTCACTGCAAACCAAGGGTGCAAGAACTTGGGTTGATAATTTTGGGTAATGAGGGACCTGGCAGACCCGCTGCTCCACCAACGTTGGTTTAGGTGGCCCTTGGAGCTGGGCCTCCAGTCCAACATCTCCCCCTTCCCTGGGGCCAGAGGAGGAGAAGGGGAGGAAGGAGGTGGCAGCCAGGCCAGAGTAGAGAAGGGATGGCTGGGTCATCCCTCTTGCTGGGGGGCAAAGCCCTGAGGGGGAGCCTTCCTCGGTCCCCAAAGTGGGCAGCTCACATTCACATCCTGTTGTGGCTTAGGTTGAGGAGGGGCTGGGGTTCATCCCTGCCAGGGGTCTGGGAAAGCCCCAGCGGACAGTGCCTGCTGCAGGGGACTGTGTGAGCGAACGGCTCAGAGCACACCGGAAACTAAACATGATGGAGAAACAGAAAAATCACAGTTCACAATTTATGTAAGTTTGGGGGGTTTTCTTTCTGGAAATAGCTATGCAAGAGATATTGCAAAATCAATCACTRGTGTGCATATACCCTCAGGAGACTGTACAAGAGAGGGATCCCTGCAGCACACCCCCTGCTTCCAACAGCAATGCAAACCGTGGCTCCAGGACAGAGCAAATGCAGAGCATAACTCGCCGTGCAGGGTCTGTCTGTTGTTCACCACACGACCAGTTCCTGTTCTTGGTGCTAGCTGGCTTTCCAAAACAAGAGCAAGGAAAATACCCAGCTGATTTTGAAATATCATGTGGTCACTAAGATGTAATTTCCTTATTTTGCCAGTTGTCAGCAGAACGTCTGGGGGTCAGTGCAACACCTGAGCAACAGCACAGGGCGGGAAGGGTGTTTGGGGCATGTCTTAGCTCTGCGGGCTGCAGACTGGCGTGACTTCAGCTACAAATCCAGAGGAAGAGCAAGTGCACTGATGCTATTGGGAGAAAGACAGCCTACAAGCAAGAAAGGAAGTTTTAACCAAGTATTTACCAAGCATCATTAACCCAAAGAGATCTGAGAGCTTCCCAGAAAATCATTTCTCCGAGGCTTAGGGGAGTCCAAGTGAAAAAGCCCATCCCTTATTTTTGGGGGGGTTTACTATGAAAAAAATCACTGTACTTAAGGAACTGCAGCATGACCCGCAGCTGCTCCGGGAACATCTGCCTGGGGAGCGCCCGGCAGCTTGCTTCCTTCCAGTCTGCGGTTACAGGGGGAGGAAACTCCAGGAGATCCAGATCCTGGTTTGCAGGAGGCGGCCATCGGCTTTACGACCTAAGAAGGCAGGTTACTTGCAGTAAAGCCATACAGCAGAGTTCAAAGAGCCAGCATTTGTTGATCTCCTCATATGGAGAGATTAATAAAACATCTAATTAATTTACCTAGAAATAGGACAGCAATCACAAGCCAAAGTTTACCACAATGATTTGCATTACAGTAAAAAAACATGTAGCTTAATGATAGCTGTACATCTCTATTTCCCTATAGAAAATGCCATGCCCTCTCCCCATCATGGATGGCTCATAACTGATAGTGCTTGTAAGCAATGCCAGTTTTCCCTGAGCAAAGAAATCCCAGGTAAGTCCCACATGCTCTGCTGAGCAGCACATGTTTTGTCCCACAGCACAACCCTGGCACAAAGAGCATCGTGCCGGATTTCCCCAGGTTCAAACGGGCACAGCTCCTTTCCAGTCAGTGAGGCGGCATCAGGTCGCTCCTGCAAAGAGTACGGCCTCTTAGGGACATGTAACTAACCTAGGAAATAGAAAAATATTTCTGTTAAATTACCCCRTGTACTCAGTAGTACCTGGCTAAGGGGAATAACAGCATTCCTCTCCCCTATCTAAAAACTCCTTCACTGAGTTGATTAATCATTCTTATCAGCACCCCCTTCGTTCCTGGGCTATAAGCATATTTGAAATAAAAACTTCTCAAGTCCAAATCCACTCCGAGTGATGAGTATTTTCAAGGTTATAAATTAACATAGGCAATTGCTACGTTCCCTCCATGAAAGTCTTCAGTGGAGCAGTGACCCCGAGAGAGAGACTTTATTAAAAGATAATGTTTGTCTGACCTCTCTGCTACCTCCTAGCCAGATAAATATCTTATAAACAGGCTATTTTGTAGCAGATATAGAAAAATAAGTGTTTTCCTTGTTATAAAGAGGCTGGTAGTTGAAAACTGGACTAAAATATTTTTATTTTGCTTTTTACTTCCTAATGTTGGCTCACAGAAAAACTGTCATACAGAAAACCAAATAGTAAGCGTTCTAATATTTTTGAGTGCATTTCTAATTTCCTTCCCTCTGTGATTATTGTATCTATTTTGGTATTTATTACAGCTGTTTGCTTTGTCACTTGTGAACTATCTCGAGAGAGCACAGCTCTTACAGCCAAGAGGAGTCCATTACTGCAGCACGTATGTCTGGGTACCAAGGTTCCAGGAGATGTTAAGGTGGGATTCCCTCACGTCAATAACAAAACAGGGGATGTATATATATGTGTTTGTGTGTGTGTATGTATGTATATGCCTATGCCAGGCTTATAGCTGGTGACTCTGGGAGGGACTGGGTACTGGCTGCTGTGAAGCAGCTCTGTGGTGCTGCTCACATTTTAGGGCTGAAGCAGACACTTTGAATCCCCCGGCTGAGGCTGCAAGGCAGCCACCCCTACTTCTACTGCTCGCAAAAATGGGTGGCAAGAAGATTTCTAAGATGGCATCATGAAATCAAATGGTGAAGAGAAATCAGGCAAAGTTTATCCCATGCTGCAGGGATGGGATACCCCATCTGTGCAGGACAGGGAACTGAGATTCAAGGGGGTCTATCCTCATTTGAGTATTCATTGCTGTTTTACTGGAATTTATTTATTTCACTGGTATACATAGGTGTGTGTACATATAAATGGACGTATATATAAAAGCTACATAATGAGAACCATCTGGATTCAATATATTACATATAATTACTTATTAAAATAGTTTGGGAAATGAATAATTTAAATACTGGTTGGCAAAAAATAATTATTCAAGTATGGAAAACCAAATATTTTTAAGAGTTCTAGCTTTTCCTTTAACTGCTTTAAAATATTCAAAAAACCCACAGTAATTGCTAGAGTGCAGATAAGACAGAAAAGTTAAACATTTGCAGGCAAAATGGTCTACAGGGAGAAAGTATGTGCATGCTGTAAAGTGGAAATACTGTTGGAGGATGAACAGTTAAACAGTTTAGAAAAAATAATTGAAATCTCAGCCTGAAGGTCAGCTTCGAATGTCCCAATGGCATCGGATACTTTTTAGCAACTCCTAAATGCAGGCAAAAAAATGCCAGCTACATGTTTTCATTTACTTTCCAGGGAGAAATTTTTGACTCCCAGATCTCCCCATCCCACTGGCAAGTTCAGACTATGGTAACTCGCACGCATAGTTAACATAGTTTTGCATTGATACAACACATCGTATAAGCATGGCTATACAAACTTGATTGCCTTTGCACAATATCGTGTTTCCCAGCAAATTATCGAAAGATCTGGCAAGGAAAGTTGACATAATTTTCTTGAAAAAACTAGAATAAAATATTTACATTCTGTTCAGGTGAGGGAATTTATACTGCCTTGAATTAATCTTTTGGGTTTTTAAAAATTCTATTTAAATATATAAATGGGTTTAGTTATCCAACGCTTGCCATCTCTTTGGAAATAAGAAAAATGACAACATTGAGAAATGTAGAGTTTTGCTTTCCTAAAATCTGGTTCATTCCCATTAGTATTTGCAACATATATTCCTTCTCCACCTCCCCCAAAATTAAAACTGTTTCTGTAAGGCTTGCAAAGACAAAGGACAAACAAAATTGATCTAGTTTATTCTTTTTCATTTATCTCATCACACTCAAGTCTACCTAGTGTAACACCCTGCAATGTGAAACGGTCTTGCATTTTGTAAAGTTTCACTGGCAATGAGACAACAAAGCAAAGAACGTGAAGCCTTCTGCAGTAAAAGGCAAGGAAGGCTGGTTACTTCTGACCTGAGAGACTTTAAGATATATGACCAAATACGCATACACCAAGGTGCGAGGCTTTCCAAGCTCTGGATCACACCCTGTGGGGCGCGAGAGAAAAGGTGGTTCAGAAACTGGGTAAAAAGGGAGCAGAGCTCTTTTAGACAAATGGTCTAGAGGAGTTAGAATTGCTTTCTCCCAGAAGGACTTTGAAATAGAGGAGAAAGAGCGAACAAGCATCTTTTAAATGCCGATGTGAGCACGCATACGAGTAACACACCATGAAGAAGCCACGATTAATTGGTAGGTAACCATCCTTTCTCCTGTGAGCTGCTGTCCCTACACCTAGTCACGCTGCAGGGGACACTGAGCCACCTCTGCCAGTCTCTGCGGAGTAAACAAAGATGAGCCTCAGAGCTGCATTAAGACTGGAAACTTCTCCCAGTCCTGCACCGTGTCTAGGTTCCATAGTGGGAGAGTGCATATGCACGTTCCCACGCAGGGCAACGCCAAGCAGTGTTCCCTCCTAGTCCAGAGGCTGATGGAGCTCTCGCAGAGCAGGCTTTTATCACAGAAATCCACAGGCACAATCTCACAGCAGGTCCCAACGCAATCTGCTGTAGAAACAAAGTAAGGGTTTTCCGAGGAGTGCTTTGCCCTGAACAAGCAGAAAGCTAAGGCATGCCCGACAGCCAAGGTGCAAAGGGCGTTTCAGCCAGAGGGTTCTGGGGGCCAGGAAAGGCAGCGGATCAATTAGTTCCCTGACTAACTACAAAAATCAGGGCTCATTCTAGAGGAAACTTGCAGAACTTTTTGAGAAAAAAAAACCTATCAGGAAATACAATAACATGCGGGAGATCAACCAGGAGGTCACAATGATCTCTGGAAGCAAGTAACTCTCTGCAGAGGTGAGGGAGCAAGCAGGAAAGCGTGCTGCAGGGGTTTGAAGGGAACCTTCCAGCAACCTCCTTGGGAAGTGGGGACCGAGCCCCTGCCGAGCCCCCTCCGCCAGCAAGGGGAAGGGCAGTCAGTCACGTTCTGCTGGGATGGCAGCCTGGCTGGTGGAGAGAGATGGCCGGTAGCTGAGAAGTGGAGCAGAACAGCCGGGATAAGTTTTAACCAGTTTGCATATCTTGGGACCACTCTGTATCTGCATTATCTGAAGTTATCTCTGTGCTTTTTTTTTTGCAGAGCACACAGAGGTGTAGCCTAGCATGCTAGCCCTTAAACTAAGCAGGATTAAACAGGTCCCAGGTGGCACTTAATTCCACTGGGTTTGTTCATCCCTCATTTAAAAAAAATAAACAAAATCTAGGGTTTACTTTAGCAGAAACCTCAAAGCAGCTGAAACTATTTTTCCCCTTAAGTAGTTTTATCAGACTACAGTACCCAGAACCACCCCCATGGAGAGCTTGAAAGAACCAATTCTCTAAAATTGTTTTACACATTATATACTTATTTTCTGGACCTTCTTTAAGCACAATGGCTAATTGGGATAGATTCTAATTTTTACTGACTACACAACTAGCTTTCAGCAGCGCTTTACAGCTATTCAACCACCATGTTCCTGGTGAGGTAAGAAGTGTTACGAACTATTTTACAAGCCCGTGTGGTGAGGCAACAGGACAAACCTCCTCGGCTAGTGGAAGCTGCCTCAGTACCCCATTGAGCAAACGTCTGTCAGGGCACACCTAATACCCTGAAAGCTGGGAGATGCAAAGCAATCTTTGAATCTCTGAATTTGAGAAAGCTGAAGACACTTAGTCCCAAGTCCTGCACAGGTCTCCATCCTCCATTTCAGTTACCCAGGTAAAATGCCTAGGGATTACTCCTCTTAGCCCTATCACTCTCCTGTCAAAAGCATCCCTGGAGGAGGACAAGGAAGGGAGGCTGCACATTCACTGCTGCTCTCCTTTAGCCTAACTTCTTCAGTGGGAAGACATGAAGGAGCAGGGGCTCATTGTTTCTCAGAAAAGGAAGCAGCAGAGCAGGTTTAAGGAATGAGGTGCTCGAGAGGATTTTTTCTTTTTCTGACTCTACACACTGCAACCTCAAACCTGAAGGAGAGTCATGGCAGAAGTATTCTTACCTAGAGACTTCTAATCTCCCGAGTGAAGGCAGAGAAAGCATGAAGAGAAAAATCTTGTTCATTAGGACATGCAAACAGGAAGCTGGTAGAATCTCCAAAACCCCTCTGTAAATTAATGATCTGAGAAGACATTGTGCAAGACCCTAAAAATTGATCAGGAATTAAAATCTTTCTTTCAATTTTTCACTTTTCCTGAGCTTCTTATAACTAGAGTTTAGTGGTCAGAAGCAATGAAGAAGGGATAGAGACCTTTTTTTGCTCCAGACTTCACTGTAGGCCAGGAGATCTGAGGTGATGGGACATGTTCCTCCCCTCTCATGCACTTGGTAGCATAAAAGGGGAGGAAACAATATTGCTAGGGCTAAGTCTCCAGCTCAGTAGCAGTCTGAACATGTTGATCTCAAGCTTTTTTCCCTGAAAGCTATTTTTAAACTAGTCTAAAAGTAGCTTCTTTTTTTTTTGATGCTTAATTAGTTCCAATTAAAATATATTACATTGAAGTAGTATACATTGAAGTTTGAATGATGCTCATCAAAATACAGTAAATGATAAAAAACCTGCACTTACACTAAAATATATGTGCCCTTTTTATCTCCTCAAGACTTCCAAAGGGATTTGGGTTATGAATCACAAACATTCCCCTCAGCATTAGAGCCTTATGAGTCAGTAAGATAGTCATCATTAATCACTTCTCAAGCATTTTTAACAAGGTGGTTCCTGCTTGCTGCATGTTTTCATCCACATCAGTCACTTACATAGCATAAAAGGTGTGCCTAGCACTTTACAGACAACTAAGACAAAAATCTTTGCTTTGTAGTGTTTACAGCTACAATAAGATCACACAAAACAAGAAAAGATTCTCTTTGCGAATGAAAAAAATAGAAATTACAACTATGGCAAAGTAGCAAGCAATTTTTTTTTCCCYGTGGTGTGAGGTAAGTTTGCATTTCTGTATTTCTCCATTTTTATACAGTTCCTACTTTTACTACTCACCATTTTAAGTAGAAACCTATTTACAGAATTCACTTAAGACTTTAATATCATTGTAACCACAAAAGCATTTTATGCCCTCCCCTTTCTCAAAGGAATGCAAATCACTATTTTGCTGTTAGACTGTTTCGGGGGCTGGGGGGCATGGAGGAAGGCACCCCAGTTCTGCACCGAACAYTCACACCACTTGCATCAACATGTCTTTTAAGAAGCAGTAGCAGAGGTGCCAGAGTTGCTGTAATCTGAGTGGCTACTTAAAAGAAAAAAAATGATCTGGAAATGAAATACATTTTCCACTTTTAAATAAAGAGATAAGATACCTATTCCATGACTGCCACTTAGTTCATGATATTTAAGCAAAGAATAAAGAAGGTTTCATTTGTTCTTCCCAGCATGGTTTGTCAGTCATCTTCTTTTCCTCCTCTATACACTGAAAAAACTCCTAATACAACTACATCTGCACTCCATGGAAAAGCTGTATATGATCACACATTTTTTTTCAGGACTGCCAATTAGCCTACAGTCCTTTCACTGGTAAGGAATGTTTACGTGCTTCTCTAATGCTTTTCTCCAAGAATTACAGCTGTTATTTTGGACTTCAGTGCCATAAATGAATGTATCAGCCCACAAGACAGGCCAGACTTAAGAAACAACAGCTGTGAAAACAATGCAATTAAGGACACAGTTTCAGAAGTACTCTGTCACAAGCTGTTTATTAGAACTTCACTTTGACAATAAATAAGGTATTTCCCAAGCAATCAAAATGTAATTATTTAGAAAGTTAAACAACTGAAGTTTTCACAATGCATTTTTTTTATATACATGATTTACTGTATTTTAAACACCAGTTCGTCCGGAGCTGTACAACAGTAGGATGTCCATTTTTTAAGTTCACACAGCAGGAGACTACCAAGACATATCTTTAATCTGGAAGCTGCGTGTGTAAAAATAATCCAAAATCATACCAGCTTCAGGTTGGATAGTCCAGCTGTTACGAATGAATCTCTCTGTTCATTAGACTAGCTGTTGCTGAATTCAAATTCAGATATATGGCTTACCCAGGAGAAATAGTGCCTTTCAGATTTATGGTTTTAAAGAACTAGTAAGCCGCTCAATTCCAACAGTACAACGTAACCATCTGTAGTTTGCTGTGCTACAGCACACCCAGTTCTGCCCTCAACATAAGTGGCACAGAACAAACTTCCATAAAGGATGATCATTTTCAATGTTGTAAATCTCAATAATAGTAAGTATAAACTTTGCACTTCAACTTACTGTTAATTATGAAAACATCTTTCAGTTTTGGTCAAATGAATTAGCATTTCTTCACTTAAATACTCAAGACATTTAATATGCCTTAATAATACTTTTTAAGAGTTTGACATTCAAAGTTAACTTCAAAAGAATGTTCCTGGTAAATAAAGCACCAAGTTTTCCCCACATGTTTTTTCCTTAAAGAAAGTCTATGAAAGACTAGTATTTTTTTTTTTTAAACATTAGTTCTGCTAAGAGTTGTAATTTAAAAATAAAATTTAATTCTTATGGTTTGATCAAAGCCACATTTCCAAAGTGAGCTTTATATATTCTGTGCAACATCCCATTTTCTTTAAGTGCAGAGGTACAGGTCTTGCAGTTACGCAGCTGCAATCGAGTTATCATCTGCTTGTCGACCCTGAGGCTTTAAGAAAATAAAGACAGAGAATTAAAAATAAAAAGGCAAAATACTAAGGCTGTTAYGAAACTCATTTTGTAATACATTGTGTTGATCAATGTAGCTCTAGCACACAAGCGTGGCGTTAAGCCCATCCTTACTTCCAATGGTTTCCAGTAGTAGCACAGACACGGAGGACATCCAACKGAAATTCCAGTTTGGCCCAGTGAGTACTTGGTAGAGGCCTCAGCTCCTTAACTGCCCTATTAAATGCCAAGAGCATCTCCGTACACATTTGGACAGCCTAGCACAAGGCCTGGCTGATCAGAGTTCTGAGTATTACTGCAGTATAAAAAAGCTGATAGTTATCAATGCATAAAACCGGAATGAGACTGACAGTTTCTTGGAGGAATTTTAAGCAGAATCACTAGAGATGGGAGAAAGCAAGGAAGAAGTTTTAAGGAAGAAAAGGCCTCCTTACAAGAAGGTATTTTGAGGTCCTGACAACTCCAAAGCAAAAGCAAAGAATTCTGAAGCCTGAAAGATTCCACAGGAGCATTGAGAACACCACGCTTTTGAGCAAAAAAGCCTTTTGTACTTAGAAGGACATCTTGACAACCATCTAGAAGAGCCACTGATTGACAGCATACGTAAAAAGTAAGTTCTGCCTATCTCTTTTGGCTATAACAAAATTGAAAGAACGCCAGGCCTGTTTCCTGGAAACAGGATTACAGATGTCTGAACAAGTCCATCTCAAGTCATATAAACAAACTCTTCAGGCTCCTTGCTTGCTAAGAGCCTGACTAAAAAGCAAATACAATATTCTGGAGACAGCAGCAGTGGAATGAGAAAGCATTGTTTAGGGCAACTGGATTTAAATGATTCTTAAAAAGCCAAAAGAAATCTGTGATCTATTTTTCATGATATGATTGAATTGTCTTCAGTTGTACCACTTAAAAAAAAAATCTAGACTGAGTGATTCACTGAGAGGATGTGTTTTTAGAAGTTATTGAGGGAGGTGTGGGATGCTACAGTGTTTCTGAACCTAGTCATATGGGTTGCTCAAACACTTTTTTTCAGGAGTGCTACAAATTACGGTATTAAAGTATCTCATTACATTTAGCTCACTCCATTGTACTCAAAATACAGACAACTTTAAGCCTCATTGTAGAGAGTAAGACATGGAATAACAGGAACAGGTTAAGCACATTCAGCTAGTTCATCTAATTTTAACCAAATACCTGTTGCGCTTAACAGATTTCCTAAGGATTTTGGTTAACGACACCAATGCACAACCCAAGACTTTTCACAGCAAATAACTCTGTTACAAGCTGGCCATTTTATTCTGCTTAGAAACGCTCAGCTTTGAACAGAGCTGGGGTGGTAGTCCCCAAGAACTGAGCAGCCCCACAGGGAGCCTTTAAACACAAGGCGCTTCTCACAGTCTTACCTTTACAAAAATGTGTGTCGGTATGAATCGTCTGAGCAACTGATTAGTGAAGTTTGGGAATCGCAGCAAGTTAACGTGAAGAGATGGTAACTGCTGATATCCAGCCATCAGAGGATAGAAGTTATATAACATTTCCTGCTGTGTGCCAGGAAGGATTCTTAATCGGATCTTAAAAAAGAGAAAACCACATAGATAAGTTCTGTGACCAAAAGCAGTCCTCTGTTTACTTTCTATTTATACACTGTTTACTTCCTGAAGTTGGAAAGGATGCAACTACTTTCCTATTCTAGTTAAACTATTACTTCTATACTGAAGCACCACGTTACCCATAAACAACATGACAACATCTCCTAGTCAGGCTTCCATTTAGCCCTTCTTTAAATGGAGTCTGCATCCACACGTTCTTCCAGACAGAATTTACCATACTTTAAACATCTAAAAACCAATTAATTTCTCCTCTCTGCACATCAGTGTAAGCCTAATCAATGTATTCTTCACTACCAGATAAGCCAGCAGGATCAGTAGATGTGACAATTTTGTACCTGTTTAAGGCCAGAGAACATGAAGGCATCGCTGGGTTCCACTGACACCTCCACATCCTGGACTAAATTGGTCTTATTTTGCAGGTGATATCTGACAGGTAGCGATTCTCGGACTCGACCAAATGATGGCAGATCTTTGGAAAGAAAGTAAGTAATCTCAAATACAAAATACGTTTTAAAGTTCCATAGATAAAAAACAAGTCTATCGCAAAGAGCGGTGAAAAGTTTGAAGAAAAAAAATATACGATACCTAGGTATCTAAAGCATTTCTGACAAGATTTTTCAGGAAAAAGGTTAAAGAACAGAACACAACTTCATCACAGCTTTTCAATAACACTTCTTCAACATCTAGTTACAAAACCCCCAGCTGCCAACACTGTCCAGGAATGCTAACCAGGAAGTCACTTTGGTTGCTGCTGGGTATTTTCAGCTTACCAAAATCTTATCAGATACTGTCAGGAAGCTCCTTCAAAATATAATAGGAAAGGATGGTGGAAGAATCTCAGTACAAATGAAACCGAACTGAGGAAAGCATAGGAATTCTGCATGTTCAGTGAGCTCTCCACTCCCTCTCTGCTCTCGTGCAGGTGAAGTGGTAGAAGAGAAACAGTTCACCTGCCTGCAAGTAGCTCCAATTCTCCAGGCTGTTTCTTTCATGGGATGCAGCCAGGGCATGGAACAATGCTTGCCAGAGGCATCTAGAGAAACCTACTGGGAAGGTAGCATCAGCAGAGGTAACTCTGGCCTCTGTGCTGCCACGTAACACTGGTCGATCCATTGACAGAATGCATTCGTGTAACTACCTTCCAGCTCTTCCCTTGAACTGAAGAGGGGAAAGAGGGGCAAGGCTTGAGGCAGTCTAAGTGATGATATAGTTTCTTTCACTAGCTCCGGACTATCCAGCACCAGTTCTGACTTTTGCTACCGTAAACGCCAGCTCTGGATGCTTGGATGTAAAAACTTCCAGAGTCCTAAAAATCCTAACTGGGACATGTATGTTGCAAATTAATATTACCTGCATTAACATGGAGGGGAATGCTCTCTACAATCACATGCGGTAGAGTGATGACTGTACTAACAACAGGTACGCTTTCCACAGGTGAACTTCTGCAGGAAAAAGTCAAACGCAGACCATGTTGAAAGCTATACAATAAAGTATCAAGCGAGTACACCAAAAGAACATCACTTATATGCAACTAAACTAAAATTACAGTAATTTCAGTGGTGGAAAGAAAAAACCCAAATCCTTATATTGGATTGTTTGAAGTGAGCAAAAAAAAGTACCATAGCATGGAGATAAAACAGCAAAAGGCAAGTAAGAACACTGAACAGCTCTAAAATTAAATAAAAGCAAACTAGAAGGAAGATATACCTCAACATTTGTTTTGGAGAACTGAGTGAATACATAAACCCACAATCTAGAGTGGGAAAACAGTTTTCCCATTTAAAATGTTTGTTTGTTTCTACTGTCGCAAAACCATTACTTTGACTTGGCTTCTCAAGTGAAGTATTTAATGACTGGARAAAACAGGGAGTGGAAGGTGACAAAACAGCTTTGTGACTGACCTAAGATCTTACGAAGAAGAAAGCTTCATGGAATGTTAAAACCATAACCACATAATATTTATCTCTTAAGGGAAATAGGTATTTATTCAAAAGTCTAACAAGCTAAGCAGTAATTAGTAAGGTCCAAGATCTAGACAGTGCTTGCTCCAGGAAGATCCAAAACAAAAACCAAAAAAAAAATCCAACCAAACAAAACCACCAACAACTCACCATCATCCCTAAAAATAAATCAACTTATTTCCTCTCCCCATCCAGGCCAAGAGATACCTACCTCTTCCAGGAAATGATGTAACATCCAGTTGCCACTCCACTAGCATTAGTAACTGGCGGACATCGAAGGCAAAAGCACTCACTGGCACTCTCACCTGTCTGTAAAACAACTATCAGCAAGATTTTGTTTAAAATCAAAGCATAATCATTACTGCAGAAGCCACCAAGTCTAAAAATCCAGTATGACACAAACACAAGTGTTCAGCCAGAAAGGTCTTTGAAGTGCTTTGCAATGTATACCTACATAATATATAAATTCAATAAAGATTGCGAAGTATCCCAATACATGAAAGGGTGACATATAGAAATATATGACAGTTTACTTTCTGAATGGCATTATGAGGTCCTTCTTGTACACACAGAACAAGTCATTGCAAATTTAGAGTTCATACACAAAAAAAAAGGCAAAATAATGCCAATTCAAATTCTACATTTCTCCCACAGCAAATTCCAAGACGTCAGCATAAGATGCCTCTCATGTTTTAAAATGAAAATGAACACGGACATTTCTCCTCTCCTGCCCAAGTGGATGAGAGGTGGGAAAGAGAAGAAAAATGTACTACTGGCTTTGAGTTTTCATTCTTTTTTTCTCCACTTGAATGAACTAAAAAAAAAAAAAAAAAAAAAGTACCTTTTCACTTAGAGAGTGATTTAAAAAAAAAAAAGTACTAAGAAAATAGATATTTCAGTTATTTCAAATTAATGATTAAGTCTTACAGGAGGGGGGAGGGGGAGCATGGAAAACAACCAAAAGGCGGACAGCTGGTATCTGAGGGGGTTCGTACCTCCTGGCAATTAGCTCTTTAAGAGCATCAACCAGAAGCCATGAAGCACAAGGTGCCAGAGCTGAAGTTGAAATCTCATAGTTTGAAGACTAAAGGACCTGGGAAATAATTGCTTTTTGCCAGGTAACCCTTGAATCTACAAAGGAACTAGAGTCTTGCAAGTCCTTGATTACACAGGTGGACAGCTGCTCTACAATCAGGCAGCCATCCAGACTGCCTCATTTTATTCCAAGTTTTGATAGACTACACGTATTTTCACATCTCTGACTCAGCAAATGCAAAGACAATGTTTTGTTGGGAGATTTTGGATCAGGTCTACTGCTAGGTACTCCACTTATTTGACTTTAAAGCTAACATACTGCACTTTTAAAGTTTGAGATCTGCAAGATAATTTTTTTTACAAGTTATTAAGTTGTGTTAGTATAAAAAAAGATGCTTACTTCTAACTGTTGTTTATAGCCAACCCTGTCTAGCTTCACATTTTTCAGTTTCATGACTGCAATCATGGACATGGATCACTTTAGCCTTTGGATGCTGCCTCTTTCACATGGTAAAGTGTTTGCATTCCAGAAAGTATACGTAGCCCATAAACACTGGAAATATTGAGTATCTTTTCATATGGATATCTAAGAAGTTGCATATCAGAAGTACTTTCAGGTGCTTTCCCTTACGTCTGTTATATTCAGAATTTTGGCTACCATCTATTATTCACTAGAACAAGTAAATAGACTTGAAGTAAAACTACATTTTGAAGTATTCTGCTGTCTAAGTTGTGTTCTGGCAAGCAATTGCAGTATCAAGCAGCTTTCTTCTACATAGAGTTTGATAAGCAAACGCTAGTTAAAATATTCCCCTTTCTTACTTCCAACTTATGCAAAAAGTATCCTCCTGGTAGAAAGCGTAGTCTAAGAAAACTTACCATTCTCCACATAAGATTCCAGTTGATCTACTGGGGTCATGGAAGCTGACAGCTGTAGCTGGCTGGTTACAATAGTGAGAGGCCAAGGAGAGGCACTCAGGATGTCTGTCATCAGTAAAAATGGTATATCTGCAAATACTCTGTCCAAGTGCTCCAACTGTCAAGAGAGACACAAGATCTGGCTATTTCTAACTAATCAGGGTGCGACTATTGAAAGTGGTGTGATTCCAAAACATCACCAACTTTTCAAATACGTACCTTTGTGGAGACAAATTTAACAGCAACATCAAAAGGAAATACTGTTTCTATGGTTACAGTTTCATCCTGTATAGGTAACGAAAGGGGTGGGCAGAAGAGGGTAAAGAAAAAAGTTATATTCAGTTTCAGACCTGGCTATTAATGCCGAAGGTTACTAACGTAAAGTTACTTTTAATCATCATTTTAACCAAGTCCTCCCCAGGGCAGAATGTATCTTTAAGAATAAATACAGAAAACTTTTCTTCTGATTATACTTATGAAACTGCTCACCCTAAATTGGGCTACCATACTGCTGATTTAGCATTTTTTCTATCTATTAGAAAGCCTTCTAAGAGACTTGGAATTACAGCCTTTAGATTATTTCTTGCATTTCATGAATGCATCTCCAGCAGTTGGTGCATCTTTACATCCTACCCGGTGACACTTGCAAAGGATTTCCTTCCCCTCAACGATAGTGTTGATTAAGTAAGAAACATAAACCAGAAACATTCTTGCACCGACTGTTCCACAACGAATGTATATTGGTTTCTCCAGCTGCAAAATAAAAGAGACAGTATGAGCCAAGCTACACTTTGACTAGGCCTGTATACCAATGTATACCAAGCTATACATTGATTAGGCCTAGAGCTGTCCAAAACTTGTTAATCATCTTATATGGTCCAAGAGGGCAACATAGAATGGGTATTATTTTGACCATAAAAATCTCCTACAATGCATGATCTTAATCACGCAGTGAATGTTTTTAATCAGAATGGCACAGCTCCGTTTGCTTTGCTACTGATGCTCGTCTGTTACTTCACAGTACAAGAAAAGAACCATTACTGCGTAATATATGATACACCCAACTTCTAATTTACTAGTCACAATTTGAATTGGTGCAACATCTGCATATTTGATCCTCTACCAAATTGAATCACACTTGCTGACTATTACTATCTACTGTCCGTTAGGCAGTGCATTTAATTAGCAGTTGAGATTAGCATCCTTATTTTATTTCTTGTCTCCCAGCTATATCATCAATCGCAGAATATACCTTATTCCCAAATTTAGCCCAAAAGGGGATCTAGCTAAAGAAACACTAAACTACAAGTAAACAGCAGGTAAAATATGCCTTAAGTATTTCATTTATCTGTTGAGATATCTGAAAGTAAACATAGGTCCTTCTATGAGAGTCTTTTATTAGTTGATCCCCATTTTCTTAAATGTGATATAGAAAGAAGGTTTTAAGCCTTCACCTTTTCCCCTGGTTGCAAGTCTCCTACAGGAATATCAGGAAGCAGTGCAGGAAAGGAGTCATCACATGCATCTGTTCCATGAAGAGTCACCTGAGTTTTCTGAGTCAGGTTGGCATCTTGCCCTAGGATTAAAAACAGTCTTCATATCCACACAGGCTTACATCACTGAAGCATGAAAGCAATAACTAAAAATAATAAGATATTAATCTCAAAAAGCAATGCATAAGGAATTAACAAGCGATAGGACGAGAGRAAATGGCCTCAAGTTGCGCCAGGGGAAGTTTAGATTGGATATTAGGAAAAATTTCTTCACTGAAAGGGTAGTCAGGCATTGGAACAGGCTGCCCAGGGAAGTGGTGGAGTCACCATCCCTGGAGGTGTTCAAAAAACGTGTGGATGAGGTGCTTCAGGACATGGTTTAGTGGGCATTTGTACTGGGTTGATGGTTGGACTCGATGATCTTAGAGGTCTTTTCCAACCTTAATGATTCTATGATTCTATGAACATTGTTCATTTAGTTGAGGGAAAAAGTACCAGCAGAGGGTAGATTTGACAACACCTTAAGTTTTCTAAGTTGGAGGGTTCACATCCTGCAAGGTTTTTGTTTTATCTATTTAGGCCAGATTAAAAAAAAAAAAAAAAAATCTCAAAAGTCAGAAATCATATCTAGATGTTCCCCACCATATACAAAACACAACATGATTATGTGATCCAAGTTTTTCTTGGTACTTCATATGAAGTAAAAAGGAAGTTTCACTGTTCTGTGATTCTTCTATTTTCAAGAGCACAGCTTAATGATTTTACATCTTTTTAAAATTGTTCTTCCAAATCCATGTTGAAAATATGCAAACACAAATGTATAGATGTTAAATGAAACCATTCTTCAGTCAGAGGTTGACTAGAATAATGGCATTACTGCAAGCATGGGGGATAATTTTCAAAGCAAAAACAAGCCACATGTTCCCAAATAGTTGCAACTGTGGTAAACTTATCACCTTCCCTATAAATGAAATGTCAAATTTCAATTGTTCTTTTAATGTAATCAGCAAGCCCACATTGACCTTGCATATCACATGTTAAGAGTCAAAATCAAGCGGGGGCGGGAGGGGCGGGGAAATCAAGACCAACTATTAAACACGGCTTTAGGAGCCAAGCCCAAACATCCAATTGCATAAGTTTAAAGAACACTCCACTGACTTTAATGAACTGTACAACTGTATAGAGAATGTGGTTCTATTTCAGAGTACACAGCACATATTGCATCCTATATGCTAGTGGCTTAAAAATATTTTTGCCTTTCAGGATAATTGCTACAAATAGGCGTACCAAGTGTAACATTTGGACTTCACATATTGAAAGTTGTCAGCAATAACCACATACAGCTAAATAGGACTTAGACATACAATATTTGCATTTTTTCCTTTTCATTCAAAGGAATACTGTCTCAGTTCTCCATTGCTCCCCAAATTTCAAGTTGTTTAAAAACCAAACCACATTGTCCAGGGTGGGGGAAAAAAAACAGGGGTGGGTGGGGGAGAAAACCCACAAAGATTATACTTAGAAAGCACTTATCTAGCACTGTCTAATGCTTTCACCTCAGCAAGAAAAAGATCTCTCTCGGGGAAAGAAAAATTTAGTTATGAGCAAATTAAATAAGAGGTTAGGAAGGAATACAAAAGCTTCCATGTTTTCTTCAAAACCTGTAAAGACTTA
Source organism: Oceanodroma leucorhoa (assembly GCA_030449065.1). Classification (NCBI taxonomy): domain Eukaryota; kingdom Metazoa; phylum Chordata; class Aves; order Procellariiformes; genus Oceanodroma; species Oceanodroma leucorhoa. The sequence continues at coordinate 8,633,232 of JASVER010000005.1, read as the reverse complement.
TCTTTTGAAAATACCCTCATAAACACTACTGAGAAGCAGTGGTTAAGATAACCATAACTGAATGAGTATGTTAGCTCTTGTTCTTACCACTAGTACCTCATCATTCACTTTGGTTTGGCTCTTAATTACTGCAGGCGAGCCATTTACTGGATTTTTCTGCATTGCATCACAAACAAGGAGTCAATTGGGAGACTGCTGGATTAAAAGAAAATAACCCAAAATACCTGGCTTTAAACCTGCTGTAAGTTTAACATCTTTGGCCACTGTCTCCTCATGTGACTGGACTGTCACAATCAAACAATACATTTCATTAGTCAGGGCAGGAGGTTCATGACGGAGCTGAACAGAAATGTTTGGCACTCTAGAAATAATCCTTCAAGAGAAAAGACTCAGTTATTGTATGTTTCTTAAATAACAAGTTTTTAAGCCTAGTTTAAAGGAGATCAAAACAGCCTATTGCTTAAGAAAGTTCTGACAACTGGTGGCCTATTCAACTAGGAGATGTGAGATACCGAAAAGCAACATGATGGGAACAACTCTATAAAACGAGCTTGGAACCCCAGTAATAAGCACTGATGGTTCAGATGTTCTGCCAGGAAAAAAAAAAGAACTCCCACCAACAGCAATCAGATTTAATTCTTTTGAATACATCTAAACTAGTATTAGCCTATTTTCCAATACAGTTTCTATGGGATTCTTTGTTTGTGTGATGGCTTTTGTAAGAGAACAGTAACGCCTCCTAGTCTGCACAAAAATCTGGGAAAAGTCTGCCTAGCAAAGTTAGGTGAAGCAGAGAACTAAAGCATATCTGATATGCTTAGAGATCAATGCAAGCTTTTTCTGTACTTCTAGCTATCTGGAGCCTCAAAAGTCCTAAAGAATTAAGATAGGTACTATCTTATCCCCAGTTAAGTAAAGACATATTAAAAAGCTCATATTAAAGAAGTCCCAACAAGTCTTTCTTCTTTTAGGCAGAGTGGTCAGGACTTCGCAGGAGACTCACAATGATATATCATACATATTTCCAAGTTTTTACTCACATAGTGCTCGCCTGAATAGTCAAACTGTCCCAGTGCACTTCATTATCTGGAAGCTTAGGTCTTCGCCTGAAGGAACGTGCTGCCTGCAATGCTTCTTGGGATGAGGCAGCATCTCCACCTCCTCCACGCCAGTTCAGAATAACACATCGGCCAGATTCACTTCCCAGGATCAAATCCACAGAGGTGATCTGATAGACACAAATTTGAACACATACTGATAACTTTGTCTTCAGATCACCTACTGTAACAATATAGTTTTCCAACATGCGTATCTTTATTGTGCCTGTATATCACCAAAAAGCTTCTGGCAGGTTTGCAGACTGAAGGCACATCACCACTCCAGGATTTCATTTAATGAAACAGTGGTGGGAAAAAGTATCCATGCTCATGTGTGCGCAGTGTAGTATTTTGTAGTTTCCTACCCTCCCATAGTGCTATACAACCCCTCCCCCTTTTTTTTTTCCTAGCGTATTGCACGTATTAAAAAAAAAAAAAACCAACACACCAAACAAACTTGAAGCAATACTTAAGTTTTTGTGATAATTTTTTGCTTTGGTATTGTCAATAAAATTTTACTCTCATTTTTGGTACTTAGTTTCAAGAATTCGAACATTTCGAACTGCGTGAACCAGTGACATTCATAACTGGTGCCACATTAGAGGCAGCTTTGTAGTTTTGAGTTCTTTGTAGGCATCAGTAGGAAAGGTGTAAAACAAATTGACAAACCTCAACCTTTTTTCCTACATCTTCAGTTTTTGCAACAAATTTGAAAGTGAACTTTCTCGTTTTGCCAGGGACTAAGCACATTGTTCCTTGTGATGACTGTTCTAGAATATCACTTTTTTGATAGGCTTCTTCCACCACACAGTATTGGTTGTAATCCTACAATGGAGGAGTGGGGAAAAAAGTTGATAAATCCAGTCTTAAGACATCTTTAGAGAATAACGGTAGTACAGCAAATGCTAAGGCTCTGTGTTACTGGATCAAACTATATGGGTTCTTCCTACTTTTCACATTATAGAAATTAGACTTAGCAAGTAATTACAACGCAATTCTTTGACACAAGGTATCCATTATATTAATTAATGTAACTTTATGCAAGAACATCAAGAGAAATAAGACATTAAAATGATCCTTCTGAAACTTTAGAGAGCTTCATAGAGGAACAAAGATATATATGATACACAAACTAATCAAATTGCATTTGGGAGTTTTATCACAGTATCAATATACTAGTCAAAAGTGATAGATAATGCAAAAAGAAAAAAACACCTTTCCAACTTAAGTATTAACATATTTTTTGAAAAGAACTTTTGAATTTTTTTATGTTTAAAAACACTAATAGATATTATTCCATTCTTATAATAAGCTTCTACCACTAGGTCAGAGATGGATAGAAMATAGTTACCTGATTATTGAAGCTGATGCAGAGCTTAGAAAACCTGATAGGATGAGGACAATCAGCTCTCAAGTATACATCAAACTGCACAGGAACATCAACATGAAAACTAGGAGCAAGAAATTTTGCTTTGCACTGCACTGCAATTAAAGAAAAAAAAAGAAAAATAAATTAAAAAAAAAACACAAAAAACCCCCAAACCAAAACACAAATCCCAAGAAGTAGGTGTTAAAAACATCAAACTACAACATTAAATTCCAGAAGCACACTCTTGAAATAATCATGGTAAGGATTGTTCTGTGTGCTCTTAAAACTTTGGTTTGTATGTAAGTGGGACAAATTTGGCTACTAACACTGTCACAGAAAGCCACTTTTCAGCACTTGACCGAAACCTTTGCAGAGAAGAGGCAGACGACCAGCAGAAAAAAATAATCCTGTACACTTACATACACTTCTTCTGTAGGTAACGCTCACTCATGCCCCCTTTCTATGGGGACTATTAATGTGCACACATTCTGCCCTCTTTCTTCAGAATCCTACTTCAAAGCACACCAGAGTGGCAGAAGTCTTTCAAAAAGCAAGGGTTTACTACTACTACCATGTTTAAAGGCGTAGGTAGCCTCAGCTGGAAGTTCAGAGGTTTTTTTCCCCCCCTCAGACACAATGCTCAAAGGATTCTTCTTTAGTAATTCATATTGGGGATAAAAGATCACTGGCTTCTCTCATAATTTCTTATCTTACTGATTTAGATGAAGAACAGAGCAGTGCTGAAACAAGAGTTTCAGTGTTGCTAGCTTTAATATACACTTTATATTTTTTCCTAATTAGTTATTTTCAGGAGATAACTACATGGAAATCTATAATCTGGTGTAGATTTGCTTTCTTACTTACCAAATGGTATAAAATCTTGGACTTCTATTGTAAAAACATTACTGCCTGCTAAGGAAACACGGTCAGCCCACAATTTTTGTGATGCTTTCACAGCAGCAGCGTCACAATCAGGTTCAGGATCAGGGCTTTCATTCTGTATCCAGACAGAAGATTACAAATAACAATAAAAGAAGGCTACCAAACACTGACCACTCTTAAGATCATTTAAAAGGGTAATAGGAGTTTTGCCACTTACCATTAGAACTTTTATCAGATTTTTTTCTATTCGAGACTTCTGATCTTCTTTAAGAGTAGATGCTAGCAAACAGAACAAAACCAAAGATTACAAGAGAGAAGCAAATCCTCTTACTTTTTTTTTTTTTTTTTAAACTTAAAAATAAATCTTTCCTTTAGATTTCATCTTTCAAAAAAAAGACATTCTGGGAGAAAACCAAAATTTAACATCCATCTACCAGTAATGAAGAATTCGTTCAGTTTTCAGAACTTCCCCCATTTTAAGTGTTTCCTCTTACTTCCACTGGAACCAAGTAAAATATTTTTTGGTTAGACAAGCATTTCATAATTTATTGGAGGAAAACCCCAAAAGAATAACACCTATACCTTCACGTTATTTATGTTTAAAAAYGGAAGAAACAGTAGAAACCAGAAAAGTTTTGGACATGCAAAAGGCAAGCTTGGATAATATTAGAAACAATAACTAGAGAAGGTGACAGGAAGAAAAAAGGACTAATTGAAATAAGCACCCTTCTCTTGCAGATGTAGAAAGGTGGGTTTGTCTCATTGGCTATTCTTTAATACAAAGCACAGTAGCCTGGCTAGCTAACAGAAGATGCAAACCCATTTCTACCACAACTATCCTAACAGTAGAATTTAGTTAGCAATTTGGGGCACAAAAGGATTATTTCTGCAGTGTCAAGTAACAGACATTATATGAAGCAGAGTGCTTGCATTGTTACTGCAAAGCCACCCTATGTCACATTCTTTCCCTAAAACATACCACATACATATTTCATCAGCAGAGTTCTAGCAATAAAAAAAATGAGAAGCATATTTGGGATTTTAAAGTCCAGAAAAATGGTATTAGCTTTGTTACTTACTAGGAGAAATGTTCTTCCCCCATCCCAAAGCTCAGAAGTTTCTGTTAAATTATTTGAACAGTCTCAAATGAAGCTCTGTGCCTCAGATATCCTGACACAGTCCATTTGGATGCAAATGAATTTTATAATAGAAGAGCAAGAAAATTCAACTTCCAGCATATGAGCGAAGGTAGTAAAAATTCAGCACAGGTATACAGTTATTTTGTAGTCAAATCATTTAAGCACTGTGTCTGAAAATGGTTTGTCAGACTTCCAAATACATGTACTTTAACTTTTCTCTATAGGCTGAGTATTTTTCTTAAAAGAATACCTCTACCCAGTAGCTCTAAAGAGTACGTTATATAATCTTTTAGCTGGGCCATCAGATATGAACATTTGAGAGCTGTCGTCAATATGGAAGTGAGAAGAGTCCACCATCCTTCACTGCGATATTCACACATAACATAATCCAAGAGCCTGCAACACAGTAAAATTGAGAGAAAAACAAGTTACACACACCAATATTTTTTAGAAGCTCACATTTATTTGGTATCATTAACGCAAAATTCACTAATACAAATGCTAGATTAAAGTCAAGTCTACTGTTTACATATGGCAATGATTTATTGAAAACAGCACGAAATTATTGTAAAGAAACACATTTATTTGATGAATTTTCTATTCCAGGCCAGAACAATTTTCACAAGAGAACAACAGGAAAACTCACCTGTCTTCATATAAAGAACTAGCAAAACAGCAAGTGCATAGAAAAGTCTTAGTCCATCATTGCACTAAAAATATGCTTTACTATTGAGTATGTGGCAAGTTTTAAGAAAAACAAACCAAAACCCCGCAATAAAGTCCCCTTTCAAACTGAAGAATTTTAATGGTCCTTAAACTGAGATGTTTCTTTTCCTCCTACCTTCTATCCCCTGCTCCCTTCAAGGGTTTCAAAGATCCACAAACAACACATGCATTAATCTTTATCAGGCAAATCTGCACATCTTAATATTGTTTTAATACTGAGCAATGTTTGCTATTACTAGCAAAGCAGAGAAGTGAATTTTTTTAAACTGCTCAACTGTTCAAGGCAAGAGTTTCTGCCTGCTTTAGAAAAATCTACCTAAACATAAATAGGAAATTCTTGTTCATATAAAAATTAGGCTTGATACAAACTGATCTGCTTATCCTAGCCTATCTTCTCCTCCATGTAGCTTCCAGTCAGCTAGTAACAACAGTAAACACATCTCTCCTACCTGAAACATACTCCCTTTACAACATGTGATCTTTGAAACGTAATTAATGAAAAACATTGTGGGACTCCTACTTAACATGACCTTAACTCTGTTTCCCCTTAAAAATACAAAGTTAAGAAACCAAGCATAATACACGTCCTTCAGAAAAGATGGTAGCTGTACCTCAGCACTAAGCCTTCCTAGCTCTGTAGTCATTAATAGCAGAAAACTACACTAATAAAAATAATTCCTTTTGCTAATTCCCTGGTATATAAACAAAAATTAAATTCAGCTACATTTCCATATTTTTTGGATTTTGTAACTAGAAAGTCTGTAATTAAATGTAACTATATTCTCACTGCAGTAGCAGGCAAGCTTCAGAAATCACTTCTGAGAGAGAGAGAGACAGACAGCACTCAATCAGTGAGCTAGAAATAAATAATATTTGCTCAGTAAGGCAAATCCCCACAACAGCTTAGAGCAGGAAGTTCTTCTACTCTGATAACTGACTCCTTATATCTGTTTTGTTTTCTTTGATATAAGTGGAGTTCGTAGACTCCAAAGCTTGTGCTTCAATCAAATCCAGGTACTAGGAGCACCTTAGATGAGCTTCCAACATTATTCCATAGCAATAAGACATGGGGTCTTTAGTGAGAAAAATAGCATGCGGAAGAAGCAATCATGGATGGTACTCACTTCAAAGCTTTGGCATAATCTTTAGCATAGTAATATTCTTCTCCCATTTGAACCACTGATTAAAAAAAAATAAAAAAAATGTATCAGATCAATATTGAAAGTCTTTGCAAAATTAATTTGAAAAAATGCATCTGATTTGCTATACTCACTCAAATGACTTTTCATTCTTGGACATTTGTATTTCTTGAACTGCGCGACAGCATTACTCAACAAAGTGATTATTAGCTCCTAACAGATAAAACCATTACTGATATCATTATATATGCAAACATTAGAATAACATTAGAAAACAGATTTTTTTTTCTTTTTTCTTTTCTTTTTTTTTTTTTTTTTGGTAGAATAAAACTTACTGAGTGAAGGACATTTTTCTCTTTCAACTGTAGGGATAAAATCCCCATCTTCTCCTTTTCAGGATCAGAAAGATCGAAGCCTGCATAAGACAATGAAAAATCCATGAAATTGGAATTTTGTCCAGACCCAAAGGGAACCATTTACGTGGTGAGCTATATGCAATTTAAGCTCCAACTGAAGCACACTCAAACTCAAACATTCTTTTGCCTAGGAGACGAATATATCGCTTTAAGAACTCATCCATCCTCCGTGTTCTAGAAGGGAAATTCTGGAACAAATATCTTGCCTTTTGTTTAAAAGAAGTTATTTGAAGCTACCCAAAAATAGCAAACTACAGTAAGATGACCTAGTCTTTAGACTGCATCTATTAACATTTAAAGCGCATACGCTAAGACAAATTTGTAGCCCTTTTCCTATCTGATCTCAAGTAAGAATTCAAGCTTGTGTTTCTCTAGCAGTAGAGAATGCCAACATATGAAGAACTGTATAAGGCTTTAAAAGACTATAAAATCTTGCTGGAACCAAAAAACCTGAATATATTAACAGGTAAAGTTTCTCTTCATCTTAAACTGTTTAACCTTGGCAGTAGATTCTAATTTTAAAACACTAACACTTGAAGATAAAAGAGATTAGACAGTACTGTATTTACAGTAAATAAAATAAAGTCTTTAAAAGGGGGCAGTGATAAAGTGGCAAAGCCCAAAGGATATACAGAGAATAAAGAATAGGAGACCAAATGGAGAGGGAGAAAGGGAAGTAAAACCACAGTCAACAATGAAGACCTCAGAACTGCATGTGTATTCATACACAGCTCAAAGCTGTACATTCAACGTCTGAATTTCTGAGAAAACATCCTCCTTAACAGGAAAACCACAAATTCCTTTCTTAGATTAAAATCTAGTCATTGCATCCTCTCAATCCATTTCAAAATCTAAAAAGCTTTTTCAGAAAAAAAAGTCATGAGTTCCTGTCTAGAGTTGACAAGATACAGTATGGATGGCAGGATGAATTTATAACAATTGCATTCAGGGACATCGTTACTTCTGCTGTATCCAGTTCTCCAACTTCTCTTCCCAGGAATAATGCATTTAATTGCAGTCAGGCATTTCTGCAGCACACTGATTACAGGTAGCTTAGGCAGCAACAGAAACAAAGCAGCAGCAGAGCTTCAGTATGGCCTACGCAGCTTTGCTGAAGACCTGATCCTGCATAAACCTGAGGTTCCTTTTTCTATTTGTTATAGAGATCAGACACTTCCTGCACTTCCAACTGACACCTGTTCAAGTCGTATCACCAACTAACAAGAGAGTGAGGTCCCAGCCCTGCATCTGGCTCTGCGGAAAAGAGATTACATGCTTATGCCCACTACATCAGCTGGCAGGATCAGCAACTAAAGAAGCTTGTCTGAACTCCACAAGATACAAGACAGAGACGTACTTAATATTCCCTGCCGCCATGGTCTTTGCCCATAGAAGTCAAGCACTCCAGTTTGCGTTTCCAGGGGATCCGGATTGGGATATATCACAGAGGACTGTAAATTCAGCAAATATGGTCATAAAAAAGGGTTCATGTTTCATTTAAAGCATTGAAAGTGATCTGATGCTCCAATACACATGCACATAAAAGAATAAATTTGCTTTAAAAACATATAACCTTTCCAGCCACCTGTATAACAATAGTACTTCAGGAAACCCAAACATTTAAATACTTCTCATTAATTCAGTCTGACACTCTACTTCATTCACCTCCATTCATCTCAAATACTGTTAAAGAATAACTGGGTAACCCTTTTTAAAACTAGTTCCTAACAAGATAATCCAAGAACAACAAATAAATAGCACCAATAGGAACAAAGACATTTTTAAATAATCGGGACATGTCAGCTGGAGAGTAGCTACATATAATTAGCATGTATGTTTAATCGACTGCAGAGATCGATTTTCCATGCAACCCCTTCTGCCAGGCAAGTGTCAAAAAAACCCAAACCAGCAACAACCACCGCCCACCCCCCCAGTACTAATGCTCTTGTTTCTCTGCTTCCTGTAAGTCACCAGATACAGTGCATGTATAGAGAAATATACTGGAAAAACAAAACAGTAAGTTTTCAAGTATCCAGAGATGTAGAAAGTATAGGGTTTTTTTAATAAGTATTTAAAAAATATGTCAGAATTATTTGTAATAAAATAAACAGTAACACATTTGTTCTGGAGTAACCTTTCCAATATATAACAAATACTTGTAATGATAGTAAGCATTAGAAAAACACCTATCTTTCCTTGGATTTCATTTACACATATTACAGATTATTCCACTACCATCTGAGACTATAACATTAGCTAATTTACTATCTGGTTACTTGCAAAGCATTTTCTCCCCTCCCAACTTACATCATGGTTACAAAGCATACTTGCTAGTTGTTTCCGTTCCTGTGCATAGTAGGCTGCCTGCTGGTAATAGAAACCTGGATTCTGAGTTTGAATTGCTGTCAATCCCAGCTTAATGGCTTCATCAAACAAGTCACCAAAAGCCTGAAACCTATTAAAAAAAATTTCATAACCAAGGTTATGTACAGAACAGCAATTTGAACTCAAAGGTACATTTCAATTAAAAGTTCTGGTTAGTGCTAAGACAGATGATACTTTTCTGAACTTTTGCATCTAAGTCTAYGGCTGCATTTGTGTCATATTCTGTTCATTCCCAGAGAAAAGTGGTCAATAATCAATGCAAAAGAGAATGACAACATACAGTTTTTATGATCTAGTGTATCTCTTTCTTAGATGAAGAGCTCAGAATTTGTATCTTGCCTAGACAAGTAAAACCGTGAACTTTATAAGGTTATATAGGAACTAAAACAGAAACATTACTAAGCAAAACCATACTGTTTAGACATCCAGGCAGCATGCTCAAAAGACAGTTCTGCACTTCCTATTTTTTTCTTGCACAAGTCAATATGTTTCCTGAACTGAGCAATTGCATCCAGGGGAGTATTATGCTGAAAACAAAGGCGACAGATCTAGAAGAAATCAAAATAAGAGGAAAAATAAATGTGTTAGGCTGTTGAGGATTAGCTTTAAAAAAAACCCAAAACACACCACCCATAAAAAACCCAAACAAATTAATTTAACATATTTCTGAAGAGCTCAAATAGCATAGAAAACAAAGGGAGAAAAATAGATGTGAACCATAATGTACTATGCCTGAAACCACGTGGTCCTCTGTTTCATCTAGTATTATTTTTCTTCCCCTTCTCCCTCATCATCAATGGAAGAGTGCATAACTCACAGCCAAATTCAAGATGGAACTGCAGAGCCACTAGGAAGATCATTATCTTTGAAGTCTACAGTCTGCAAAAGGAATTTGATGGAGTCTAACTCCATGATTGTTGTAAACGGTGGGATAGGGGTTTTTTTTAACCTAAAAGCCCCCAAAATACCAAAAGTATGGTCTGATTCTTAAAGAATTACTTTCCTTCTCCTAACAAGCAGTAACTGAACTATACTGGTTTAAGCTTTGCAAGACAAAAATATTCAAGGAACAAGCAACCCTTGTTTTTACTCCCCCTACACAGAGTGAGAGTTAAAGAGAGTCTAGTCTTTCAGATGACTGCATCTCAAATGAACGCCAATCCTTCAAGATACTCCCAAACTTCAGTTAAGGATCTTTCTTTTGTGTGGAGTTCAGAAGTCTTTGCAAGTCTGAGTGTAATAAAAGCAATACAAAATGGAACTTTTAAACCTTTACACATTAAAAAAAATAAAAAAAAAAAATAAAAAATTTGATGCATCTTTAAGTAAAGGCTGTCAAAGATTAGAAGTACACTTATTACCTTGTAGTTTATAAATCCTGCCATGGTCTTGATTTCCAGCATGTTTGTCTCATGAGCCCTCAATTCATGCACAAGATTGTAGGCAGTTCTGTAATTTCTAAGCAGGAATACTTAAATTAGAGTTAAATCATACAAGGTAATAAAATTTAAGAACAGGATTGTCGACAGCAGAAAACAGCCTTCCAATCAGAGTGTTCTTCCCAGTGAAGAACTCACCCCTTACATACATGTTTAAATAATTTTGCATTTGGGAAAATGTTTATCATTGCCCATGGCTTAGCAGTAATTTGGGGTAGACAGGGCAGAGGAAGATTACGAGTCTTACTTGAGAGCATTCTGCGTATCCTGTTTCAGCTCACTGAAGAATGCTATTTTGAACTGGTGTCTAACAAATAAAAGCTGCAAAACACAACCAGTGTACATCATTCACAAACATCTGAACATACCTGTTACCTATAAAGCAGACACAGGTGATAATTTCAGAGGTTTACAAAATACAGCAGTTGATTTGAAAAACTGACTATGCAACTGTTTCCTCAGAGTTCTCTTTGCCACCTTGACACAGCAGTGATCTTTCAATGGATTTAATCTATTCCAAGCTTTCACCCTGGAATAGGGGAGAGGCTTTGTAACACCCCAAAATCTCTACTCAAACAGTGTCGATTGTTCGTTTGGAGCTCACCACTTGGATCCCAACTTCCAAGAGAGGGAAGCTGGCAATCGCAACAGAACATTGTATGTCTGAGCAGATATTTAACAATTTGAAAAGCAAAAGCTAAAAGCCAAATCAAGGGCAAGTTTAAGTTCTGAGCTTCCAAGGGAAGCACTTCCCAGAACTTGTTAAAATACTACATTCAGATAGGTTAACCCATACAGAATTTTTTTTTTTTTTTTTTTTTTAATCGGAGAACTTCATTTTTGGGCTGTGGCTCTTCCTACAGGCTCTTCCTCTAAGGAAGATGTGAGGAAGACAAACATAAGAACAAAACCAATCAAAATCAAAGCTTAAGTTAAAACCAGATTTAATTTCTATACTGAGAGAAGGCATCTCAAGTTGGAAGGGGGGGGAACAAAAACATTTAAGCAACAAACCACCCTTATTTTCATGTTTTAACATGCACTATAACTTGCACAGTATTTAAAAAATAGGGTAACATTACCTGATGAGTGGTTTTGTTCAAGAACTCCTTATGCGATTTAACTCTTCGTATTTCTGTATAATAGTAAGTTTGTGCATGCTCATAGAAAGCATTTTCCAACCTGCAACAAAGTTGCTCATAAGTTTCACTAAGTTTTTCCCACATACAAAGAATCTGAAGAACTTCAGAATAAGTTACTTTTAACCATGCTTATTTTAAGGTTGGCAAAAAAAGCTTGAGGTATTACTAAACTCTTCTTTAAGTTACCACACAGGGTAAGAGTTTGCAGACAAAAACTCTTCACACAAAGCCTTACACAGGGGTAGCACAACGTAGAACAAGTAGGTTCAAGAGCCTTATGGACTGATTTCTCATACAACAATCTCCAGTATTTAACATGAGAAAGTCTGAGAATAAGCTGTTAGGATTTTGCAAGGCAACAGAAAATAGAGAAACACCTCAGTCAAAACAAGCAAATTTTGCAGAGGCTCCTGGGATAAGTCTGAACAGCTCAAGATCTTATTTGCTGGACTGTGGGGGGAGGAGTGGGAACGAAAAAATAGCAATAAATAAAATTATGAGGGCACAGACTAGGTTTCATCATTCTGTCCAAACATCAACAGCTACCTGAGTTGCAGAGGCAACAGTCAAAGCTGTGTTTGCAAGATAAATAGCCCAATGGCAAGTCACAGGGGGAGAAGAGAAAGACAAAGAGGCCCAGAACACTGAATATAGTTTGAGGCTGAGGAGGATCTAGGAAGCATATGCTGTATGATCAAATTGTAAGGAGTAAAATAAACTATAACAAGGCCAGAATCCAGGAGAGGAATACATTCAGTAGCACTGATGTCCACAGGAAATAAAGGATGAAGTACCAGCTCTGTGATTTGGCCAAGAAGGGATCACTGCAGACTTTGACCAAGGCAGATCACAACTTGTGTTCTGCTTGCCACACAACGGAGAGGATGGCGATGAAAACAACAGGACAGACCAGTGGACAGCAATTGTTAACTATGAGTTCAGTCACAAAAGGAAGACAAGATAAATTAAGTCTACCCATTATACTTATTTCAGCAGTATATTGTGGCTGTATAAGAAAAGACAAGCCAGTCTGAGAGGTAAAAAAATTTATTCTCTTTTACTACTATGAAATCTCAATTAAAAATCACAAAACAAAAAGATTAATACCAGGAATTCTGACATGATTATACATGATTATATAGCCTTATCGTCACAAACTTGGAGACAGTTGCAAATCGCATATCAAAATACAACTACATGCAGTCTGCAAAGGCTTATGCTAGTTAACATGCGGTAAACATTCCCTCTTTAGCACTGAGCAAAATATGAAAAACTAGAAGTAACTGTTACTTTATTTTGATCCATTCTAGTAGCTGTTTATGAGCAGCATGGATACAACAGCACTGATTTATGTTGAGAACTTTACTGTTTATATATAAATACGAGGGTGAGAGAAGGAAGAATTAGTCTCTCAGACCATGACCCTTCGTCTCCCTAAGTATATCTGGAAAAATTAAAACTAATTTTAATAAACCATGATTTGCCTTAGTTTAAGCCCTTCTTTTTAGGTCTACACAAGACTGTCTTCCTTTCCCTGTTCTGTTTTTGAAAGGTCTTCATAATTTATTTGAAGCTGTATTCCCTGTAAATATTAGATCAGAAAGCACAAGAAATGTAAAAAATTACAAAGACATAATATTTGGAACCAGATAAATGCCACTTAGCATAAATAGAAAGAGATACACCTATACAGCCAGGAACTGGCGGGGAGGGGTGGGGGTGGGGGGGTGGAAAGTAAAGACCTGCCATACAGAGTTATACCTAACAAAACATTTGTAGGGAAAGTTATTTAGAATCAGCAGGGCCAAACCACTGTAGAGGTAGCAAAGCCCACTTTGACTCTATCTGACTTGAGGAAGGGAACATCTTGGGATATCTAATAATGCTTCTTCAAGAGCAACATCTCTGACAGTCATTACTCAACCTCGCAGAGAAAGGGGAGCTGTGTGGCACTCATCAGGTTGCAGAATAACCTGAAGAATTCCAGTGAACTGATAAAACAGTCACTGCTGGTCTACAATCAGCATGCCACATCGTAGTCATCCCCACCTATCAGCTCAACACCTCCGTTAGCTAACAGAGTGAAACAGTGTTTTACAGTCACTTACCTTATAATATAACCAACAAGATGATCAGTGTGTGGAAGTACAAAGAGGGATTTTCCAGAAAGGTCACAAGCATTGCATAAAGCCGCTGCCCTCTCTGATGCAATAACATCTTCCCCTAGTGAAGTCAAGGAAAACACAAGTAAGCAGCATGCAGTGCTGCAATGTCAAACTAGGACTAAAAGCTTGACCAGTACAAGGATTGGAAAAAATCTAATACACATAAATCTGAGACCACATTCTTTCTTACTTCTTTCAGAGTACTACGTACTTCATCCAGCAGAACACATTGCAGAAACTTCCTAGGAGTGGCTTAGCTAGCAACAAGGTAGAAGTATGACATAAATTTTTCTTCTCTCTCACAGAATTAAATATCCTGTACCTTGAAAACTACAATAGCACCCAGAAAAGATAAACATATATGGGGGGGGGCACCAAAAAATAAAAAATCATTTCCCAGACACTAGAAAGTATGGAGCTACAGCTGAAGCAGCAGCTCTACAGAAACATAAGGTTAAAACATACCACATTTCACAGCTCCACTTGACTCAAAATTTTGATTAAAACTGAGTTAAACTAAAAGGCTTCTGTAGGTACCAAATACCCTTCCTCTAAGTTCTCATTGCTTTTACAGCTTTTCTTGATCTCAAGCAAGGTTTAAAATACAACTTACTTAAGGAGGCCTATCATGTGTATTACACTAACATACCATTTTTTTGATACTGTGTACCAAAAGACAGACTTGGACTTGAGAGGAAGAAGTTAAGGATAAAAGTATCAAATGTTTAGGATCAACTGCCCTAAGCACTCTTTCCATGTGCATACCTTCCTGCAGCCACAACGCACGTCATGTATGTAGATGACATTATATTAAGATATGCAGATAATGTCACAAATGATAGCCAGCTCAGTCTGTCAAGCCTTCTGAAAAATGAGATCATCACAACTGTGTACAGAGTTTTCTAGTACCTGGAGGTAACGGTGTTTTTTTCTGAATCAAAACCACAGCGACTTTTGTATTTCTTCCCTGCAAACTTTGCCTAAAATAAGAACAACAGGGTACAGTGTTAAGGTTTCACTTCTTATTTGTGAATACTCAGAACAAAATGATATTTCAGTCTAGATGGAAGCATTGAAAGAATGCTGTATAAGAAATAAAACCAAACACAACAACATGCTGCATCATCCACAGAGCGCTGTGTTTTCTTCTTTGTTCAGATGGGACAGAATAATTGCACCGAGTTTAGCAAGCAAAATTTCAGAGGCTGTTTTTACTTAAATGACTTTTAAAAATAAACCATTTTAAAAAAAGTTTCTTTACTGTCAGTTGTACTTCAAAAAGCAAAGTTCAAGTTCCCCTAATTTTTGTCTAAGAAGAAAATAATATATTTATATATCTTAGAATGCAAAAAGGATTCTGCAATTCACATTTACCATTAGCTTGTAGTACATGTGAAAAAACTCTACCTGACAATTTCAACTCGAGTAGCACATTCCGACTGTTTTTCTTTCCATTGCGGCTCATCCCAGTCTAGTTCATAGAACACCACAACAAGTGCTGGAACCAAATTCAGGTGTTTGTTCATCCAACCAGTCTTCAGGATTCCTTTTGGAATATACCATTCATAGGATGTCCTCTGAAAATATTGAGGCTATTAAAGCAAGCTACCAAATCCATTTACTTGCTTCTTAGTATAGCAGGAGAAGGGGAATTGCCTCTACATTCTTGTCACTTGTGGATATGTTTGTCATCTTTCCTTTAACATTCTTCCCCTCAAGCCTTTGCTTCCTATTGAGTAAGACATACACCTCGTTCCCTGGCATCAGGGCCTGATGCCCGAGATATCAGCAACAAAGAACAGCACATTCTAGGTAGACTGAAGAAAAAGGTCACGTTCAGAAGCATGTTTCACACACCTTCATGAAAAGTGAGGTTTATTTTAAAAGGGGGCTCTTGAGGGGCTCTCAAACAGAGCCAGGAGAAACCGGTTAGGATTCTTGTTCCTTGCCAGCATCACAGAATTATGTAGTTTTCTGAGGGTTAAACCCATTGACATTGCTTCCTAACTGCCATTGCAAAGCAGAAAGTAGAGCAGAGAGATTCTTTCTGCTGCATTTCACTTAGTTAAAGGCTTCACATTTTTTTCAGAATACACCAATTTCAAGCATCTAGTTTCTCCAGAATTAAACTTTGGGTTTCATTAAGGCTCAAATTTTACAAGCACACCTTAATGCTGAGTAAATGAACAGCAAGTACTTAAAAAGCAAGTCATATTGGCTTTCTCTACTTCTCGCTCATGAGCTAAGGCACCCTGGTTTCCTATGCATCCACAGCACTCCGCCACAAGGCCCYTGGCTTCCCCTTAGCCCTGACAATTTTTCTCAGGCTTCAAGCTCCCACGCTTCCCCTCCAACAGCGAGGGGAGGGACAGCACAAGGCCGGCTGAGCGGCAAGCACTGCAAGTGCTGCTCAGCTGCCTGCAAAACAGGCAGATCAGACCAGCCCCTTGCTACGGCCCTTGGCCTCAGCGAGCCACCAACTCCCACATCCCTCTCCAGCCAGCCGCTGGCTTTTGCTACACAGGTAGAGGCTTGAACCCCGTGAGGGGCCGGCCCCGCCAGGACGGAGAGCAGCCGGGGCACACGCCGCTCGCTACCTTCGTCCTGCACTTGGGGTACTCGTGGTCGCCGGGGAGCACTTTGAAGGAGATGGGGACGCGGTCGGCTCTCCGGTTGGCGCAGAAGGCGTCCCACACGGCCCGGTGCACGGCGTTGTACACCACGTCCAAGCCAGTGAGGGTGACAAACGCCATGGGCCGGCAGCACAGCTCCACCGGGAAGTCCCACTGCGTCGGGGTCATCCTGCACCCGGGCAGGCGGCCTGCGAGGCGGCAGGAGGGCGGCTCTCAGCGCGGCACCTTCGCGGCCCAGGCCGCCCTGGCTGCAGGAGCTCCCCGCCGCTGCGCCGGGCGCTGACACGGCGTCGGGCCCGTCCCCCCCCCGGGGCGCCGCTCACCGCCGCGGGCTGGAACTCGGCACCGGGCAGCGCCAGCCGGGAGCGGCCGCGGGTCACGGGAGGCGTCGGCGAGCAGGGCGAGGGAGGGCCGCCGCCTCAGGAAGCGAGCGCCGGGCATCGGAAGGGCAGCAGAAGCGACCAATCGGAGCCTACGCTCCACCGCCGGGCCAGTCAGGGAGCGCCCGCGCGGATACGTCACTGGCGAAGGAGCCAGTTAGCTAAAGAAGGGAGAGAGGAGAGGCTAGCAGAGCCGGCCAATGGGAAGACAGGGAGGAGGTGACGACAGGAAGAGGGAACCAATAGCAGCGAGCGACCGGGTGACCCGTGCTGCTCTCAGGGGAGGTGTGTCCGTCGGGCGGGGCCGCTCGGGCCTCCCCGTGCGACACCGGCGGGGCCGCGCCGCACCAGCGAGGCCCGCCCAGCCCCGGCGACGGTGAGGGGGAGGGAGGGGGGGATCTCCGCGTGCCGCCTCCCCTGCAGCGCGCGCCATGGCGGCCAACGAGGACCAGGAGGTGAGCCCCAGGCCCTGCCCGCGCTGGGCGGGGAGGCCGTGAGGCGCCGCTGCCCGAGGGGGAGCCGGCCCGGGAGACTCCCCCGCACCTGCCCCGCCGCCGGGAGGGAGCCTCCGCGTGAGGAGAAGGGCCTCGGAGGGGAGGCAGCCCGTGTGGCGGGGGGCGGGGGGAAAGAGCCGGCCGCTGGAGCGGGCGAGGAGCCGGGGAGAGGGAGCCGGGCGGCGGCGGGGCCGGGGGGGCCGCGGGGAGGGCAGGAAGCCGGCGGGGCCGTGCACAGCTTCGCAAACCAACGGCGGTTGGGTGCGAGCGTCGTGTTCGGGCTGAAATCGGTAACCCCCTTTTCTGCTGTGTGCTGCAGATGGAGCTGGAAGCGCTGCGCTCTATCTACGAGGGAGATCTGTGCTTCAGGGAGCTTAGCCCCGTTTCCTTCCAGTACAGGGTAAGGCAAGGTGAAGGTCTGCGGGTCGCTGCAGCGCAGGTTTCGCCTTGAAGTTACTCTGCTGYGTTGTAGTTGACATACCAGTTTTTTTCTAAAACAAATGGGTATTCGATGGGCAGTAAAGGCTAGATGCGTAGGCTGTTGTTTCAGGATCTTTGGTACAATGATGCTTGATAGTACGATGCAGAATATTTAGGAACCTGCTCCCAGCGCAGGTTTGTTATCCCTTAGCTCGGCCTCCTGCTTACACCCCTATGTACTGCATAGCTAGAACTGTCAAATTGGCTGGAGGAGCCAGCATGCTGAGTAATACTTAAACTAGCTGGTCAGAAATGTCACTTATAGAAACATTTATATGTAAAGCTCTGAACCTTCCCTATTGCTCAGTTACAAGGCTCTAGTCTCTTGTCCAGAGGTAGTTGACATGCCTTGACTACCTGCTAAAGAGAAAATCCACAAAATGCTTTGGGCAAGTGCACTGATACGATCTGCTCGGGAGACACATACAGGGAGTGCTGAGCTTGAGATATGCAATTAGATTCTGGCATGAAATTCTTGCCAGCTTTCTCAATTTTAAAGGCCTAGAAGTTCTTCGGGCATGGACTGAAGCAGATCTTTGGACGGCCATGGAACTTTACTGATGAAATCTTAGGCACCCATGAGACAGAAGGGAGACTTCTGAAAATGCCATATCCCTGTAGTGGGGAAGGGGCATCTAAAATAACCTTTTCATGACTTCTCAAGGAACTTCAGAATAACATCAGTAACTGTAATGAGATAAGTCAATTTAATTAATAGTACTTGAATCCCATCCATATAAGTACAGCCTTCCTTCACTGATAGGACCGTTATTAGTAAATTTAATTTCCTCAAAAGAGCAAATGTGACATGGCTACAAGTCTACAATGTGTCATTCTAAATTTTACTAGCTTTGGTTGTTGCTAATTTTTATTAGACAAAAAATAATTGTTGAAAGTTAGAACTCAATTTAAATACTGTAAAATTTAGTGTCAGACAAAGGCAATCATGCATCTTTCCCTTGAAGAAGAATTTGTATTACGAGAATGCATATTGCAAGTAAGCGCATGAGAAGGTCAAAAGAATTAGTATGCCATTTTTCTGAGCCTCATTTGTCTCACACATATCTCACAAAACACAACTGTTTTGTAACCAAGTAAGGCTACCCAATTTTTAGGTTGCACTGGCAAGGAGAAGCATGGTCAGACAGCTTTCTGTATGGATTTGCTCAGTGCGCAGGTGGTGCCTTCCTGAGAGAAGAACTCTGTAAACCATACCACCAGTTCTCTTCTTGGCAGCGGTGGGAACTGGACTGCAACACTGCAGATGATGTCTTGATAAATGTTGCAGATTCCTGATTTATTTATTTATTTATTATTTCATTATTACACCTCTGAAACAGATGCTTCTGAATGTTAGTCCACTCTGCTGAAACACACACTGTAAATAAAAAAGCACCAACTTTTTTCTTTTCTTTTCTTTTCTTTTTTATTTTTTTTTAATTTTGAAGTACAGTAGCCTTACCTTGATTAGGACTTTTTTCTGGCTACACTTCATTCCACATAACTTGATGAAGCCAGATTTTGCCTATTCTAAAATGAGGGAAATAAGGGAGAATTTATGGGTGGTTTTAGAATACAGATTTAACCAACTTTGCTGCACTAGTCTTCCAAATCCTTGTGTGAAACGGTTATTTCTGTTTTTAAAGTATGCCTTTGGTAGTACCTGTGCTAGTTTTAAATTTAAAAAAAAATTGTTTTTTATTTAATTTAACATAATTGCAAGGATTATATATATATTTTGGGTTCACTAAATTGGTTTGATGTGCATGATTATTTATATTAAAGTGTGCCTTTTTCTGATGTTATGCTTTTTTTATCCAGTCTCATTCTACTGACTTCTTAAATCTTTTACTACTCATTCTTTCTTACAGTTGTCCTGGTTTTGGCTGGGGTGGAATTAATTTTCTTTCTAGTAGTTGGTATAGTGCTATGTTTTGGATTTAGTGTAAGAAGAATGTTGATGACACGCTGATGTTTTTAGTTGTTGCTAGGTAGTCTACTTTCTCAAGGACTTTTCAGCTCACATGCTCTGTGAGGTGCACAAGAAGCTGGGAGGGAGCATAGCCAGGACAGCTRGGCCAGCTGGCCAATGGGGTATTCCATACCATGTGATGTCATGCTCAGCATATAAGGCTGGGGGAAGAAGAAGGAAGTGGGGGATGTTCGGGGTGATGGCGCTTGTCTTCCCAAGTAACCGTTACGCGTGATGGAGCCCTGCTTTCCTGGGGATGGCTCAACACCTGCCTGCCCATGGGAAGTAGTGAATGAATTCCTTGTTTTGCTTTGCTTGCGTGCGCGGCTTTTGCTTTCCCTATTAAACTGTCTTTATCTCAACCCACGAGTTTTCTCACTTTTACCCTTCTGATTCTCTTCCCCATCCCACCTGGGGGAGAGTGAGCGAGYGGCTGTGTGGTGCTTAGTTGCCGGCTGGGGTTAAACCACGACAGTAGTGAAATAAAATATCTGTAGGGATGAGACGTAAATATTGAAATTCTTATCTATTATTTTTGCTATCTTAGGTCACTAGTTTATCGTCGACTTTATTTCAGCRCTGTCTCGTGGTTTGTTTTCATATTTCTCTGAGCTTGGATTCGTGGGGGGAGAAAAGGCAGCTTCATCTTTCCTGTTCTCATACATGATTGTATAGTATTTGGCTTGCAGATGCTACAAAGTAGCTTTTAAAACCCAGCGACTGCAAAAAAAAACATAAAGAGAGCTTTGAATGTTTCTGCTGCTTTTCCTAGGATGAAAACTGCAGGGTAGAGATTAATATTGGTGTCATAAATTTAATACTTTTTCTAGATAACAGCTTTATTTTCTAACTGATAACTTTATGAAAATAGTTGTTATCTTAAGGAATTTGGATAGTGTTAAAGAAGTGAAGGACTTGCATATTGGCATTGTAATCCTTAATAAGTGACTGGAAACTGTTGATTTATAAAGTTTTTCTTTTCCCTTCAGATAGGTGAAAGTGGAGATCCCAAAGCCTTTCTAATAGAAGTTTCTTGGCCGGAAACTTATCCACAAACAGCACCAGTCATATCGATGGATGCTTTCTTCAACAACACCATGTAAGTATTTATGAGAGGTTCATTTCCTATCCTTATATGTGGGGGCTCTTTGGTTGATAAGCTTTTCTTCATCTGTCTAGATTATAGTTGAGTTTTATGGTTTCTTTTAGATCTTCAGCTATTAAACAAAGTATATTGGATAAGTTAATGGTAGAAGTTGAAGCGAATCTTGGAACTGCTATGACATACACACTTTTTGAATATGCCAAAGATAATAAAGAGTTATTCATGGAAAATCAGCCTGTTAACACTGTGGTAAGTAGATAAATTCAGATTTTAATCTCTTGCTTTCAAAACTGCAAAAAATGGTTATTACAACTCTAAATACTTCATAGCTCTGTCTTTAAGTTGTTAATCAGTATATTGGGTATACACATATTAGTGGCTAAACAGTGACACACACAGTATGGTGTCACAATGCTCTGTGGTCTTAATTGTTATATTTAATTGTTACTTTGCTGTTATACCAAAATGTTTGTGGGCTGCAGTTCTGTCCCACAGAGTAACATAAATATGTAGACTTGGAGCAGAAGCAAAACTAAAGAGAGCTGAAATGGAGATTAAAGGCGTCTGCTCCGGGGGTGGGGGCAAATTGCCACAACCTTCCTGGGATGCAATGGATTGCATAAATGCACCTCCAGGGTCTTGAATGAGTCAGGCTGGGTCTATTTGTTGCTTCTGTGTTGTGTAAGGATGTTATTGGCCATTGTGGTGCCGCAGATTTGCTTTGAGGAAGAAGGAATGGTTTCCATGTTTGGGAATTCTGAATCCCTTCAGACTAAATCACACTCTATGATTTAATTTAAAAAGTGTAAGAGGTGCCCTTTGCAACTCTGAAAGGGAATAACTCCAATCCCCAACACATGGTTCTTAAAACTACAATCATGATTATGTGTTGATTAAAAGCTGCGGACTGCTGACAGCATTGCTTCTTCCTGACAGTCAAGATATTTCAGTATGTCAGGTTCAGTAATCACACACAGACGTATCTGTGGAACTAATATGCAAAATATTAACAACCACTTTTATCCTTCTCAGACTTCAGTAAGCAATAGTATTGCAATTGGAACTCCTCATGTGCCAACAAGTAAGAAAAAAGATAAAAAGGAGCAGTTATCCAAAACCCAGAAACGAAAACTAGCCGATAAAACAGGTTTGTTCACTATAATATTGTTTTGTTTGAGCAGTATGAGAATCCAAATTTTATAGCAGTGGCATCTTGCTAGAGTCAGAATCAGTAGTAATTTGTTTATAAGATTAACTACTTTAAGTCTGTGGTCTCTGTTTTGCTTGTTTTAGATGAAATATTCTTGCCTGAGATGCTAGTTCTGGTCAAAGCAACTTTCTGTAGAGTAGGGATTTCAAGATGTCATTGRTTTTGTTTTATTTTTTTATTTCAATTTGTGACAAAAGTGAAATTTTCAAAAAATACTTGTGGCAGGAGAGCATTTGGGACTTCTAAATATTCACTTTCAACAGAAGACATGGTTTGTTGATGGGCCCTCATAAATAATTCACGTTATTAAAAATCTAATTTCTAAATGAAAGTATTTGTTTTGGAACCCGAAATAAAACATTTAATTTAGTTTGTGTCCTCAAAATAGAGGTGCTTCTGCAGATACTTTATGCTGTCAATGAAATGGTAGGTTTTTGATTGAAAAGCATTCAACATTTCAACCAATCCTGCTGATGACTTTTATGTGTTCAACCTTAATTTTTAATAGTGGTCTGAATAATACTATCCTATTGCAGCAATAAGTTGTACCCTGTGATAGCAATTTCTGCATATAATTTACCTAACCTAATCTATAATTGGCATATTAAATGTTGGCTGTATAAAGGAAAAGCTGCGTAAAATTTTGTTCTTTGGCAAAATGCATCGTTGCTGGTCAGCCCAGGTCATGTTGGAGTTGCCTTCTAAATTAAATGTCAGACGGACTGAGGTGTTTTTATTTAAACAGAATTACTTTGAAGAACAAGATGTGTTTAAGACAATAATACCTATTTTTGTCCTCATGGCTTTGTAGTGGAGAAATTAAGGTTTTTGGATCTTTAGAATTTTGTGTGTTGATTTTAAAGAAGATAAAGATTCCCCTTAGTTTGTGTGTTGAAAATAAAACCTTCTTATTCTGCAGATAACAAAGGGGAGCTTCCGCGAGGATGGAACTGGGTGGACGTAATTAAGGTAATGTGACTGTATTATATGCAGTATTATGAAAATACTGTGTATGTACATTAAAAACAATTTGTACTTACATCTGAGGAAAACTAATATGATTTTTTTTCTTGCTTTTCTTCCTGACTTTGTTTGGATTTGACTGTGATGTCTGATTCATTTTTATATGTGGCCAGCATGTAAGTATTTTCAAGTTATCTTTCTAACGTTAAAAAGATTTGCAAGAAATAGTAAGAACTGTGACTCATTTTGGGTTCTAATTTAATCTAATTTAATTTGACCATGTTTCTCAAATGCTTTAAAATGCTTAGTTCCTCTGAATAGTAGAGTCAGAAGGACTTTGATTCCTCTTTGAACTTTGTTGGTTTAGTATTTCTTTTTTATTTATTGAGCAATTGAATTTTAATTTTATGATGAGAGGGCTTTGCTAGCCAAATGCACTGCAAATATTCTGTCTTTGTATGGCAACAAGATGTAGAATACAGTTAGTGGTGCTGCCAGGTTCTGGAGAGCAATGGATAAGTAAGCAGAAAAAGGGAGCTGTCCCAAGTGGGAGCACCTTGCTGTCCCCTACAAGTCTGAGCATTCTCTGCCGCAACTCCTACAGTGAATAATTCTTTTCTGCTTGCTCCCTCAGCATTGATTTCTTCCACCCTCTTGTCTTTGCTGATTCAGTGGAAATCAGTATAGCTGCTTGACAATTTTGAAAGCAAACTATTGTATTTTACGCAGCTATAAGTAATTCTCGGTGTAAGACATAACAACGGTTCCAGTTGTTAAATAAGAGCAGGTAAATGATGATAGTGGTTTTGGGCAGAGTCCTTCTGAGTTAAAAGTGGCTATTTGTAGTGGATGTCTTGGATTCTAGATAGATTTCACAGTAGATGCACTACATTTAATAATTACAAACTTAGCTTTAAAAAGGAGAGAAATAGTAAGTTAATGTCTCTTTTTGTATTGTGTAAATTTTTATATGGGAATTCTCTCAGAGATGTGTGGAGATACTTTTTCCATTACTTCATCTTTTTTATTTTGGAGAGCTGGTGATGGAGTCTTCAGATTAAATAGCAACAGTACCCTGAGGTTTTTCTGGGGTTTTGTGTTGTTGTTTTTTTAAAATTGACTTTCACGTTCAGGAAATAAGCTTATTTAGTGTTTAAGCTTAAGAAATAATTTTTGATGCTTTTCAGTCTCTTGGTACAGTAGCACAATCAGTCTGTATTATTAATTGAATATACATGTGTTCTATGTAAGATGGAGATAATGTTGTTTCCTAATAAATGGAATGGCAGTCTAAACTTTGAATACTTTCTTTTTGTGTCTCTTTTATAGTTAAGCAAAACTGGTTCTAAAGATGATGAATAAAGGACTTTGGTACAAGGAAACTCCACCTTTTAATACAGTGCAATTTTGGGTCACCATCTTTCTCTTAATAACTTTCGTATTTGTTGAAGTAAACATTTTATAAAGCTCAATTTCCTAACTCGCAAACCTAGTCACACAAGTTTATCTAGAGACTATGTGGTCTTCTTTGGAAAAAAAAAAAACAAACTTGCCTTAAATGAAGGTTAGAATGTGACAAAGGATATAGAGAGCCAATGTGGTGAAGTGAATAGTGCTATATGCAGTGTTTATTAATTTATATTTCACTCTGTAGTAAAATCCTGTTATAGTGAACCCAATGATACTGTAAACATTTCCTGATGTTCTTATTCCAATTGAAGAAAAAAGCACTATAACAGTGATTGGTCACTTGACAGCATAATTCAAAATAAATTATTCCATGGAAACAAGACCTTTGTCATTTGTTTATCTAATATGAATGTAGGAGGAGAACATAAAAATTGTTACATTGCAATACAGACTAGAGCTTGTGGTCCCGTGTTCACTAGTTACTGGCTGAAATAGTAAATACTAGCGAAAGCAAGGCCAAATATTCTAGTCTGCTCAAAAGTGAGTGGTGACAGCAGGAGTACGTCTTCTTTATTCTCTGGGGTATCCATCTGTTAGTCGTTCTCCAGTATGCATCTTTGCAGAAGGTCGGATACCTGAGGGAAGGGAAAAGTGCTTTCTTGCAGGTGTCTCAGTGAGTGTTGAGATTTTGTAGCTCTTCCATTGGAGAAATGGGCATTCCATGGAGGGGTTTGCTGACTGAGTGGTGGCACAGTGGGAAGAAGTCAGCATTCTGCCAAATGTGTTGGGAGAACTTTTTTCTTTTCCTAATCTGCTCTCTTGTATCAGAAAGAGAAGACATCTTTACTATATGAACAGTTATTGAATACAAGATGCCTTAATGTCCTTTATTATTTTCGTTTGTTTTGAGATGAACTTTAATAAATGCCTATTTATCTGCTGTGGTATGTGTTTATTTTCTTTTAAACTGTGTATTGCCTACTGCACTTCTAGGGCCGAGTTTGAATTTGCAAAGGGTTTTCTATTATAACGAAAACATTCTTAAAAATTGGTGGAAGAATTGTGTCTTCCCTCTTTCGGTATATGTTTACATGTTCTTCAGGGTAGCTATGTTTGTTATTAATGTGAGGGTCAGTCATCCCACTGAAAGGATGGATTCTCATAGGTACAGCATTTGGTGAGAGGGATGTTGGAGGCTCAGGCTGCATCCTCTGATCAGTGGTGCTGAAAGCCTTTGTAGCCCATAGGGGATAGTTTATGTGACTGTCATATTAGGACTTCAGTTGATGGAGTGCAAGTGTTTTTGCTACTGTCTGTGAGAGAGCTTATATGCAACGTACATTAATGTAGTTCTCTTCTCTTAAATGATTTCTGTTTTACCAAAGGAGGATACACTAAATATATTGAAAAATTACTGCTTGTCTTCATATATATAGATATAAAAAGAAAAAAAGTTAAATGAAATGTTGTGACTGCAGGTGAAGGAAAAAAAATTGAATTTGTTGTGTGTTTTTCACTCTTTTGAAGAGACTGTGAAGAGATCTGTAAGAAATACGGTCTGTACTGCTATCACCCAACGAGAAGCTGTAGTTTTTGCTGAAACACTCGAGTTACAATCGGTAACTGTATGTGCTTTCTCAATAAGAAAAATCCTATTAATTCTTAAAGAATTCTTAATTTCAGAAAGTCATGATTTCTTTTTGAACTCAACTCGCATTTAGTAAAAGCTGGTAAAGTACACAGGGTAGGACTTTTTCCAAATGATGCAATCTTGCCTTTGACATAAACTGGAGGCTCATGGCTGCAATCCGAGCAAGAGTGTCTGGCAGAGAGTAACGCTGCTGGGAGAAGTTGCTCTGGTAGTACATGGTGAGCCTGTAACAGGGAAGGGCATGTAGCTTTAGTCTGTACCAGCATCAGAATGGGCAGGACCTTTTCTATTCACAAGATCTCCAAGAGGAATTGACTTCTCTTTGCTAGTGTCCTTGGTGTATAGATCAAGTTGCCTTCGCCCACTGAGGCGAAGGGCTCCGAACCGGAGGATCACGCCGGGGGACCCTTCCTAAAGTGGCAAAAGCGCGAAAGCAAATGCGCAGGGAGCGAGAGGGTGCCCCAGCCGCAGCCCCCAGAGCCGGAGGAGCGAGCTCCTGACGGGCGGCAGCTCTGGCTCAGCGTGGGCGGGGCCGAGGGTGGTGGCGGCCCAACCCTCTCGCATACCAGAGCAGCCTCCAGGGAGCGCGAGCGACCAGGAGCGCGGCGAGCAGGGCGTGGCGCACCCGAAGGGCGTGGCGCGGCAGTTGGCGCGSGCAGTTCGGGCAGGGCGGGGCGTGCAGGGCGGGCGCAGTCCCCCTCCCGGCTCTAGAGGCTCACTCAGCGAGCGGTCATCGCCTTCCCAGAAGAGGACCTAGCGATGGTTCCCACCCGGCCGAAAGCCATGGCCGGAAGGAGTGTGGCGACCCAGACGGAGCTCCCACACAAGCATGCATCTGTCCAGGTCTCCGGCTGCAGGGAGTGCCTGGGCCTGTCACTGGTGCCGGGGGGCAGCGGAGACAGCACCGGTGCACGGTGCGACCAGGGGGATGATCTGCTCAGCCTGGTGACAGAGCTGGAAGAGGGAGTGGAAAGGTTAAGGAGCATTAGGGAGTGTGAGAGAGAGAGAGATTGGTGGAGCCACACGCTGCCATCCCTGAGGCAAAGGCAGCAGGTGGAGGCTCTGCAAGAAGCAGAGGATTCCCTTTCCTCTTGCCAGCAGGCAGAAGGAGGGGACCTAAGAGACGGGGGGGGGGAATGGAAACGGGTCCCTGCACGGTGTGCCAGGCGAATCCCCTCCCAGCCTCTCTCACCTTCCCGGTTGTCCTTGCACAACAGATACGGGGCTCTGGAACTTGAGGGCCAGGCAGATGAGGATGTAGATGAAGGTCCGTCCAAGGGGGTGCCTAGGTCGAGTCAGTCAGCCCCACGCATTATGACTGCCTCTATTAAGAAAAAAAGAAGAGTAATTGTCATAGGCGATTCCCTTCTGAGGGGAACAGAGGGCCCAATCTGCCGACCAGACCCATCCCACAGGGAAGTCTGCTCCTCCCTGAGACCCGCGTTAGAGACCTTACTAGGAGACTCCCTGGTCTGGTACGGCCCTCTGACTATTACCCGCTGTTGGTTATGCAGGTTGGCAGTGATGAGGTTGCAGAGAGAAGTCCCAAAGTGATCAAAAGGGACTTCAGGGCACTGGGCAGGTTGGTTGCAGGATCAGGAGCACAGGCAGTATTCTCCTCAATCCCTTTGGTGGCACGGAATAATATTGTAAGGAACAGGAAAATACACCTGATTAGCACATGGCTCAGAGGCTGGTGCCATCAGTGGAATTTCGGCTTTTTTGATCATGGGGAGGTTTACATGGCACCAGACCCGCTGGCAAAGGATGGAGTTCAGCTGTCTCAAAAGGGGAAAAGGATTCTCACTCATGAGTTGGCGGGGCTCATCGAGAGGGCTTTAAACTAGGTTCGAAGGGGGAAGAGGATAAGATGCTAGAGATGAGCCTAGGGGTGGCAATCCGATGTCGGGAGGGAGATCGATAGCCCAGCTCAAGTGCATCTACACCAATGCACGCAGCATGGGCAGCAAACAGGAGGAGCTGGAAGCCATTGTGCAGCAGGACAGCTATRACTTAATTGCCATCACAGAAACATGGTGGGATAACTCTCATGACTGGAGTGCTGCAATGGATGGCTATAAGCTCTTCAGAAAGGATAGGCGAGGAAGGAGAAGCGGTGGGGTGGCTCTGTATGTTAGGGAGTGTTTCGATTGTACAGAGCTCAACAACTGTGATGATCAGGTCGAGTGCTTATGGGTAAGGATGAGGGGGAAGGCCAACAAGGCAGATATCCTGCTGGGAGTCTGTTATAGACCACCCAACCAGGATGAAGAGGCAGACGAAGCATTCTACAAGCGGCTGGCAGAAGTCTCGCGATCGCTAGCCCTTGTCCTCGTGGGGGACTTCAACTTACCCGACGTCTGGTGGAAATACAACACGACAGAGAGGAAACAGTCGAGGAGGTTCCTGGAGTGTGTGGAAGATAACTTCCTGACGCAACTGGTGAGTGAGCCTACCAGGGGAAGTGGCTCGCTTGACCTGCTGTTTACCAACAGAGAAGGACTGGTGGGAGATGTGGTGGTCGGAGGCCRTCTTGGGCTTAGTGACCATGAAATGATAGAATTCTCGATTCTCAGTGAAGTAAGGAGGGGGGTTGGCAAAACCATTACCATGGACTTCCGGAGGGCGGACTTTGGCCTGTTCAGGACACTGGTTGAGAGAGTCCCTTGGGAGGCAGTCCTGAAGGGCAAAGGGGCCCAGGAAGGCTGGACATTCTTCAAGGAGGAAGTCTTAAAGGCACAGAAGCGGGCTGTCCCCATGTGCCGCAAGAAGAGCTGGTGGGTAAGATGACTGGCCTGGCTGAACAGGGAGATTTTGCTGGGACTCAAGGAAAAAAGGAGAGTCTACCGCTGTTGGAAGAAGGGACAGGCAACTCAGGAAGAGTATAGGGATCTCATTAGGTCATGCAGACAGAAAATTAGAACGGTAAAAGCCCAGCTAGAACTCAATCTGGCCACAGTTGTAAGAGACAACAAAAAATGTTCTTACAAATATATTAACAACAAAAAGAGAGCCAAGGAGAATCTCCAACCTCTACTGGATGCCGGGGGGAACATTGCCACCAAGGATGAGGAAAAGGCTGAGGTACTTAATGCCTTCTTTGCCTCAGTCTTTAATAGTCAGACGGGTGATCCTCAGGGAATTCAGCCCCCTGAGCTGGAAGACAGGGACGGGGAGCAGAACACGCCCCCCCATAATCAAAGAGGAAGAGGTTAACGACCTGCTATGCCACCTGGACGCTCACAAGTCTATGGGGCTGGATGGGATCCACCCGAGAGTACTGAGGGAGCTGGCAGAGAAGCTTGCCAAGCCATTCTCCATCATTTATCAGCGGTCAACAGGGGAGGTCCCGGACGACTGGAGGCTTGCCAATGTGATGTCCATCTACAAGAAGGGCCGGAAGGAGGATCCGGGGAACTACAGGCCTGTCAGCCTGACCTCGGTGCTGGGGAAGATCATGGAGCAGTTCATCTTGAGGGCGCTCACGAGGCAGGTGCAGGACAACTCGGGCATCGGACCCAGCCAGCACAGGTTCATGAAAGGCAGGTCCTGCTTGACCAACCTGATCTCCTATGACCAGGTGACCCGCCTAGTGGATGAGGGGAAGGCTGTGGATGTGGTCTACCTGGACTTTAGTAAAGCCTTGTCTCCCACAGCATCCTCCTAGAGAAGCTGGCGGCTCGTGGCTTAGACGGGTGTACTCTTCGCTGGGTAAAAGACTGGCTGGACAGCCGAGCCCAGAGAGTTGTGGTGAACGGAGTCAAATCAAGGAGGAAGTCTTAAAGGCGCAGGAGCGGGCTGTCCCCGTGTGCCGTAAGAGGAGCTGGCGGGGAAGACGACCGGCCTGGCTGAACAAGGAGCTTTTGCTGGGACTCAGGGAGAAAAGGAGAGTCTATCGCTGTTGGAAGGAAGGGTGGGCGACTCAGGATGAGTACAGGGATCTTGTCAGGTCGTGCAGAGAGGGAATTAGGAAGGCAAAAGCACATCTGGAACTCAATCTGGCTGCTGTCGTCAGGGACAACAAAAAGTGTTTTTACAAATATGTTAATGACAAAAAGAGGGCCAAGGAGAATCTCCCTCCCTTATTGGATGCYGGGGGGAACATTGCCACCAAGGATGAGGAAAAAGCTGAGGTGCTTAATGCCTTCTTTGCCTCAGTCTTTAATATTCAGACCAGTTATCTTCTGGGTATTCACCCTCCTGAGCTGGAAGATGGGGACGGGGAGCAGAGTAAACCCCCCATAATCGAAGAGGAAGAG
>JASVER010000005.1:8558709-8602116 GCA_030449065.1 Oceanodroma leucorhoa | reverse complement strand
ATATTAGGAAAAATTTCTTCACTGAAAGGGTAGTCAGGCATTGGAACAGGCTGCCCAGGGAAGTGGTGGAGTCACCATCCCTGGAGGTGTTCAAAAAACGTGTGGATGTGGCGCTTCGGGACATGGTTTGGTGGGCATGGGTACTGGGTTGATGGTTGGACTCGATGATCTTAGAGGTCTTTTCCAACCTTAATGATTCTATGATTCTATGATTCTATGATTCTATGTAGTGTTACTGTGTGTAACGACAAACTCGTTAACTTCGTGAAATGCCTGATTTTTCAGGTCCTAGTTTGCCTATAAATCACACGCTCTTATGAAGATCTCCGAGCAATCTCCTCTGGTTCTGATTGTAAACGTGTTTGTTTGGGAGTCTACTT
The DNA here is from genome assembly GCA_030449065.1 of Oceanodroma leucorhoa. Taxonomy (NCBI): domain Eukaryota; kingdom Metazoa; phylum Chordata; class Aves; order Procellariiformes; genus Oceanodroma; species Oceanodroma leucorhoa. The sequence continues at coordinate 8,601,736 of JASVER010000005.1, read as the reverse complement.
TCAAGGGAAATATTTTGCACTGGGAATTTTTGTATGCGTTCTTTGCTTTTGTGTAAATTTTGAAAGTTAATTTGTATCGTTAAACCATTTTCTCCTATAACGTGATGGTTGGAACACGGTCATTTCAAGAATCTAGGTACTTGATACTATGGAGAGGCCTGAGCAGTGACAACTGAGGAGAGGGAAAATGTAATGATTCTTATCAAGAAAGGCACAACTGTAAATAGAGATCATGACTACTGAGGGGATTTTAAACACTGTTTAAATACACCACCACCACCACATCTTTTTTAAGTAAAAACCCACTGGCAGTGGAAAAACGGTGGTTTATGCTTTATTTCAGTAGGGCAAGAGCCTCTTGATTGTAGGGCTACACCACTTATTTAAATTCATGGGTTTTGCAGTAAGGCTTTGGTTGGCCTGAGGAGACAAGTGTCAATACTAGTAACAGTAAAGTGAAAGTAGCAAGTGTCCAAAATACAGGATGATTAAAAAGGAATTTGTCAGTTTACAAAATTTTCCATACTGCATGGATACTAACTGCCTTACCGAAAAACTAGCTGAAAGGACTTTTTAGAAAAAATACTTTTTATCAATAGTGTTGTTGCAGTAACCACTTGGAAATCTCATCTGATCAAGCATAGCTTACTTTTTTGCCTTTTTCAAATTTGTCTCTGAGAATCTTTCCTTGGGACAAATTTGGTGCACAAAATTGAGGTGGCAATACCAATGCTTAATTGAAGTTTAGTATTTTTAACTGAAATTTAACTCAAAATATTTTTTCTTTTCAGTCTTTTAGTACATATTTGAATTGGTTAATATTCCCACTGCCTTCGAAAGTTAATTAATTTTAAGATATGCTTTTTTTCTTTTCTTTCAAAACTTCTCTCAGCAGGCTATCATTTTGTGGTTTGTTTGCTTGCTGTTAAGAAGGCGGGTAGTCTCCTTTTTGTTCCCCCCCTCCCGCCCCCCCCCGCTTTTTTTTTTTTCTCTCAGTCCTTATGGTGCCCTGGAACACATTACTAGGCAGTGCACTTTCCAGCCTCAACTTACAGGAGCTGTTAGGATAGGATATATGCAGTTTTTGCTATAAAATAATTTGGTATCTCTGAAACACAGTGGCCTCTTCTCCAAAATCTGTGCAGCTCTTTCTGTTGTTGATACAGGTATCTGAAGAATAAAAAAAAAAAAAAAGTATGGCTGGGGCACAAGAACTGTCAGTGTCGTATTGTATTTTATACTTTATTTCAGATGAAACTKCGAAGAAGTCTTTAGTTGTATTAGCGTGATGTTAAATACAAGTTCGTTCAGTGCTGTTAGTATCAAGACCAAAGATGCTCCATTGCGCTGTAATGTATGGAATCCCAGGGAATAATGCAGACTGCCTTTAAGTATGTTGGGTGGAGGGGTGTCCGCTGTGATTAATCAGCAGTGCGTACCTAGCGTATCCTGCTCACCCCCTTGGTCAGCCTGGCGTAGCTGACGCAGAAATCAAGGCTGCTGATGTCTGCAGTACTGCTGCAACTGGTTGTACATGGGGTGGATAGATAAAGCATGCCCAACCCGTGAGTGATTAGATTTTGATGAGTAAAAGAACCGTGGGGAAAAAGCCAGCATTTTTTCTTATAGGACCTTTGGTAGAAGTGCAAATGTAGGGAGACTATACTCCTTTCATCTGAGGCAATAGAAGTGGTTTGGGGTTATACTGTGAACTTTGTGCTGTGAAAATCATTGAACTGGTCTGAACCAGAAATAATTCTCCTTTGGAAATTGTTTCCTTCACCTATGCTTTGTGGCTTATAGTATGGCACCGTAAGCACTTGTAATTAACAGGAGAATGAAAGGGGGAGGAAATGTTCATTCAACACAGAAAGCACCAGAAGTGTGAGAATTCTGGGTGGATTGGAGGAGGAAGTGGAGGGGAAAAACATCCTCGTACTCAAAACTAGAAGAGCTTAGGGGATAAATCTTCATTGCTGCAGGACAATGCAACAAAACAAAAGCTAAGCTTATGGTTGCAGAACTATAAATTCTGGCATGAGGTTGGGTTATGGTAAAAGGCAAGAGGATTGTAGATTTTCTTTCTGTCACTGTCACCTATTCTTTCACCAACATGGATTTGGCTTCATCTCAGAATGGGGCTGCTCCATGGTTGTGGGAAGAATTTCTGTTTGTCTGACTGTTGTGCTTCCTGTCGCTCTCTTTCTGAGCCCATGGAAGCGACCTCTGAAAGTCTGGTGTACTCTCAGAAATAAGTTAAGACAAAGCATATTGACTAGGCACTGGAAAATCATATTACAGTATTTGATGTGGGTGAAAGAAAGAATTAACTGTTTCTCTTCTCTCTCCTTCATTCAGAGCAAAGTGAGGAGTGACTCCAAATGGCTGAATTACACAAGACATATGAGAATCTATATCCAGACACTGGTGTCCTATGTCAGACTGAAAGTTTGTCCGTCTAGTTTAAAATTTTACGTAGCTATCCCCTGCTACTGTGTCTGCGCATTCATGCTTGTGCTTCCTACAGTAGTATGTGTTTTAAGTATTCATGTTCACAATACGGCAGAAATTTGAAAACTCTTACTGTGATTGCCTGCTGCAAGTTGCTTATGTTGTGAGATGGGATGAGGTCACAGCAATGAGAGAGAAAGCCAAACTGTAACTGCACAGCCTTAGTGGAGAGGAATGGGGTTGTGTGGGTGTCTCTGAGGGCATAATTTCTTCTGCAGTATCTTTATTGCTGGTAATGATCAGTGAAAGGGAAAAGTCAGTCTAGGATGAGTTTGGAAGATGCCATTCAAGAAAAGATAATCTTTTCCTTCTCAAACAATTATCTGTTATAGTGTCACTGAGAGGCGATAAACATAGTCTTGTATGGAGTCACTCTTGAGAGCAGGATCTTACTTTAAATCAAGTAAGTCTCTCTGTCAGTAATGCATTTTAAGATTTCCTGCAGGAAAAACAAATGTGAAGAAAGTATTACTATCTAAAGAGCTTCTGTCTCCACCGTAGGGAACCATTTCATCTCTACTTATAGGGAAAACTATGATTCAATTGACCTTGAAGAGAGAGATTTTATAATAGTACAGGGAAAATGTAGCAGGCCATTGATATAAAGAACACAGCCTCTATAGGTGGTTAACAAATTTGCACAGCATTATCAGTTTTATATTTTTCTCTGAAGATCAGCACTAGAATATTACCAGGTTTTAGTTAACTGGCATACAGCATGATTATGATTTTTTTTCCCCTCATGCCATATGCCTTTAGATGATAAAAGTACAGGATGTAGTATAGAAATTTGTTTCCTAGATTAAAATAGTGCTAAAGGTACAAATCCACTCAAAGGAAGGAAATCAATCTTACTCAGAAGTAAGGATGTGCCAAAATTAAAGCTGCCTATGTGATGTTTATATGAAAAAGAATGCATAGGAAGATTTTCTTTCTGTGACTACATGTTTTTTTGGGTTTTGTTTCTGGGTTTTTTTTTCCTCTGATAGTGTCCAAGCAGATGCTTAGTGCTTTGCTTCCTAGTGTCCCTGTTAATAGGAAAGCAGTACAAAGACCGGAGTTTTAGTATGCTACTAAATCTGAAAAGGGAAGAAAGTTTTCACTTTATAAAAATAAATAAATAACAGAACTGTCCCTGGAACAAAGTGGACATTTGAAACAGGATGACCATGTATAGAAGCAAATGAATTTGCTTTAATAAAGTTGACTGGATCTGAGTGGCTTTAGTGCCTGTTTCAGAGTCTGTCTCTATGCAGTGGATCTGCGACATATAAATGCTTATGGATAATTTYAGGTTGACTATAGTCCATGTGATTAAGCACTGCTTTCAATAATTTTGTGTTACAGAAGTYAGTGCAGATTCTTGGGTATTGTCAGTGAGCTCTAGATCCATCCCTTTTCATTTAATGGAAGGAAAGGAGATCTACTGCTTACTTCTCTGGGACGAAAGAAATCCACATGTATGCTGTCAACGAAGGCTACCTGGGCTTGGTTAACAGGCATTACAGTCAGTCTGAAAGACTTAAAAAGGTGAAGTTCTACAATATAATTGTAGTAGTTTATGTGAATGTGGTTCCACTATTTTTGTATATTCCTTTCTTCGTTAACTTGCTTATTGTGACGTTTAAAATGCTCTGAGAGCAAGCAGATATATTAGCTTATTAGCTGGTGTGTGTACGTGTCAAGTAACTTCATTCATATGAGTTCAAGAGCAGTTACCTTGTCTTTCCTAATTTCTTGACATAATGAGAATTCTCTAACTCTTTTCACAGTGCATACCTACAGATAATATCCCTTTCCTGGTTTTCTTCCCAGCACAGGCAAAAAATGGTACTCTGCATCACTGCGTGTTTCCTTCATAGCTTTTTTATAGAAAGGTATATTGCGGGGGGAGGAAGAAAAAAATTGAGATAAACTACTGACTGGTACTGATGCCTCACACCTGGAACTAATTAAGATAATCTGTGTCACATTGTGTATAATATAATGTGCAAGCTACCATATGTCTCCCTCCTGATTTATTTTCTCCTGTTCTAAATGTATATACTTGAGGCCTCTACTACAACCTCTGACTGTTAAAGATTGGGCAGAATCTCTCTGTGATCATCACAGTCATCTTTGTTTCACAGACACAAGCCCTACTCTGTTAGATGCTGTATCAATGAACTCAAAGGAAGCAGGGGTGGTCAGTGTCTCGCAGGATCAGGAAATGGGGAAGAAACGTATTCTATGAGGAGGCACATGCTAAATATGAAAAGCAAACGCTGAACTCCTTTGGACATCAGGGAGGGAAGATGACAGAAGTATTGAAGAGGTGAAAGAAGGAGGGAGGAACAGCTTGAGGTCTGGAGCCTTAAGAACATGGTTGGTTACTCTTCTAAAAAACACGGTTGATAAACATACATTGTTTCTCCGCATGTTAAAACATCTCTAAGGTATTTTAAAAGATGATGAAATATATTTGAAGGTGTTAATGGTAAACCATTGAGAGGAGGAAAGAATGTCACCAAAAGAAAGTTATACACAGGAGCAAATCTGGAAATTTTGATTTGAAGCTGTGAGATTCTTGTATACCAAGCAAATGCAATTTCCATTATATGAAGAGAAGGACACAACTCTAAAATCTAGCTTCATGTTTCCTGCCAGATTCTGAGTAGTTTAATATTTTGGGCGTTGCAAGCTCAGAATTTTATCTGCTGGAAGGAAGGGTAGTGCACAAAATTTGGATTTAGATGTACATTTTGCACATGCAAATTTGGCTCATTGGTATTTAAATCTCCAATGAAAGTGGGTGTCATGTGAGCAGAATGGTTARAATGTGATTTGCCACGCTTGTGCGTATATGCACAATCTTGGTAAGGTGCATCATTACATCATATCACTTAAGTTATGAATGTACAAAGTATATCCCCTGTAAGAACATCTGTCTTATTTGAGAAGTATTTATCCTCTGACGCATTCAAAACTTTTGTTGCCACCGAATGCAGCAAAATAATCAAAACTGCAATGATTTTTTATTACCACAACCTGATCTCTTATTTGTGCTAGAATCAGAGGCAGAAAGAAATGCATTAATGGAAGAATCCTATCCTCAGTTATACAATTACTGTAAAGAAAGAGGTTGTAACTCCATCTGATGGACCTGAGGTGGGCGTTTCCAGGTGGTGTCAGAAGTGATCACTACAATTTTTTACTACATCTGGAAGTTCTGAAGAAGTGTCAAGAGATGAGACATCAAACATTTGTATTAAGGTTTTTGGGATCTTTTTATTTAATTTTGGAATTCAATTCCATTTATATTTTTAGGGTACAATAAGCATATTACTGGTTTTATTATATAAAGAAAGGGCATATTGTAAACCTAGAATGCAAAAGAAGAATGGATAGTGAAGCAAGTTCTTGACTGATATACCCTATAAGGAACCTGTTAGGTTGGCTTTTGTGCTGTATGTAAATCAGGGTTGTATTTGTCTCCTTTGTATATGTATTCCTTTTTTCATTGCTTTCAGGTTTTTGTTGGGCGAAAGCCTGATGATCCTGTCATCCCAGGAATATTATGAAAGAAAAACTTAGAATTAATTAAAGGTATAACTAGAAGAATGAAACTAACTGAAATAATGCAAAAGCAGAAAATGTTAAGTGTTACATCTCATGGGGAATCAAAAGAGACAGTTCTGACTGAAAAAGCAGTGCAGATGGATGATAATCAGGCAGGTGTTACTCAACACTTTTTGGGAACTGGCAAATCATCAAAAGAAAATATAACTGGAATTCACTCTAACAGAGAATCAGACTCAAACATTTCAGATGAGTAGGATCTGTTTAATGTGTCATCTTCATTCCTCAAGCATAAACCTGCCATTGAATGTGACAAAGAACTGCAGCTTCTTAGCCAGTAGTACAGACAGAATGAAAATTTTGTTTCAAGTATTTACAAACCACAGCCTACCAGGTTAGTGCTGAGTTCCTTCTGTTCGGAAGTTGTTTGGTAAAGGAATAAATGTGGGTTTCCTTCCAATCCATTAAGGAGATKAATTTATTCTTCATTAGTCTGAAAGTGGTTCACTTCTTTAATCACTGGAAGTTTTATTGCTAAGCACTTGCATGAAAGAAATACTAAGTCTGAAGAGTTTCCTTCAACATTATATCCCCCAAATGATATATCTTTATTTAAATGAGCAGCAGTGCTTTCCTCATTATAATATGAAGTGCAGCATTAGAAGGTRTCATTTGAAGAAAAATTTCCCCCGAATCTTTATTAATGATGCTGAAAACAGTGTCATCAAATAGGCATATGAGATTTTATCCCCATCTTAGAGATGGTGTAACTGAGGCCCAGTTGAGATATATACTTATTAAAACAGAGGTAATAAGACTCAAACCTGTACCTGTCCATCTGCCAAACTGTGCAGCAATTTGGTAGGCTAGAGCTGCACGTACCTGAAGTAATGGTGTTCTTTAAACATGTTCTATGATTAGAGCAGCTTCTTAATTTTCCAGTAAGTTCTCACAGCTTGTCTTTTACTCACCTTCATAGCACATTTTACAGTAGTATTTTCAGCAGTGATCCTGCACACAGGCAGCAAGCTAAGAGCAAATGGCTAAGCTCTTTCCGGAAACTACACAAGATATTTCAAGAGTATGCTCCACTTACTCTGAGGGAGAAAGCATCCACTGAGCTTCTTGAGACAGGTGAGACTAGAAACCCAAAACCAAGAGAAGGGCACTCAGCTGGAATGATCAGCAATATGTTATTTCCTAAAAGAAGGAGAAAGGTTAGTTTCAGTAATAAAACAAGTTAAAGGAGTTAGAGACATCACTGTTTTTGGCACCCCTCAGAATCTTGTGGTAGGACAAGCAATACTTAAGTGAATGTGTTACTGCTGTAATAAATATGTAAAAGAGACAGAACTTCAAAGACATTACTTGTCAATAACCCTAAATGCCTTTTCCTGTTCAATGTACTGTTTAGTTCACTTAAACATATGTAACTCCTTCTACAATCTGCAGGCAACTCTTTAGGCTCTACTAGAGGAGCAAAAAGCCTGGAGTTTGGCCAAACAAAATAAAACACACGCTGTGAAATTCTGTTTAACTGCAGACAATAAAATGACTACTGCAGAATAAGGTTAATAATGCAACAATAATTTAACAGCAAAACCACGTATTTAATGAGTTTTTTTACAAATAGATCTTTTCTGGGTTTCATATGAGGAACAAAGGAAAATCAAATGTTTTCTCTGAGGTTCGAAGTGGTTGTGCATCAGAGCTAAGAATGCCATTTACTACTTCTTTCTGCCACCCTTTCCACAGTATGGTGCTCATAGTGCTCAGATGAGCAGTTAAATTATTTAGAGAGATTATAAAGCTATTAGCCTTCAATCCAGTAAAGAAAGTTGCTCCTTCTGGGATACCTTTGGGGTTATTTATGTATTTGAAGACTACCCCTTTTGGTTACTGGCTAGTATGAGTTAAATCAATTTARTTCTTAATCAGTCCTCGTGGCAATTTCCCAGTTAACCAAAGTGGTTTGTTGATACCTTTCCCTAGTGTTTTATAAGTAAACTCAGGTTCTTATGCCAGAGTCACACTCGGTCACAGATTATTAATGCCCTGTTCCATAAAAAGAACAAATCTTTGAGTTCAGCACCTAGAATGACACAGGTCTTTTCTTGTATCCATAATAATGTTGTGATGTAGACATTTCCCCACTCTTTCAAGTCTACTCTTTCACAGCATTATTGTCTTGTAACTTTTCTCCATCACTTAACATGTTTTCCATTATGTTACCCTGACCCGGGCCAATTATTTAAATTCCAATCAATAATTTGTTTTATCAGAGTTTGTTAGAAGTTTTCACAGGTTTATAGGAGGGTCTATGTTGCTGCAAGCGTACAAAGATCTCTATTGCCATCCTCATGCATGCTATGTTCTCTTCCAGCATAATCTTTTCTTAAATTATTTTGATGGTAACTTTTAAAAAACGGAGTTAAGAATTAGAACATTTTTTCTCTCTCGAGTCTTGCAGAAGAGGGTGATCAAGGATTCAGGATTCAGAGCTCTCCAGAAGATCACTGTTACTGCTTCAAGAGGAAGACTTGTGACTTAGAATACAATCTGTCAAGCAGGCTTCAAAATGTTTTGACATCCACCTTGTGAAAACAGAAGTTAATGAAAGGAAGTATGAACATTATAGAAAGCCTCCATGCACAGGTATGCCTACCATTACTTTCCTTTCTTCACCTCTGCCCCAGATGATGGGGATTTCTTTTCGTCGTGTTCTAGAGCTTTAAACGGGGAAAAATTAAAGATTACAATATTTTTTGTCTTGTCTTGAGTGTAACTCTGCATTTTTAAAGGTGCATCCTGAACCTGCAGTAATTTTATACTCTCAAGTCAAGTGCCTTCACTCTTTCTTTAAATACCTTCTCCAAGTTCCCTTCTTTGAGCTTGGTTTTCCCACTTAGGTGTTTATTCTGGTGTTCTTTATCTCTCTCCCTTAATYGGCTGCAACCTCCTAAGACTTCCTGAAGACCAGTCTTCAGTTTGCTTTGCCTGTTACCTCAATTCTCAGTATTCAGGAAAAGCTAGAGAGGAGAGTCCATGTCACTTTAAATCCTTAGAGAGACATGCTGAGTTAGAGTGATGTAGAAGGCTGACACGTCATTCTTAATTCACCATGGGTACTCAACTTCATCAGCGATCCCATCAGAAATGGTGGGTTTGGTATGGAATTAAGGCAATGTGAATCAMGAATCAAAATCTTATCAGCAGTTGTTAATTTATGTTTAATTAAAATCTGTATCTGCTCATTTATTGCTATTAATTCTTTGAGTTAGTAACAAACTCAGCTGTGTCTCACAAATCTGAAGAAGCCAAAGAAAGTATTAGCTATGGCCTAGAATAACTCTTTTTTTCTTAAGTGTAAAATGAGATCTAAATGGACTCATTCAGCATTGGGGTTTTGGGGATGCTTTTCTATTATATGAACTCACAGACAGAACACTGTATTAATCTGTTGAGAAAAGGTGTAACGCAAGATATGTATCTATTTTTGGCTTCACTTTATCTTAATTCTTCCTTTTAATCCTCATCTTAGATCACCTTTCTTGTCGGTGGATATGTACTCTGGGCTTTACAAGTTTGTAAAACAAAAAATACGTTATTGAGCACAAACCTTCTCTGTGTTTTCTTCTTACCCATCCCCCTTTATCTCCTCTTTTGCATATCAGTGAAACGGGTTTGGCCATTGCTTGTCTTATCCTTCAACATACTCAAAGCATGCATGAAGGGATGTTATTTTCTTTTCTTGTTGCAAACCTAAGATTGGCAGGTAGAAATAGTAATGCACAAGCTATCGTCTAGGATGTTAGAAATTAATTTAGTACGACTTGTGCAGAAAGACATACTACCAGTGTACTGGRTATAATGCAGACATTACTTTGTTGTAGCAAGAGTTATCACTGGTTGCCTTCCAGTAAGTTTTGATTCAACTAGTTTCCATGCTTGATAGGTTTATTGTCTCTATTTAGCTTCGTCACACCAATATCTATAAGAAAAATGTAAGCTAAGGCAAAGATGGAATTGAACCCATCAACAGCAGATCCCACTCCTTCTGCCTTGAACACCTACGCAATGACTTTCAGAAAATTGTCATTGCCCAATTCCACTGGTCAGCTCTTGACAAGGACCTGATCTAAGGGAAAGTAACAAAGATCAGAAGATGTAGGAGCTGCAGACAAAATGTTGTGTTTTAAGTACTCTCAAAAGTAATAGTGAAAAAATCCCCTTGTATTTAAGTGAGTCTGAAAATGGTCTTGAGACTAACAAAAACATGGGCAATGTACCTGGTAGGAAGTGAAAGGTTTCTCGTCAGCTGACAGACAGCACACTGCTTACCATGTGAGCATAGTGTTTACAACATATTTTCATTTTATTAATAGAAGAAGTGAAGAACAATTAGAAAATCAGCTTGGTAGATTTGGGGAAAAGTAAACCCTTAAACTAAATTTTGCCTTTCCTATTAATTTTTATATTCCTTTGTCTCCATGTGAAGCTTAATGTGAATATATAAGAATATTTTTTTTTGTTTGCACCTATACAAATCTATTGGGTTGTATGCTAAATATCTGTCGTGGTTTAACCTCAGCCAGCAACTAAACACCACGCAGCCGCTTGCTCACTCCTCCACTCTGGTAGGATGGGAGAGAGGATCGGGAGGGCACAGGAAGGAAAACCCGCGGGCTGAGATAAAAACAGTTTAATAATGGAAATAAAACAAAATAGAACAGTGATAACAACAACAATAACAACAACAATAACAGAATGTACAGAACAGGCGATGCACAATGCAACTGCTCACCCCAGCGTGTTCCGAAGGAACTGCGCGCCCCAGCGGAACCGCACGCCCCCACTGAAGGAACCGCCTGCCCCCCCAAGAGTCGCCCCCCCGGTTTTTAAGCTGGGCATGATGTCACATGGTATAGAATACCCCATTGGCCAGCTGGGTCAACCGCCTCGGCTATGCTCCCCCCTGCACCTGGCAGGGCAGGGGAGGCTGAAGAGTCCTGGGTGCAAGCACCACCCAGCAACAACCAAAGCATCAATGGGCCATCAAGGTTCCTTTCATTACCAAACCCGAAACACAGCACCCCCTCCAGCTACTGGGAAGAGAGTTAACTCTGTCCCAGCCGGAACCAGGACAATATCATATTAGAGACTTTGACCTCTATCTTTGAATGTGCTTAGAATTAACTAGGGCAGTTGAAGATAATGGCATATTTTGTGTGTACTTACGAAGGGCCTGTCTCTGCAATTTTATGAAGAATTTGTGGATAGGGCAGCTTGTTTAAGAACATAGTTTGCATATTAGGTAACTTTCATGTGTACTTCCAATGTCATTATGAAATAATGGTGTTTGGTTTTGCTGTTCATGGGTCAGGAAGAGTTATTTACTTACTTGTAAGACTGCTGGTAGTTTTGCAAATAAAGGAAAAGAAAAATGTGTTTAGCGAAGACTTTCTCTCTTTCTGTTTACCTAGAATGATCAATTCCAAGTTTTTTCCCCAGAAACGCTACATGTCAGGAGGAAAAGGGAAGTGTTTACAATGGGGATGAGGAAATTCTGGCGCACGTTCRGCAGGGTCAGGCTCTCTGAGTTCAGCAGCAAGCTGCTGTTTATTTTATGTTTGTCGGCACAAAGCTAAGTAGAACATGGTGTGGTGGAGACAACTTGGAATATCTCACCTGTCTGTAAAAACTATTGAGGTTTTTTCCTTTTGAGAGTAGCTGTTAGCTTTTTTTTTCCTTGCTTTCCCCCCCCCCTCAAATATGTTCAAAAGTATATGTGTGATTAATCTTAATATTACCCCACCAATTTATTAAGGGAGTCCTCCCTACGATCCTAAGAAGGGACACCATTTTCAGTGCTGCAGGAGCAAAGAAAGATCCTCCAAAGTTGTAGCCGGTCTGATGTAGGAGAATGATTTCTTGATACAAAATCTGACCATACACATGGTCTAGAGCTCGGGATTTGAAAACTAAGGATTTTCTGTGCCACCTCAGTGTACTGCCACCATTCACCCTCTCTTACTCCAGTTTGTCTCAGTGTTTCAAGGAAAGACAAAACACCTTCCCTCTCAAATATATCTCGTCTCAAATATATCTAATATATGTCTATATACACAAATATATCAGTGCCTGAAAGGAGTCAGTTAAGTAGGTGAGAGGAGGAGCAATCCTTCTCCTGAGCTCTGCAGATGAATGCCAGAAACATGAGATTTGCTTATGTATTATCTTAGCACAGAACTATGAGTGTTGTAAGCAGGTTGATACAAATCCATTCTGTCCCCAGTCCATGATAACACAAGCAGGAGGATTCATAAATTTACAAATTAGACAGTAGAGACCACATGGAGGATCCCACAAACAAGTCTGTCTGCACTGTATATGACTTGCATGTAAGCCCCTCACCCTATAAAAACCTTATGTTAGTTAATGTAAGATGCAAACATATGAAACAGCATAAGGGGAGAGGGAACTAATTAAAATAATTCTAGGAGAGTTTTCTAGGGTATTTCATCCATTGCTTAGAATTCCAACTAAAACTACACATCTAGTGAAGAGCTTTTGATATCAGATTCTTATTTGTACCTGAAAGTTGGATGGTTTCCTTTTTGAAAGGAGGAAAATATTAATTAGAAAGAAATGTCTTTTATAAATTCTTTCAGAATGAAAGTTGTGATGTAAAATACTTGCCTGCAGCGTAGTTATCATAGAATCACAGAATAGTTTGGGTTGGAAGGGACCTTTAAAGGTCATCTAGTCCAACCCCCCTGCAGTGAGCAGGGACATCTTCAACTAGATCAGGTTGCTCAGAGCCCCGTCCAACCTGACCTTGAATGTTTCCAGGGATGAGGCATCTACCACCTCTCTGGGCAACCTGTTCCAGTGTTTCACCACTCTCATTGTAAAAAATTTCTTCCTTACATCTAGCCTGAATCTACCCTCTTTYAGTTTAAAACCATTACCCCATGTCCTGTCACAGCAGGCCCTGCTAAAAAGTTTCTCCCCATCTTTCTTATAAGCACCCTTTAAGTACTGAAAGGCTGCAAGTTCTCCCCAAAGCCTTCTCTTCTCCAGGCTGAATAACCCCAACTCTCTCAACTTTTCTTCATAGGAGAGGTGTTCCATCCCCCTGATCATTTTCATGGCCCTCCTCTGGACCCACTCCAACAGGTCCATCTCTGTTTTGTGCTGAGGGCTCCAGAGCTGCAGTATTGCAGGTGGGGTCTCACCAGAGCAGAGCAGAGGGGCAGAATCACCTCCCTTGACCTGCTGGCCACGCTTCTTTTGATGCAGCCCAGGATACAGTTGGCCTTCTGGGCTGCGAGCACACATTGCCAGCTCATGTCCAGCTTTTCATCCACCAAGTTGTCTTTAAATATGATGTAACTCCATAAGCAATTTAATGAATGGACTATACAGTTGTTTAAGTTGGTCCTATGCCTGAACGATATGGACTTGGTCCACTGAAGAACATGAACTCATGTGACCATTCTTACCCCAAATGTACTCATACTTGATTACTGATGGAAACATTGTTATTTTTCCAACAAAACAACTGTCAGTATGTGTTTCAAATCAACAAGTAAGCTTCTGAAAGAAAAAAAATATATTTTAACACAGGGACGCAAGAGTTATAATTTGATTTATTGGTGCCACTGGTGCGGGCAAAAAAGTACCGTTAATTCTAAGCCTCTGCTATCAGATTGCTGATGTTTGCAAAATTTCCATGCTATTTTCTGAGGTAACCAAAATTTCAGTACTGTTTTGTAGTGCAGAGATTACTGGTGCTTATTTTAGTATTATAATTATCACAAATTGCTATTTTCATAACCCATGTATTTGGGATATTGCAATACAGTGTGCACATCGTTCTTGTGGAAGGACTTAGATTTGTGCCCAAGAATATAAATTATAAAATATGCTTTAATTTTCAGTTGTTTCAGCTGGTAAATGTGTGGATGTGTATGGTTTGTAGGTAAGATATCATAGATTTAAAAGCATATTTTTCTTTTCCACTGGAACTAAACTCCTTGTAACAAATAGAGAATCTTTGGGGTGTGAGATCTGTGAAATAATGAATATTTTTTCAATCCTGCAAACAAAATGTTTTTGAGAAAGGACATCAAACTTTAGGCTTCAAAGTATCAGTCAAGAACAGAAATCCAAGTGAATGTTCTCATCAAAAAGAACAGTGTTTAACTAGTTCCTTATTTTATTTTAATCAACATTAGGTGCTGAAAATAGATTTCCGCCTGGACCAAAATCCCCATCTCTTTTCTTCTCTGAATTTGAAGGGACTTCAGTTCTGGCAGGAACCTTGCATCTTCCTCTTTTCAGGATGAATGTGTCAAGCTGCAGCTTAAAGGTCTGATCTCAGTTATAATCATTTACTCAGCTGGTGTATTTCTGTATATTTTAAGAAAAATATAGCAACCTGCATGTTGTTTTATTTTGTGGTGGTTACCTTTCCCAGTAGCTGCTGTTCTCTGGAGTGTGCATTACCCACCAGAGGGAGCCAAAGCCAAGAACTGTCAGATTTTCGTAGAATGATAGAATCATTTAGGTTGGAAAAGACCTTTAAGGTTATTGAGTCCAACCGTTGACCTAACACTGCCAAGTCCACCACTAAACCATGTCCCTAAGCGCCACGTCTAGACATCTTTTAAATACCTCCAGGGATGGTGACTCAACCACTTCCCTGGGCAGCCTGTTCCAATGCTTGATAACCCTTTTGGTGAAGAAATTTTTCCTAATATCCAATCTAAACCTACCCTGGCACAACTTGAGTTGGCCCTTCAATTCCCAGGGGGTTCCCTGGTGAAAGTCCTCTCTTACACTTCACAGGGCTTTGGATTTGGGCATTTGTCCTCAAATTAGCTTGGGAGCAGATGGGGGCTGGGTAGGAAATCAAGCACACCTCCCTATGCTAAGTTATGACCTCTTTCAGGAGCCATCACTTCAGTGTCAAAGCAAGCAGAGCAAAACCTTGTGATGTACATGGCATCATTCTTTGAGTTTTATGTATGCCGTTCTTTGTAACATGAATAAGGACACCAAAATTGTATAAAATAGAAATAACTTTGAGAGTAAACTAAATCCCTGAGAAAATAAGGCCAAGTAGAAGCGAGGGTGAATAGGTTATCCATGTTTCTAAAAGGAAATGTCTTGAAATTCCTGACTACAAACAGGCTGGAGGATATTTCTGCTATACATTAAACTGACACTTTGTTTATCAAGAAATAAATTGGCTGAAAAAGGATAGAAGGTGTTTGATTTTGTTCAGCACAGAAATATGTGTCAAGTGTCTGAAGTGTTTATTTTGACTGAGAATTTTGGAACTACATGTTTTAGTGTTTCCAAACTTACATATCTTCATTTTGACACATTCTAATTTATCCCAATTCATGATGATATGCTGAAGAATGTTCTGATTTTTTTACTCAGCCAATTTTTTTATCCAGCTCAACTGCAATGGTTTCTTAAACATATATTGTTAGAAGCTTGTTAAAATTCAAGCCATTTTTTAATCATACCAAGCTATGTTTTCATTACTACATGTAAAAACCCCAGGCCTCTAAAATGATTTAAAATTAAGTTGCTATGGTGAACAGGTTAGGAACCTGACAAGTCCCATAAAAAGCAATTTAAAAAAAAAAACAATCTTGAGAATGTTGATATAGCTTATTTATTTATCAATAAACATGAGGGATTAACACATACATCTCCTTGCCTTGGGTGTGCCAATACTCCTTGGGTTTTTTTTTATGGTAACCAATTGGTCAAGGTGACAGGGGTTTTATTGTTCTTGTTTTTGGTTTTCTTTCTGTTTTTTAAATCATAAGATCAATATATATTTCATCCACTTTTAATAAAAATCTTCCTTTGACTTAGAGGATGGGAGGAGTACTGGTCCTTCTGGACAAATGAGCTTCCTCCCACATGTTTCCTTGTGCACTTCGAATAAGTCATCCACGGAGAAATAAACAGATGTTGAGACATGGAGATTAACAGCTGAAAGGTGGTAAGGAACAGCTTTTCATACATTTCTGAGTTGTAGCTGACCATATGAACTTAAACAGTCTTTAGGAACAGGTGGAGTTGACTTCTTTGTACTACAAAAGGCAGGAAAGCTCACACAGTTAATTATAGCTGAGCAATCATATACAAACCTGGTCCTTATTGCCTCTGAGCTGCTTGCTACTTGCTCAAGTAATTTGTAATTTTCAGTGCTGTGGCATCCTTTGACTTCTGCAAAACCATTAGTCTATTGGTCATAAGAATTATGACCGATGGGAGACATTGAAACTTCCCTAGGCAATAGTCAAATTTGCTTTCTACACCACCAATTGTGGGTAAACAGTTAGCCTGTTAGAATTTTTTTCAAATTCAAAATCTTGTCATACAAAAATGGTAACAGTCACATCAGATAACCTCAATTTCAGCTCAGGTTTCTGTTCCTTGACAGTATTTTGTCATGTCCTTCAAAGGAAGGTACAAGACAGTTTATATCAAATTGCTGTCTAATGGACTTCGCTTTATGGCTTCCTCAGTTAGAAGTTGCCTTATATACTGAAGCATAAGGTTTTAATAGATTTTTTTTTTAATGTCTGGATCCTGTCTAACTTACGAAGGGCTCATTATCCATATTTCAGCATTTCAGAGAGGAGCACTTATTTCTGTATTTATTTTGCTGTCAATTTAGTTAAATAATGGCATAACTTGCCAGGATTTTTAATAGGCATTTTCCAACATTTCAATGGAAATTAATCTGTCAAATATAGTAAATAAAAAGAGAAATGTAAAAATTTCAGAAAGATTAGCAAGAGACTCATAGATTTGAAAACCAAAACAAACCTTAAATTATGCAGTTTACAATTGTACCTCCTCAGCAGTGGCAGTTGGATAAATTACAGTGCTGTATGACACTTTGAATGTGCACTTTAGGATTTTCTTTATTAAAGAGAATAGAAGGGGAGAAAATCTTACAACTTTTTTTGAAGTTATATTATAATTTTTTGAAGTTATATTATAATTTCTTTCAGATGCAGTTAACTAGCTATAAAATGACCCTTCACTTCTCTTTTTTAGTTTTCTTGGATTACTTTTTATGCTCCTCCTAATTATTTCTGACAGCTTTTTTCTTCTGTCTCTGCACTTCATTCCCGCTGTCATTTCAATCTTTGTTTCAGTTCTCTCTCTTGTTTGGATTTATTTTTCTCTCTTGCTTTGTGTGGGAGTGACACTTTCATATTCTGTGTTTCCACATATGACTTCCCTTCCCCTCAGAATTTTATTGCCTCATTCTGAGGTCAAGGAAGGGAAAGGAATATATGCCAGCTGCAGACTCAGGAAATATACTCAGCTCTGCGTTTGAACCTATACTTTTTTCTATTATTTCAGGGTTTTGATCTGATGGACTTATGCCAGTTGCTGCATGAAATACACATTCCTTCAGCAGATACTCCTACACACAGGGATTGCTACATACTTATATCAAGAAATTCAGTGAAAGATTATATCCTATGTGCTTACAGAGTAGTAGGAAGTATTTTTCACCAGTGAGAATTTAAGATTAAAAAATTCCTCTTCATAACTCAACTGAATATCAGTCTTCCATCATTACATTTTTGTGAAAGTCAGGTCTGTTAATAATTTCTTTATATTTACTCTATTGCTCTAGAACTGATGTATTGTCATTATATAATCCAAATCCAGATGTTATAAGGGATTAATCCTAAGGGTACATTTTATAGGTATGAATTCCCTCATCCCTTCAACAACCTTCTATATCTTCCACTAACAAACTGCTACTGAAGTACTTCTTCCAAACATAAGTTGAAGGGCGTTCCTTCCTGGTTTGATACACCAATCCAGCAGGCAGCTTTATGCAATGTTTGTTGAGATTGTCAAACTGAAATTTCTGAGAACAAGATYTGTGCTAGTGCAGTGCAGGAGTGTTCTCTCAGTTGGTGTCTTACTCCCAGCATCAGCTGGGAGTTCATTATTAATCTTTGCTCTGTGTAAATATTGTAGTCACGTAAAAAAATGATAGGTTTTCTAAGGGTGACTAGTCCACTTCTATAGCATATAATGGTAGGAAAGGATAGACATAATTACTTATGCTGTAAGTTTGACAGGATTTGAATTATGAGGTTTAGGAGAAGTCCATTGTCACATTAATTTGATTTTCAAATGATGCTGGCAATATTCTATATCAAAGACAGAAATAGTTTGCAAAGGCAAATCCAGCTGCAAGGAGTTAAGACAAAGTGTTAGAAAGCAAATTGATAAAAGAGGAAGGAAGCAATAGGCCATACATAACAGACATTATAAAGAGAATCATCCAAAGTGTATCACGATGTCCCGTATTTTATCATTGGTATGTCTGAAGGGTTTAAAAGCTAGATTTGCAGACGGTAATGACATTGGGAGCACAGCAAATCATAATGTATGCTGCATCTAGATTCAGTGTCGGCAGAGACAGGGGCAAAATATTTCAAAAGAAGCAAAATCAAACCACATTAAAAATCCCAAGTACTGTGGGATGACTATCTTTTATAGCATTAAAATGTGCAGTTAACTAGCATATTTGGCAATCTCATAGTTTTTTATTCCTGAACTGTCACTGCCAGACCAGCAAGATTGCCCTTCCAATCCTCCCCCTCCTAGTCATGTCATAGTATAAAAAGTCCAAATCAGGCTGCATCAGAGTGTCTGGGGTTTATTCTGTACCTTGCTCATCTAGTTGATTCTGACAGTATAGACCTGATGTTGTCATATACCTCTTGCACTGGGTTGTGCGTACACATCTGGAAACAATTCAGTCTTCCTTGTACATGCACTTAGTCTTCAGGTTTTGTTTAGTAGTGTGACAGAGTAAGGCTACAGGTATGTTTTCTCTGTTTTGTACAGGACTCTTCTTTTGTACAGGAATAGAAAAGAAGCCATGGTGTTCAGTGCTAGCAAAGGAGATGTGGTTGTTAAGCTGATATGCCAAGACTCTGTGGCTGCTGTTCAGGGAGACGCTGTAACTAATGACTACTTCCTTGTGATCTTTAGGTAGTGAATGTTTAGAAACTATATTCTTGCTTCTCCAGAAAAGGAAGTTGTGCCCAATTTTTTTAAATATTTGGATGGCCCGTGAGGTCTTCAAGAGCATCTTTTCTAAATTCCTCTGGAGTTTTTGAAAATCACACTGGCAGCCTTCCAGCAACTTTAGGTGCCTAATTCCTCCTAAAAATCTGGGCTTTTTCCCCTCACTTTTTCACCCAGCTGTGTTCCATCCGAAGGCAGGGGATTTCAGCTCTCTCATGCCTCCATTAAACCTTCCAGATTCTGGCACCTGCATCCTATCATGCCTGGCAGCTGCTCCAAGAGCAGATTCTGTATTACTCCATTACTTTCGAAAGGGTCAGCAGGGCTGCCCTTGCTTTACACAGAGGTGAGTTTGACCCTGAAATATTCTTGAGAGAGCACATTTTTTTTTCAGATAGTGTTACAGATTTAACAACAGTTGCTGTTTTAAAGTGCCTGTAGTGGTGTAGTAGAAACCTCCCTCTTGCTGTGAACAGCTCTGCTGTTCCTTACAGGGCAGCAGGCTATTAAGCAAGTAGAACTTTTCAGTGTTAGCACCTTTGCCTACTCTCGCACTCTTCAGGGTTGCTGCAATGACTTTATTTGCACCTGCTTCATTAATCATCTGGACTATCATCTCATGGCATTTAGCCGTATTCCAGACACTAATACCACTGAGATAACACTCTGGAATCTGAAGACCACAGGCATGTGGCCAAGTTACCTTCAGTTCGTCCTGGAGGTGAGTGGTTTCATTTCTGTCGCCATTTGTTAAATAAAGGAGAATTGTTTCTTTGGATTGATTCATTTCTGAAAGGATCATGCAAATGGAAATCTCAAACTATCAATATTGTCATTCCATATTCTATTTCAATTATCTCTTCTACTTTACCATGGTACATTATTTCATTTCCTACTGTTTCACATGAACATCTGTAACAAGATTGCAATGAAAAATGGTGTGCCATGTGGTTAATAAAATGAATACCAAGTGACCTGAGTCCTCTGAAATCAATCACGTGACAAAGGAGATGGGCTTAAGTGATGAACAAGTATTCATTCTTGTGAGAATGTAAGAGATCTGAACCAAATTTCATGTGAATTTTGTGGAACTTTAAGAGAATTTAAATTAAGTTCCAAAGGTTATGATTGCTCCTTATCACTGAAATGTACTCTCTAATCCTAAAAATCTCCACATTCTGGAAACCAAAGATATGATTTTCAGTGCTGAATTCAAGCTTCTGTTGCTGTCTCAATACTTTATCAGTAAACTAAATACTATTATCAAAGATCTATAATTGAATATACATTTTATATCTTCTTGTAAATAATATGAGATTCAAACGTATATTTGATGGCATTAAAGTCAAAAAATGGCTTATTCTAAAAAATGTCCAGTCCTTAAATCCTGTGCAGCTTAGCTCAGGAAAAGATACCTGGAAACATTCCTTCTGAACATAGTTGTTTTGGTAAGACAGTTGCAGAGAGAAAACTTTGCTAAGTTCTACATTCTGTGCAAGCCAGATCACATCAGGCTTTATACAGTGATCCGCACCCTGTATTTCACCTAGAAAGTGAAATGATCACCCATGCAGACGTTTGTGTACCTGGCTTTTGTGTACTTACCAAAAAGGCAGATAGCAAAATTCAGGTGGATCGTTCAAGCAGCCTCACAAGATAGTCCCAATAGAATAACCACAGACACGTGTTAATTGTAGAATATACTATTCCTGTGCTACAAATGCTTTTTTTTTTTTTTCCAATTTAACCTTAATTATATAGGTGTTTGTCCTGAACTTCTTTGTTTAGCCTTTTGTGGTGCAGAGAACTACCTTTAAATGTGGAACTTGACTGCAAAGATCAATGACCAGTTTTTGACTGTTACTACAAACAAGGGAAAAAACACAAATGGAATTTGAGACATTGTGGCTATGCAGAGTTGTCCCAGGCAAGTTCAAAATACACAGGTATTTGATGTTTAAACGTTCCCTTTCTTTCAGATTAGGGCAGGTAGCAGACAAAACAACATGACAGGCACAATGTTGCATTTGCAACATGACTGAAACTTTTAAAAGTCGGTTCTGCCAAAAAGAACAGACAAAATATACTAATTTCTGTAATTTGTGCCTGAATTGCCTTGCCTGTTTCTGAAGTAGCTTACATATTGCAAAGGGCTGGATTCTTTAGAAGTAACATAAATGAACACAGTGCTGAGCACTGCTGGAATCATCCAGTTAAAAACAAGTTGAACACAGAGTTAGCCAAAGGACTCATCCTTGCAACACCTTCATGTAGAGACTTTTTTAGAATGTGTGTCAGCCAAATTATAGCAAAAAAAAAAAAAAATGAAGAAAAATATTTTTTTTTAATGATGAAAGCTCAGAACTCCAAAAGTGAACTCCTGATTCCCACTGGTTTCAGTGAGGCCAGGATTTCAGCCCTATGTTGCAACTGGATACGTACATATCTATGCTAGGGAATTGGAGATAAGTGTCACTGGAGTGTTCAGAAGATTCATAAACGAAGCCACTTCAAACTTTAAAACATAACAGGGACAACTCTGTAGGCAGAATAATTACTAGTCATAGATTGGTGAGTGTTTTGGGGTTTTTTTGTGTTGGAGGTATGTTGTATGCACGAATCTTAGTGCTGGAGTGATTACAGTGTGGAACATAGTAAAATCAAAATGCTATGCTGTAGAATGGAAAAGGAACTCGTAGAAAGCATTGAAATTGTGCTGGTGAGGGATACTAAACTCTTTGCCTTTACAGGCAAGGGATTGGCCTCTTACAGATTCTCTGACACTCATTTTTCAGGTACTAAATGCAAATTTATTCAGAAAGTAAGTTTGGGGGGTGAGCATGCTTATGGATTTTTTTCACATTTCTGTAAAACCTAATTAAACAAGACACTTAGATAATTAATTACACAAAGCAAGCAAGGTGTTTTTTTGACATTTTTACTAGACTCTGTTAACTTATGACCTTTTGGAAAAGAAGTATGTGAAGAAACAGTCAGGATTTTACACCGTTCCTTGTCAAAGTAAAGAGTACAGGATTCTTGAGGAAGGGCTACTGCTTGACCTCTCTGAGAATAGGTAAGAGTTTGTCTCTGGCACTGACTGCATCATCCACAAAGTTTTACATATAGAACAAATCATATGTTCATGCTCTGTACAACTAACTGCTAAATACTTTTAAATAGAATGATTGCTCAGTCAACCATCTTAATTTTTTTTATTCTCTTGAGTCACAATAGTCATTAGCATAAAGGACATTCTCTTAAAATCCATCAGATATTCATGGAAGTGTCTCTAAATAAACTTAAAATCCGAAAATAAGCAATTCTTTAGAGTGTACTGTGTATCTGAGTGGAAACTTTAAGTCTGGTTAAGATCAGCTGTACTTCTTACTTTCAAAGCTACTGTGGGACCCGAACAGTGAGCTAAGGCTCCCTTTTCCAGAAATGGAGGAAGACAAGTCACTTTCTGGGGATAAAACCCTCTAACAGTAATAAAGACCTCACTGGAGCAGAAAGGTGCAACTCGTTCTTCCCTGTGCCTGTTGGACTGAGTTGGTTTTCCCTAGCGTTTGTGAGGTCTGTGAGAAATGTTTGGATAAGATCTTTTGGTGCTGTTCCCAGAACATGGTTCATGTGATATCAAAGAATCCTGATGTTTTGCCAGGGACCTTTTTGTCATTGGGAATTTAGAGACTGGGTTTGTAAAGGGTTGACTGAGCCAGAATACAAAGAAAACTCCTGAGCAACCTATTCTGGCAGGCCATCTTCTGTCAAAGGCCACCAGGGACCCGTACCAGGAAACTCCACCCAAAAGGAGAATGAGCAAGGGAGCGACAGGTGACAACTTTAACTTCTTTAGCACTGCAGAGCTGGAGCTGAAACATCGGTTGTCCAGGCCATGGATTTGCACTGAAATATGAATTATTGGAATAAATAAATGAGGTCATTGTAATCTTCCTTAAAGCCAGAGTGTCCTTGTGTGAAGCAGGGAGATCAAAGAGACAAAGACCAGACTGAGGTACAATTATTATATTCCTTCAACTTCAAGAATTAGTGACCCTAGCTGCCTGAGAAGTGGGAAGGAGGAATTGTGACTATGCTCACTTAAGTACTATTTAAATAGCATTACTATATCTCTAGACATCAGTCTGAACCAGTGGCTTCCAATCTTCTTTCCATCTGTAACCCTTAAGTTTTGTCCACTGGCATGGCAGTCCTGGGTGAATGGAAGGTAAGCATACTGGTAGTTTTCCTCACTGTTTTCCATTCACCTCTTAAAGTTATTTATGGCGGAGTCTATCACCACCTGCTTACAATATACAAAAGATGAGAAGGAAGCAGGTTTTCCGGAAACCTTAAAATTGTAGTGATCACCTATTAAATTGTACATCCTTCCTTCTGAGGAACTTTGTTTCAATGAATGTAATCAAAAGGTTGTATCAGGTGACAAATGTCAATATTTAATATTTTTTCAGAACTTCAGACCTCATGGAAAAGGTGCAAGGAAATTAAGACTGGAAAAGAGACTGGAGAAGAAGGTAAAACAAGAAATAGAAAAAAAGGAACTTACTAGTGAAAAACATAATGCCATTGATCAGTACTTGCTTAGTGGAGATGAAAAGGTGAGAAACAATATCCTAATGTATCATATTTATAGAGTTTCTCTCAAATCTCAAAATATTGTTCTGCTTACAGGTGGATATGTTATGTAACAACTGTTAGAATGCTGAGAAGCTATTTTGTCCTACTTTGTATTCCTTTTTTTTAAATTAYGTCACTTATTTCTATCTTGTTTTCACTCCATGGTTTCCGTTATGGTCTGGTATCAGGAAGGTCTCAAATAGGTAAGTGTTCTGGGGTCATAATTATTATTAAGTCCACCTTCTGATTGCTTAATTTACACTGATGATTAATTTTCTAATCGGAAATTCTATATTTTTTCTTCCTAAAGATCAAATTTTAAATTGTATTAAGAATTTTACAGTTCCATTGTGTTGTAACCAGAATTCCTTTTTTCACAAGTTTGCAAAGTTTATTAATAATATTTGCTATTTATTGTCATCTGCATATATGGTGAGCTGTGTTTGGCTTTACTATGAGCAGTTTCCCATCTGACTTACCATAGATAGTCTCAGCCCTGTGTTCATTTGACATGATTTACCTTGATTTTCTCAGTCATCACTGCATTGGGTCAACATACAGATCAGCTGGAGAACTTATTACAAGTGCATATGTGTACATATACAATAATTTATGTGTCCATATGAAAGGACTTGTGCCTAGAGGTCCATTTGGTTTTAAGGTTCATTGGCCAACACCAATGCCACTTAAATACTTATATAAATAAAAATGCTAAGATTGAGAAAAGGGTACATATTTTTAATCAGATATAAATTAGATAAAAAAGAAAAGTGCTGACATAAATGTGCAGAAAAGTTCTTGAGCTTGTGACTGACTTGCAGATGACCTCCTGCTCCCTAGGTCACGCTGTGTCCATGCCACGCGCACCATCTCTCTGAGTTCAGTTTGCAAGCCCTGTGCCAACTCCATCTTCTTGAAACCAGCACATCTATCCTCTTTCTATACACCACTGCCTTGATCTATATTGGCCACTATCTGGTGCTTCCCAGCTACGCTGAAGAAGAGAAAATCTACTACATCATACCGTGGAACTCAGAAACTGGAACGGTAGGTATTATTTTTTGTAAGCTTAAATGCACTTTTCCTGTTGAAAAGTGACTGCTAGATGTGGTTTTTATAAAAATAACCAAGAGTTTAGATGGTGAATATTTGCATGAAACTACTCAGAAATGATCAGCACAGTAAGGATTACTTACTGAACATGTTCTCTAGTTGCTAAAAATTCGTGTACTCCTTTTGCCAGTCCCTCCCACCAAAAATTAACACTTATCAAAGAAAATACTGTGAAACATTATTTCAGTGTTTCTTGAATAGTGTTGTGGTTTAACCCCAGTCGGCAACCAAGCACCACACAGCTGCTCGCTCACCCTCCCCCCTGCCCTGGTGTGATGGGGGAGAGAATCTGAAGAGCAAAAGTAAGAAAACTTGTGGGTTGAGATAAGAACAGTTTAATACTAGAAATAATAATAACAACAACTTGAATAATAACAACAACAACAACAGCAACATCATCATAATCATCAACAATAACAATAACAATTAAAAAATTGTAATAAAAGGAAAACAATGAGAGAGAGAGAGAGAGAGAGAGGAACAAAACCCAGGAAAAACAAGTGATACAACTGCTCACCACCTACTGACCAATGCCCAGCCAGTCTCTGAGCAGTGATCACTGCCCCCCAAACCAACTCCCCCCAGTTTATATACTGAGCTGATGTCATATGGTATGTTTGGCCAGTTTGGATCAACTGTCTTGGCTGTGTCCCCTCCCAGCTTCTTGTGCACCTGGCAGAGCATGGGAAGCTGGAAAGTCCTTGACTTAGTGTAAACACCACTTAGGAACAACTAAAACATCGGTGTGTTATCAACATTATTCACATACTAAATCCAAAACACAGCACTGTACCAGCTACTAGGAAGAAAGTTTCCCAGGCGAAATCAAGACAATAGGTAGAAGCAAAAGCATAGTATCCAGGTTTGCTGCTTAAAATACCTGAACATCTATCAAATTTTCTGTGAGTGTGGAGAATATAATTATTTTGTTATGAATTACATATGCAACAAGTAGAAAGCAGAGCTGGAAATCCAGTTAGGAGGTCATTTATTTCAACGGTACTGAAATTTATTATTATTGGCCCTTCATATATACAAACATCCCTATTTTCACTCCAGCAAATAGGTGCTACTTCTGTACAACAGCTAGAATCTTGTCCCTGTGTAGTTGTGTTCTGCAGTGTAGTGGTTTAACCCAGCAGGTAGCCAGACGCCACACAGCCGCTCGCTCACTCCCCCCCCCAGTGGGGCAGGGAGAGAATTGAAAAAAAAATTTGCGGATTGAGATAAAGACAGTTTAATAGAACAGAAAAGGAAAGAATAATAATAATAACAATGATAATAATATAATAACGATACAATATACAAAATGAGTGATGCACAATGCAATTGCTCACCACCTGCCGAGAAAATGGCCAAAAAAACGATAGCCACTTCCTGGCTCCCCACCCCCACCCCTGTTCATATACTGGGCATGACGTCACATGGTATGGAATACCCCGTTGGCCAGCTGGGCTGGCTGTCCTGGCTATGTTCCCTCCCAGCCTCTTGTGCGCCTGGCAGAGCATGGGAAGCTGAAAAGACCTTGAGTAGCAGATTACCTAGCAACAGCTCAAAACATCAGTGTGTTATCAACATTCTTCTTATACTAAATCCAAACCACAGCACTAGGAAGAAATTTAACTCTATCCCGGCCGAAACCAGGACATGCAGCCRTCACCAGAATCGCCAGGAATCATTGGAAGCTTCCTCTCCCTGATCCTAGTCTCAATGCCCCTGGGAAATTGCCCGATTCCTCACATCCTATGCCTTTAAATGTTCCTCAATTGTGGATCTGGATTTCGCTGGGAAGAGAAAGGTCAGCCTTCTCCATGGACTCAGTGCTGCTGTGGTAGCATAACCTTCAACACAGTTCAGCTCACTGTTGCCAGAGGAGTGCAAGGAACATGCAAGTGTCTACCCAGCTGGCCACTGGTGATGCTCAAAATGTGATCCTTAGGTAGGACGGATCTGATGGCTCTGCTCTCCTCCTGTCCTGCTGGCTGAGAGTAAATACTACATTCTTCAAATGATTTTCAGAGAGAACTTTCCGGGGAAAAGGTAGGAAGAAGGAGAAATATCAGATTAAATTCTCCTGGAGCTTTGTCTGGGCCTCCAAGGATGTGTCAGTGCCTTCCCACAGCTCAAGAACTGCTGATCCAATCCATTTCCCCTGCCCAAGGGCAGGATCAGTTATAGTTAAACCAATGCTGACATGATTGTCTAGCCTGTCTTGTAGCATCTTCGTCACTGGAGATCTTTACTTTCCAAAGTAATATATTCCAGTGCTTCACTGTCATTATGGTTGGACAGTTCTTTTTTGTTTTGTTTTCTCCCTAGTGTCTTATTTAAACCTTCAGTGCTCCATCTGAAGGACATTAATTATTGTCCTTTTCACTTAGACAGGTTGTCCCTTTCCTCTCGGAAGCAAACTTTCACGTTACTGAGGACTACTGGCTTCAGTCCTCTTGTTTCTAGGCTTTGTTCTATTTTTCACTAGAAGTCATTGTCTTCTACACGTCTGCTCTATCTTGTTGCTTATTTGAACTCCCTCCACCTTTAAGTGTGGTTTCCAAAACTGAATAGCATAGAATTACTTAACATGTCTTAAAACAGCATTCCTATTTATTCATCTCACAAGACTTTTTTTGTAATGGTGCAAAATTAGTGACGTTGATCTTCCTCTCTTCAAATCCTAGGTTTTTTTAATTGTCATTGATTATTGTACTACACTAAATAATCATTAAAGTGCTATTCCTTAAGACTAATATCAAATTAATAGTAGCGGTGTTTATCTGACAGATACTTAAAATAACTATTTTTCTGAATTTTAGCTGTCAAAATTACTGAAAAGTGAACCAGATGTGTACTGCTTGACAATTACAGATGATGCCAGTAGAGTTGGTTTTGGAGTCATGATGGAAAACAGGTAAACTCCTGAATATGTTCCTCTTTTGTTATTACATGAATGGTACACTCCACAATCATCAAGTTCCTCTACTGAATCACTTGCTCAGAAAGGAAAAATGAGGAAGCTGGCTAATGCTGATAAAGTAACTTTATGAAATGCAAAGAATAAGTCAATAGATTTTGTGCTTCTGCTGATAAGTCAAGGATTTTGTAAGTTTGTAAAAATTACTTTGAGTTATCTTTTAAAAAAAAATTACTCTTACATCTCTTACATTTTCTTCCACTCACTTGCATCCTTTCAGTAAGTATGATAAACTATGGTTGGTCATCTTGCCAAGTTTTTGCTACCTTAAGAAATGAGACAAATGACAGATAACCGACAGTTTAGAATGACACAGATACTAGTTTCTGCTTACATGTTCTGATCTCCTAAACTGGAAATGAGCAGGAACGTTGGGCAGTCATTACTAAAGAGTTGCACTATTTGTTTGAAATTAGGCTTTGTTGTGTGTCATCTTTATTAAGCAGTGCTCTCTTTATATGGGACTCAGGTTTTAAGTATGACTATTTGTGAATGGCCCCTTCTTTACCCAGCTGAAGTAAATGATGATCATTCCACTCTGGAGTAAAAATCTAATCACAGCGACACAAACAACACAGGGAGACTCTGGGCTGAAGAAGGTACAATTTAGAAGCACAAGCATCAAACAAAATAAAGGGATCTAGGGAAAATTTAGTGATAAAGGCAGCCAGCCATCCCCAACTACCCAGTGAGATTCCAGTAAAAGGTGACAGGATTCCAATGTCTATATTCATATCAAAATAAGACTTAGAAGAAACTTAGTGTTTTTAAGGCTTGCACRGTAGTAATGAGAGACAACTGAGAGAAGCTATGTGTGCCATTTACTTAGAGCCATTGGAAGTCCAGTCAGCCTCTATAGTTGTGCTGTTTCATGATCTTTCCAAGTATAACAGCACACATGGTGATCTCTAATGGGTTTTATTCACGGTTTAAACAGAGATTTGCTTGAAATGATACACTGAAATAAAACTATGCCAAAGCTATTATACAGTCTGTTTTAATGGAGTAATTTATATCAGCACCATCTTCAACTGAAACTCATAACACTCCATTAAATATTATATCTTCCTACATGGTTCAAAAGCACGGCAGAAATAGCAGTGCCACAGTTATTGCTTCAGTTACTTCCCCTGGAGTGTTAAGCACCCTGAGCCAGCAGAAGGTTAGCCATGTTTTAGAGCCTCGAGTTAGATGACTTCAAACTAGGATACCTTAGGTAGATGCTTTCAGTTGATGCACTTAAGCCTGCAGCAGAAACTTGGGCATTTTGCTGAAAACACAAGCAGTATCTTATAGGAGTGAGTTTAGTGCTATCTCATTAGTCAGTATTTGCATGACTGGCTTTAGGAGCTTGTACCCAAGGTCTTTCCTCATTTTTGCTACACAAGGCAAAAATAGACAGTTTCAACATCATTATGTGTTCATAGCTTTTTTTAATAGAGCCAGCTTTTAAACAGAGACAGAACCTGCTTTGTGCAGATTCCATATTTTGCCAAGGCCACGATTTAAAACTGCACCTCAGTCTTGTCAGTTATTCAGGCTGTTGAATAGGAGATGAAGCATCTGCTGAAGAGCATGTTTGCACAACATCTTTAGAGAAATGGGCAGAGAGGAAAGGCACAAGCCGTTAGAAAATAGAGAGAGAGAGGGAGAATAAAAGGTGTTTGAAAGCACAGTCAGCCTCAAGAACTTAGCTTCAGCTATAAATAATTGAATGGAAGTACATGATTTTTATATTCATCAGATAATTCCATTTAGAAGCTGTGCTTAATTTAGTGAGAAGGAAAACTAGGACTATAATCTGGGCGCATTTTATGTATCTTTGTATGCAGATTTACTTTGGCCATAAAGTTCAAGAAGGAGCCTTATCAAATGATCTGTTGTTTTGGCAAGCATACTAACACGATCTTAATTTAATAACTTTTTCCTACTGAGTTTTTTGAATAAACTTCTGCCTAAAGGCTGTATTCCAAAATATCAGGATTAGATTATTTTTTTTTTTTTTAAAATCCTTCATCCAGAGACAGAATAGATGCAGGAATGTTTGTGATTGCAGTCAGGATGTTCCTCCCATAAGGGACTTGTATGATTTGAATTATTAAGAAAAGTTTTAAATTTCTTCTCAGTTCATTTAATTCTCTTAAGTTTTAACAGCCTTTTACAGTTGGCAGTTACTGAAGCTGCAGTTCAGTTACTCTGCTGCATTCCACAAAGTCAAGCTTTTGAAATCTGTGGGTGCTTTCTCCTCTGCTGTTGCACCTCATGCCAGCAAGTACAGATGACAAGTCATTAAATACAAGAGAGGTGTTAGCAAAAAAAAAATTTTATTAAATATGAGGCTTATGTCTGACCTGCTTCCCCCAAACCAATTCTGTCTCCGTGGCAACAGCCACAAGCATGTGACAAAACATTTGGGATTTCTCTAAAGAAAAATTTAAATACTTAAAATGTCACTTTTCAAGGAAGCATCATATTTTATCCTCAAGCAGGTTTCAAAAGTGCATAGCATGTTTACAGGAAGAGAAACCTTGTGGCTTGTAAAGCTTCACCAGCTAACGCATTAAGTACGCTCCCCACGGCCAGCAGGGCCAACTGCTGCGCAGGCGTAAGAATGAACACCTACTCTGTTAACTTACCTGATCCGGCAGTGCTTTGGGAATGGAGAGGTATGTCTTCTGAAGTAGAGTTTAGAATAGCTCTGGTATGATAATCACACATTTTATTGCAATGTTCTTTACATAAAATCATCCAGAAGTATCTTTGCAGTTTACTACAAATATTTTAATAGTGTAAGAGGGGAAAGACTCAAAATTATTCTTACCTTCTATTGCTAAATAAAATGTAATCGTAACATAGATGAATTTGCCACTCCGGCGTATACTATCATTAGATTACAGATTACTGCATTGAAAATCATAGCCGATAAAGTATGTATTTTTATTTAGAAAATGCTCAATGGTCTGTTTCTGTACTATTGCGATTATTATTCAACATTTCCCAGTTTTATGAAATTAATATGAAGAGTTCTTCACCGATGCAGAAATTCCAATGATCTAACTTAAAAACTCCCCCAAAAGCCATTTAATAGTGAGATTATCTTGCATCTCGTGTCCCAGCTCTACTGGTTAACTTATACAACTCACTATGTTCAACTGACAATGCAATAGTTTGTTTGCACCTCAATATTACACCTTTAGGCAAAAAAACATGTTTTTTTTCTTATAGAATTTACTATCTATATGTATTTGAGTATGTTTTTGTTATCTGTTCACAGGATAAAAGTTTGGGATCCATTTGAACACCAGCATACCATTATTCCAGGTTATGAAGGCGCACATCATGCTGTGATCAGCAAACTCCAGCTGCTGGAGGAAAGGGCAAAAGCAGTCCTACTTGCAGGTCTGTAAAACTGGTTATTATACTGGTAATGCTTCTACCATTCTATTTCTCATCCTTCTCCCGTAATAGATGGCATGTTAGTATTAAACATTTACAAGGCAAAATTTCTAAGTAGGCAATAACATAGGTATATAGTGGGCTGCAACCCTAGTACGGTTTTGATATCATCTTGGTTATATTTTTATTTGAGAAATGACGGGTACTTTGTCCTTTTAAATGAGATATTGAGGACTTAAACTTTGCTATCTGATGAGGTCAAAAGGAGCCTTGGAATAATTCTGTGTCTGCCCAGCAGCAGCTGACAGACTAGGGAGCATGCAGCCCCCCTTTTTGTCCCTGCACTGGAGAGTAGGATTGATGATCCCAGTTACTAACCCCTCCCTCTCTCGGGCACCAGGCTATTTTAATGGCTCCAATAAAATTGTTGTCTGAGGAACACTAAAGGCATTCTTCAAGGCTCTTCATGCTGAAAAGCATGTAGTGCAGGGAGGACAGGGTCAAAAATAGTCAAAGAAGAAGAAAGCGGAACTAAGGAAATAACAGTACCAGATAATCTTCATGCAAATAGCAGAAATTTGGGGGGTTTTGTTGTTGTTTACCACAAGTTCCCTTTACTCTAGACTTTTAATGTCCATTTATATTCATTACCACCACTCAAGATAATAACCTAATCATTGTTAACCTCAAACAGCGAGAAAGCAGTATCTCCATACAAGCCTGAAAGGGACACGTAGTTTCCGTGGCATGAATGCTGGGGCACTTGTGGGCAGATGAACTAATTCCACCACCTCTGTACATCTCCCTCCCCTTTGCATAAAAAAAAACCCAAACCACCAAAAACCCCAAACCAATACTGTTCCTCCGCTGCCAGCAAATGCAGCTACTGCAGTAACCTCACATAGTACCTGTCTGGGCTGCTGTCTCCCAGATGAACCTTGCTGTATTCCTCACTGGAAGGTTACAGTTGCAAGTAAATTACAGTCTTTGCCCCAAAAGTATGAAACAAATTTACGCACCTAAAGCTTGTCAGATTTTTAAATTCATACTGCATATAATTATATAGCATCCAGTTTGCCTCCCACAAAAATCTCTGCCTCACTGAGACCATGCAAGGGCAAAATGAAGTTTAAGGTGGTATCTATAAACCTACTGTTTCCTAGTCTGACTGGTGACCTAAATAAAACTTTCAGTATTAGGTTTTTCCAAGATGTAATTTATACTATGGCTGTCAGGAGTTAAGATAGCAGTTGCCATGGAGCTTTAATCTTTTTTTAGGCTTTAGTCAAAGGAAGCTGGAAATCTGTATGCTGGGTAGAACCCTGCTCAACAGAATTTTATTTAAATTGGGACAGATTTTATCTTAATTTCTCTACTGAAAGTTATTCTCAAAGGTTCTAGAATTCTTTTTATTTTATTGTTTCTCAGCAGGAGATGAAAGTTTCCTTTTAGGCCTCTTAAGTCACACTACATTCAACCACATAAGTACTCAAGTTGCTTCCCCTCCACTCCTCCAACTATAAGCTGTAACTTTCTACTAGTCTTAATGTGTGCAGCTAATCACTGTAGTGAAATTCATTCACCGATTTTACCATTCTCAGTGGAGGTACTCCGTAAGTCTGCAGAAGCAAAACTTTGGGGAGGATTTTATTTTCTATGTGCCCACTAAACACTAATACTTACACTGGAAAACAGGCCTTTGGAACAGAAGTAATCACAGTTTGAATCTGTGTGTATGCTACTTGTAACTTCCTTGATGTATATTTAAGAAAAAAAGCGTGCAATGCATGAAATGCATCTCTGAGGAGTATGAAATTGGCCATGCTATAGCCAGTAATGTTCTGCTAGAACAGTTGCAGCAGAGCAGAGATGCAGTCCATTCTAATACTTGCAGTTAACACATTGCTGACTTACTCAAAACTGAACTTGCCCTACTTAGTAAACCAAAAGAATGCAGGAAGAGGTGGAAAAAATGCAGATTTGTCAAAATAAGCTTTTAGAACTCTTACCCTACCCCAATCAAAAATTAGGAAGGATTCAGATGCAATATGAGCTTGATCTTAAGAAGAGACTTGGATTCAAAGGCAAATGACAGCTTCATTTAATGAAAAATTTGCCAGAATTTTCACTAAATAGAACTGTTTACTGGCCAGCTGTAGTGGAAATCCATAATCCTCAAGCTGTTCCAAAGACTGCAGGGTAATCAGAAAATTGGCACAAAAGAGAGGATTTCAAACAAAAAGTTTGAAACTCTTTCATGGCATGCATTATAAAAGAGGCATGATAATAGTAAAAAATAAACATCTTTTCCTTCTAGGATATGTAAGTCTGTGGGACTTGAACAGTTGCACAGTAACATCTGGTTTTACCACTGACAGCAAAATGTCTTACCTAACTAGCACTGGACAGAAAAACAATTCTTGTGGGTTTGAGTGACAGCCCTGCTCATCATCTTGAGAGGATCAGATGCAAAACCAACTGTCCATTCCATTGAAAAAAGACTTCTTTGCAGAAGTATCTGCTTTCAGGCAGGAAGAACCTGAAGAAAACTAGACTGTCTGGAGATTAAAGACACAAGGAGCATCTCAGACCTCTTAAAGACAGCTATTCAGAGATGTACTTGTTCACTGTGCCTGAGAAAAGCTGTGCACTTTCACAATCCTGTGAACAGGATTCAGAAAGCCATAATGGTCAAGGAAACTGCTTAAAGTAGCTCAAAAGAACTTTTGAGAGGTGAGGTGAATAAGATAAATGCGTATCTTCAAGAACAGATGCTGTACTCTGAGTTGCAGGGAGATACACATCTGCATTCAAGGTTTTCAACCTTTCTTGAGTTAGGCTCCTATAGGAAAGTCTCACAAAACAGCAAGCGTCATTACTTTCCTAACCTCATCTGACTGGTCTAGTGCAGACCTTCCCAATGTCCATCTCAGTTAATTTCTCTGTTCTGTGGCATTCCACAGGTCAAACCATACTTGGCCTGCCTCAATTCTCCTCCGCAGAGACTAGCCAGGGTTGCTAGTCCCAACAGAGGAAGATATGCTACTTCTAAGCTATAGCATAAGTAAATTGCTTTTTCTTTGCCCACGACAGATTTCTTTGCCGGGACTCACCGATAGGCTACCTTTCAGGACTAACACATCTGTCATTTGAGTTTAAAGCAGGCTTCAGCAAGCAATAGCTACCAAGGCAGTATTAGCTTTGAAATATGCAATAGAACTTCAGACATATTACCTGATGTGATAAAAGGATCTTCACGATTTGCAGGGGCTTTTATCATTGCTTTGTTAGATTCAGGTATGTAGAGAAAAAAAAAAAAGGTCTAGATTAGATTGGAGCATTTAAAGCAAGTTGGGCTTTTATATGAAACCTGCAGTATTTTTTTCAGTCTGAGGTGCCAATGTCAAAGACTTGCAGAGTTACTGGAGATGAAACCTCTTAAAACAAACATGTATGCAGATAAGAGGGAGAAAACTCCAAGCCCTTAACTTGCTGGTGTGGCAATCACTGCAGCTCTGTCCCAATAGACTGGTCGGGTTTTAGGGGAGACCGAACAGGATGCAGTTCAGCCCAGCTGAGTCTAAAGAATAAAAACCCATATTAAGACTTTAAGAATTAGATCTCTTCCAGTCAGAAATGGTACAAGCCACAGAAGTGCCRAACTGCTCATTTTTAGTATGAATTCAGACAAACTGTAGTAGTTTCCTTCAAGTTGAAGTTAGAAGCTTTTAAATTAAGAAAAAGTCTACAAAGTTAGGACATGCCATCCTCTTTACAAAGGCCCACTTCAGCTCTAAAAGAACATCCAAAATGGAAAATCCTTAGATAAATTCAGGGAAGAATGGGGCATTTCACTTACCACCCTTCTGTACCACTTTCAAGACTTGTCAGTACCACATTACCATTTCTGGATGTGTAGATTAGTTAATGCTTGGCAGGGAAATAGTTCAAACACAGAGGTATTATCATTGTGCTTTTTAGCAATCAACAGTTATGAATATACAACAACATGCAGAAGACAACACTTAAAGAATTTGTACCTATCATGGCTGGTAATTAACTGTATTTGGATTCAGGCAGCTTGCACATCAGAATAATGCAGTAATACACAGCAACTGGAGGAAACCTGTATTAATCTTGTGTACTATTCCAGACCTGCCAGAATTCCAGAGTCCAAAAAAAAAAATGCAGTAACTGCTGGAGATAGCAAGATGGCCTTATAATATAAACAGCAAATATTAGATTGCTCATTTTGCTTTAAAAACAGTAAGCTATTAGGTGTAATTTTTTGTTTTGCTTTGAAGTTTGGATGGATTAAGTGATTATTTTGTCAAGATTAATCAAACTGATCCATGGGACAATGATCAAGAAACACTCTTGCTCTGATACCACTCCTTTTAAATAGTTTATGGGGACCTTTTGCTGCTGAACTTGCATTACTTCAAAACTGAAAGGCAAAAAGCAAGAACTTAGAGGTGCACCGTATTTTCCTAAGCTTCAAGAAAACAAGATGTAACCTACGCTGAATGACGATGTGGCATTAATTTTCACAAGGAGGAAGCAGTTTCCTGTGTAGTTACATACACTTCTATCAGCTTCCAAAGTGTTTGTTGCCCAGATTTATTTTTTTTGCAAGAAGCTAGACTTACTTCATGACAGTCAATACATATCTTGAAGATGAACTGGTTTAACAGTGTTGACTTTTCATTTTCACTTCACTAGTGAGCTTCATCCCTTTAAGAAAAGGAAGTCAACATTAAGAAGCAACATAAGAGTTCTCTACTTACCTTTCTGATTTCATACTACCATCTTACATGCGTCTTCAGCAATTACCATTGATCTTCTATGAAAACAGATGCAAAACCACAAAATCTGGGTTTGGTTAAAAAAGGTGGTGAAATGCTAAATGCCAGATAACATCAGATCTTTTCTCATGTACATTTTAACAACAAATTAGCCAGAGCATTTAAAAGAGGTAATTTTAGATGCACCCAGGTATATTTGAGGCACACTGCCAATCTGCTTCTGAACTGAATTATTTCTGCATTTGAGCAATTTCATGTATTAGGCAAGCAAGTGCCGTTTCCCCAGCAGTATCTTCACTGGAAACCTTGAAAATTCATGTTCCCTGCTAGAAGGGCCATTAGCATAAAAGAAAGCATCCCTGCATTAGAGATTATTTATCTGGACCACTTTCAGAATCTAAAATTTTCTTTCTGTAACACCACAACATACACTTCCTACTTCAGCAATTATTCTAGATGAACAATTATATAAGGCTCCCAGCTTTCTCCTCTGCCTTGGAAAAAAGTATTCTTGATTTAGCCAGTAGAAATTCAAGCAATACTTTTCAAGATAAATTAGTAATGTTAGTAGTTACAATTTCACTTGTACTTTGTTCTGCAACTTCAGTGTGTACTTAAGTGATGTTTGTTTCTTGATACTAGGGAGCATCGTGACTTTAGGTAGACATTAGATGTTGATACAATCCCCAGCCCAAGGCTTCCAACCAGTCTTCCCAAGAAGGAAATTTAAGAATCATTAAGCCATAACAATTTAAAAAAAAAAAAAAAAAAAAAAAAAAGAGTAAAATGCACAGAGGAGGACTTAACAACACTTGTCTCCAACAGCTGGCCTGATCATTCTCCATCAGTAGCCATGATCCAGCCCCCTCAAGAAGCCTATCTTTGCAACCTCAGATTAGCCACTGGGCCTGGAAAGCAAGACAGGGCCTTGGGATAAGGTTTACCTTCTCTCCTACCCTGCTGACGGTCAGAGCCTTTACAGGAGTTTCCTGCAAGAGCTGTTTGCTTACTGTGGTACAGGTCTCCCCAGTGGAGCTAGTCTCCCCAGTCCACTTAATAAACCTACAATTTTAGAGCAAAAATTCAAAACACTGGCTTTACACTCCCCTGCCATATGTTAACTAGTGTTACTTGCAAATGCTAAATCCTGTTAAGGAATCAGATGATAACTGTGGAAACAGGCTCGGTATTTTACGTAGCTTATAATATTTAGAGTCCTGCGCATTGCTTCATGCCATCTGGCCCGACAGCACTGAGGCTTTCTTTATGCCAAGTGCAGTGCATCCAGCCCTCCAGCCCCAGCTGCCACAGCCCTCTAGTGGAGATGCAGGAGGAAGTTTTGATGGCACTCATCCATCGTGGCTTGCTTTTGCTCATCTGCCTTCTGGGCTACTCTCAACTCAGCACAACTGCTTTTCAACCAGGCTTGGCCAGARACAATGTCGCTTCTCCCTCTGTGCTGTCAAGGGAGACCTTAGCAGCGAAGAGCAGAGACCTACGGGGACTTCTGAGCACTTGCAGCCCACCCAGAGATAACCCCCACAGCCAGCCCTGCAGAGCTGCTCTGTCTGCCTTGCCAAGCCCACCGGGGCACAGGCGGTCTCAAGGAAGAACACTGTTGAGCAGGAACCCTATAGGTGCAAGCTTTGATACACCACTCACTTCTCCTCTATTAGCATCTCCCATTGCAAAGGAGCAGCAACAGCTGTTTTCATCTTTTTTCCACCTCCTCTAAGGAGTGGAGGTGAGGAAGTTCACTTTTAACTACCACCCAAGTAGTGTTTAGACACTACCAGCATACTTCAGGACAACACTGTTACTTAGCCTGTCAGAAACCTGCTGGGATTTGTCTACTGGCTCTGTGCCAGTCATTGTTTATGTTTTGTTTTTTATTATCTATCAAAACTTTTACTGAAAGCTTTTGCCTTCAGGCTTTTTAGATAGTTACCCAAGTCCAAGAACTGTGGTGCTGTGCCTAAAGCCAGGTGTGGCCACACACGTACACAAATACCACACTTAAGGAAAAGCAAAGTTTACATCCCAGAGAATACCAGTCATGTTTCAGCTCTCTAGAGATTGATTATGATTATTTCATCACATTTGCAATTTTTGTTCCCTGAGATGTCAATACCCTCTCCTCTCAAGGGATCCTTCTACCACTTCAAGGCTCATATAGGCAGTGGCAAAACAAACAATCAAGGAAATGGTTTTGGCATTAGAGAGAGCATCTTAAACAATAAACACCACATCAGGATCCTCAACAGAACCCGAACAAAACCTACTAAGAATATCCAAAACTGTGTATACACCATAATTCTATCATATCCAAAAATTGACTCCCAAGTGTAAAGTCACAAAGACAAGAGTTTAATATTGACAAAAAAAAGCTTAAGTTAGTGGTATTTTCTTCCTTGAAATAACATACTGGTCATATGAAAGTCACTGAAGAGGTCTGCTTTTAGCTCGGAAGACTTTTACAGTTACAGCTGAATTCAAAAACCCTAATTCCAAATGTGTGATGTTAACACAAAAACTGAAAACTTAAGACCTGGGATAAAGAACAAATTCAGTTGTTAAGATTCTAGCAGTTACGTGAGGCCTTTCAACGCCCTTTCCCATAACATGAAGAGTTCTTCAGTATCTTTCCCACCACCATTATTTCAAGATTCACAAGGTTCTTTAAAATACTACTAATGGGGTTAAATTGACACCAAGCGCCATATGCTTGTAATGTCTTCTGTGAACGTCTGAAGCCACCCTGTTTCAATTATTTGGTTATTCAGTGCAGAAAGTTAAAGATCACAGAAGGTATAACAGCTTTTAATACTCCATTAATATTATAGATTAAAAATTATTGCATAGTCTTATGCATTTCCTAAAACAGCGTTCTCTGGAAATTAAACATTTTAATATAAAAGGAGCAACTCTTTAAAACATGAATTGCTTTCACTACCTCGATCTTCTATCCTTTTTTGATTTGTCAGTACATTTGTCCATTGTTTTCTCATTGTCTCCTCTGCACTTGGGGCAATACCATTTCCCCTTTGGTTTGTAGGTGAGTCCAACACACGAAAAGTGGAACCACTCGATAGGACACTGTTCGTTATCACATCCTATCATTTCGCCGTAAGACACTTGGTTGCATAAGCAGTAAGTTGGTTCATTGGGATCAATTGCAAATTCTACAGGTGAAACCTCTCTCTCTTGTTTGGCTTTGGAGCGTTTTTTCTTCTTGGAAGATTTAGATCTTTTTTCTTTAGGTGGCTGATCATCGCAGTCATCAATACCATTTGCTATATGGCACAGATCACGGCTTTCGCTGGTTCGCTGGCGACGAGGTCTACGTGAAGATCGCTCTGGCTGACAGGACTCCATCTTTGCCTTTTCTAGAGGCTTTTCATTCTCAGACAGATCTTGAAAACACTGAGAGTGTGTTTCCATTTGCCGGGCTCTATTCTCTACCAGTTCTAGCATCTGAGTAACTATTTGAATTTTTTCATCTCCAAGTTCTTGGCTGTTGATTAATGCACGCTGAAGATGCTGCTGCAAGCGCTTCTTCTGAACAGGATCRTTTTCTGACTTGTATTTTTCATAGACATCATCTATTTCTTTTAACGCTTCTATAAAATAAAGATAATAGGAATAATTACATAAGATGGAACATGCTCAGAAATACAAATTTTAATTATAGTATACCCTAATGGGCTAGATCGGATATTTTATTCAAGTTGCATGGGGTCATCAAATCAGTGTTTAAGATCACAATCTGTTGCAAGAAAAAAAATCTCAAGTTCTAAGAAGCAGCAGGCTTATTTTAGCCATTGGAAAAAGAAAGGATAACCCAAGAAAGGGGACCATAGCTGCTAGAGCCTAGATAGCCCAGATCCTGCCTCCATCTGAAAAAGCAGGAATTTCTGTTGAGAGTCCTTACCACAGTAGTTCCAAAACCCTGGCCGACAAACCAAAGCAATAGCTTATTGTACCACAAGAAGAAACTTAGAATTCATATAATCATTATATATCATGATATATAACACTCCAGAATTAGGATATCCAGGTCCTCTGCCTTCTCCTTCTTATTCACCTAAAGGTTTGGTATTACACTTTCAAGGAGACATAGTTATAAAATGAGTATGACAACTGAAGTTACACAATAGCAAATTTACAATCAGGATTTAAATCAACTTAAACCACTCAAAATTCTTTTCCTATTACCAAGACAAATTACAGCAAGTTGCATTTTAAATCAAGGCTGAACTTTTCAGAATAGGTGACCTACTGTTTAGTGCATCACAGGATATTTTTAAGCAACTAGTTATGAGTAGCTCACAGCTTGACTTCAAAGCTTTTCTTCTTGCAAGTCACACAAAATAACTGGATAAGTTGCCGTGAATCTTTCATAAAATTTAGTTCTTAGAAGCAAGTTTAATGAACCCAAATACGAGATTAACAAATGCCTTATAAGCCAGTCTTAGTCTGTACTCTATTGTTCTACATTGCTGGATTTTAAAATAATATTTTCCAGACCAAAAGTTACACTAGATCTATACATAAAAGACAGAGAAATTGCTAACATGGAAGGACATAGATTAGTAGAACTGACAGTGAAACCTGATGCACAGTGTTAGATACAGTACTGGTCCCTTCAGAAACAACTTAAGGATTTTATTTGAACAGGCAAGAGAATTTATGAATGATACTAAACTATTTACTTCTAAAGCGAGAAGATACGCAGTACCATCTATCTCTTCTTAAAGACCTGTTTCACAAACTGGCTTTCATTTTTAAAGAATTTGTCTCCATTGTACAATTGTGAAATGATTCAAGCTTGTGCTAAATGGAAGCCATAGATATTATCTCAACATTGTTCACAGTGATTTTTTTCCCTGCTGACATCTTGAAACAGTAGCTTAAGCGTGAACAGCCGCTTACTATAAATTCTGAAACCTCTATGACAACAGGAGCCAACAGCATTTTGTTCTGTTCTAGACTTTCACTAGGGGAAGATAAAAATCACTACTCTGCCTGTCCAATAACTCAACCTATTTTTTCTCAATACTAGCATTCCAGCTACCATTAAAAACACAAGCTTTGTCTCCCTGCATCCTCAGCTGCATCGCTTGCCTGTTGCCCTGACAGGGAGGGCCAAGGGGAATCTTCGTCTCTGCTCCCGAAAAGCATAGAGTAAGGTACTTTGCAGGCTGTTGAACTAGAAAGGCATAACCAGAGTACAATATTCTGCAGCCACATTATCTCCCACCCAGCCTTTTTTTATGCGGGGGCGGGGAGGAAGTGTAGGTGTAGTTACACAGATTTCCTATATTGGGAATGCCCTGCCCAGAAGAACCCACAAGCAATAACTGTTAGCTTCTTCACACGGTGACAGAGCACAACATTCACCTTACGCTGATTATTCCCTGGATGCAGCCCGTGAACATATGCTGCACACTTTATGCGGATCACCATCCATTAAAAAGAGGAAAGAACTTTTGGGTTGACAGAGATGCAAGTTAACCAAACTCCTCGTTGGTCCCTAAGATCAGAGAATGCATCCATACACCCAACTAAATAGCTCTGAAACCCCTGTTAAAAAACCCCAAAACAACCAACAAAACAAACACAACACAAACCAGGGCCAAGTGTTCATTACAGATAATCTGATTAAGTTTGGTGGAGCTAATAAAAGCTAAAAGGATTTCAGTTTTCCAAGCACAGGAGTGGCTTTGTCCCTCCTGCATGAACTATCACTACCTTTTAAATTAGCTGAAATTATATAACACTGCTTTTACATCTTTAGGCTTGGACCAAAAATATTTTTATCAAATTTTTAGGGGGTTGGTTTTTTCTTTTGTTGTTGCTTTTTTAAAATAGTTGAAGACTTTGGTAACACTAGCAACAAACCTCTGCTTTGGCCCAGTATTATATTAGTGGCTGGAGGAATACATATAGGAGATATAGCCTAAATAAAAGATTGAATCTATTCAAAACAGATCTTGAATGTTGTCACCACAGATCAGGTAAAGAGCCTGCTAGGCAGTCCAGCCTTGACTAAGAATTCAAAATGCTGCAGACAAGTCTATGCCCTTTAGACTTTAAAAACACAGAAAACTTACAAAAGCCTCTTCTTATGTATCTTCCTGGGTAATTAGAAAGATAATTGAAAGAATCCGTTTGCATTTAACCTCTGAAAGGCCTTAACGGTCCCCTCTTGCCCACAGTGAATTAAGCCTCCCCTTAGGAAGGGAGATTCGGCTCTAGTTCCTACTCCACGGGACCAAATTCCCCCCCACTCCTGCCGTGGGTCCATGCCACTCGTCCTCTGCTGCGTAGTTCAAGCAGTAATGCTCTTCAGGAGTAGGTCCCATCCTATGATTAGGCGGTAAGGGAGTAATTAGAAGTAAAAGATACCGCAGCTGTGTAGCCCAAGAGTGCAGGCATAATGGATTTAATTGATATTTAACCTGCATTTCGGAAGAAGCCATGTCTTTGACTGAAGTTCAGGGTAACCTCCCGCGCCATGGACCCTCTCCGTGACCAGAGGGAAGACTGCGAGCACTTTATGTGGCCCCCCCGAGCGCTAACCCTCGGCGCCCCGGGTCAGCGCCCGGCGGGACGGCTCGGAGCAGCGATTTACCGTGGGATGGGGGCACAGCTCCACCGGGACGCGGCACCCCCGTCCCGCGCGGCGGGGGGGCAGAGCCAGCTGTAAAACCGACTGCCGTGCCCCCGCCGCCGGTTCAATCAGCGGGGCTGCCCGGCAGGGGGAAGCGGGGCGGGAGCGGCCCCCCGCGCGGAGCCGGGGCCTAGCTCCGGGCAGCGAGGCACCGCCGGCTCCCACCGCCCCCGAGGCGGGGCCTCCGCCACCGCGGGGCGCCCGCCCCCGGGAGGGACCGGCCGCCGCCCGCCCCGGCAGACGCCGAGCGCGGCG
>JASVER010000005.1:8545167-8558649 GCA_030449065.1 Oceanodroma leucorhoa | reverse complement strand
CAGGGGGCCCAGCCCGGCGCCCGGCCCCGGCCCCTCCGCGCCGGGCGCATGTGCGGCGGGCGGGCGGTCCCCCTTTCCCCCCCCGCCCGGTGCCCTGTGCCGGAGGCCGCGTCCCGCGGCGGCGCCCACCTTGGCACTGCGTGTCCATCTCCCGCAGCAGCGAGGCGTTGCGCTGGATGTCCAGCGGCAGCGACTCCACGCACTCCAGGTAGTCCTGCACGTAGAGCGAGAGCAGCCGGGCCCGCTCCCCGCCCGGCGCCGCCGGCCCCGCCACAAGCTGCGGCCCCGCCAGCATCATCCCCCCGCGCCAGCAGCACATCCGCCGCCGCCCACACCGGGCGC
Source organism: Oceanodroma leucorhoa (assembly GCA_030449065.1). Lineage (NCBI taxonomy): Eukaryota > Metazoa > Chordata > Aves > Procellariiformes > Oceanodroma > Oceanodroma leucorhoa. The sequence continues at coordinate 8,558,307 of JASVER010000005.1, read as the reverse complement.
GGGGTCCCCGCGGCGGCCCCGCTCCGCTCCGCTCCCTCCTGCTGCTGCCGCCGCCCCTCTGCCCGCCGGGGGCCGAGCTGCGCGGGCCGGGCCGAGGCGCCGCGGGGGGCGGTGAGCGCGCCGCCGGGCTGGGCTGGGCCGGGCCGCCCCTCCGCGGGGTCCCGCGTCCCTTCCCGCCGCGGTGCCGCCGCCGAAGCAAAACCCACTCGGAGCCCCCGCCCCTGGCCGCCGGGCTGGGCGCATGCGCGAGGCCCTGCCCTTATAAGGCGCGGCTGGCGGTGCTGCCAGGGGTTCGCATTCTCCCGCCTTCCCCTCTCGCCCGCTCCTACTGGTCCGGCGCGCGGCAAGGGGCGGGAGCCAGGACGGAGGCGGAGCCTCTCTTAAAGGCGTACGGGACCTCTGTTTCTGCGCCCGGGCGGAGCGCTGACCCCGCCGGGGGGCGGCGCGAGGTCGCCGCCTGTTGGAGGCGGCCGCCGCGGGGGGCTACTCGCGCCCCGCAGCCCGACGGCGGCGCGCAGCGAGGCGGCTGCGACCGACCGGCTCGCCCCGCCCCTCCCCGCGCCAGGTGCCCCGGCGGCGCCTGGCAGTTGGGCGGGGGCGGGCGACCGTTGCGGATGGCGCTGAGGCGCCACGCGCGCGCGGGGCGGGGCGGAGGCTCTCACAACGGCCGCTCACCCAACGGCCGGGCGCGCTCGCCCCTCGCGGTGCCTGCGCCCGCCATCTCTGCGCCCTGCCTCAGCGGGCGGCTCGCGGGCCGGCGGTGCCCCCTCGCCGTGCCGCTCGCTGCCTTCCCTCAGGGGCAGCGGGGGCTGGCGTGTGTCCCCTGCTGCGGGCGCGGCCCTGTGGCACCCGTGTGAGGTGAAGGCGAAGAGAGCAGAAATGACCGCCAGGTGTGAGTAGCTCCGTTTGACCGCCAGTTTTCAGTTAGCTTCTGCCGCTGCAGGGTTGTTAGCAGGGCGGGGAGCCGCGCTGTGACCTGGCCCTGAGGACCGCGAGTGTCTCAGGGAAGAGATCCACGAGGGTCCCTCAGGCGTTCCTCCTCTTCCTCTCGTGGGGTGTGTTTATTAGCACTGATTAACGCCCTTCTTCAGTCGGTCCCCCCTCGCAAAACATTCGCTGTCCCTGGAGACGTTGAGGAGTTTTATCTTGAGGGCGTGTTGCGGCTACACGGATTGCACTTGTTTCCTGTATAGGCCGTGAAACTTTGCACTGTATTTTTAGTCATAATCCTGAACCTTCCCATATTTTCAGGAGATAATACAAAATATTTTTCTAAGATTCTGTGAATACATATCTGTGCCAGATGGCTTCACAGCTTGGTCCCATGACAAAATTACTGTGTTGAACCTCGCTGACTTTATCTGACCAGCCCACAGATCAGCATCTCACGTGATGGCAGTCTGCAAGTAGTATTTTCTTAAGACTGCAGTTCACAAAAGTATTTAAACACATTCTCAACCTTCAACTCATGCAGCTGCTAAGCTGGTGTCCTACATGACAGTGATTTTTCATGCATCTACGTCTAAGATGTTGAGTAATTATAACTGTAGACGGATGGCTTTGCCCGAGTCAGCAATGAGTTGGCAAGTTCATAAAAATGAATGAAAACAAAGTTGTAGGCAGTACTTTCAAAGCATTCGTTTTTTGCATTGATGTCACCCTGGCCGAAAAAACAGGAAGTCTGCAACTCACTGTGTTCGTGTTCTTAAGAGGACACTTTCATCTTAAAATCTGTAACACCAGTAAAACCAGCTGCTGCTTTTTTGTGTATTGTGACAGCTCAGATTAACAAAGCTAAGCCTCAGATCATTTTATGCTACTTGTCTCATTTTTGCGCAAGTGGATTTAGAAAGTGAAGATAACCTGGTTACCTTTACTTCCATCAGCAGTAAACCGCTCAAACTTTATTGTATGGTGTTCATTGCTGTCACTTCTGAGTAACTGAAGCCTCATCAATTGAATTATTTCATACAATATTAACAGATAACACTTACTGTACAGGCAAAAAGCACTATCTGTATACCAGTGCAAAAGGACCTGGATTAATAGAAGTTATACAATATTCTTTAGAAAGATGTTGCCTGTTTTGAGGGGTTGTGTTTCTGCTTAGAGTAAGTTTGAATGGCTGTTCTGCCGTCGCATGAAGAAACAAAGCTGAGAAATATAGATTCCCCCTACAGAGCAGAAAAGTAAAGCAAAAATGTTCATTAAAAATTAACATGTTAGTTAAAATCAAATGTTAATTTAGTTAAATGTTAATTTAAAAACAACATTTTGGCATCTCTTTTTTTCTGACAAGAAATTATGTATGCACCATTGGTAAAGAAATAGCCAAGAAAGTCTTTTTAGAATAACTCATAACATTTTTTACAGGTGGTTTCTGTGCTAAAAACTTGCTGTTTGTCACTATGGGGGAAGCAGTAGCTAAGGTACAGCAGAGATCAGCTAACGTTTCCTGAATTTAAATGTTGTCTGCTGCTTTTGAACACTAAAATAAAGATTTAAATTTTGAGTAGTCTTAAGAATGCAGCAGTAACGTTAGACCAGATCTCCCTAGGAAAAAGAAGCCTTTGCTTGCTGCGTATTTGAAGTTCAAGGGGGGAGGAAAGCAAGAATAGCAGGCTGAATTCTCTGGGTTGACCATGCCTCAAAATGGCTAGGAGCAAGCACTAGGGAATTTTGATGTATTGGACTCAAGGTTGCAGGTCGATAGCCTATGCAACCCAACTATGTCTCTTCTTTCGATGACTGTTTGTGAGAATAATCTGGAGATAAGAAGAGGCATGGTAGAGCAAAACCTTGCTATTTGTAGAGATGGACAGGCAGAATGACCATACATTTCCACCAGCCCTCTCCACTAAGTGGAGGATTGTCAACTTGAGGTTGACATTCACAGGGGTATCAGGGATGTGTTATTAGGGTGTATTGCATAAAACCCGCCTCAATAGTTGTCTTCCAAGAGTAAATACACAGAAGTCATATATTCAATTTATTTAGATTTATTTATATGTCTCTAAACTACCCCCACTTTTAACGGAGAATAGATTGCAATAGTTTTGTTTCTTTATCATTTCCCAGTATAGTTTTTAAGAGTCCCGATCAGAGTATTCCCCTTCTTCTTGTGAAGGATGATTTTATTATATTATAGATTTTACTATGATAAAATATTTCCAGATATTTAATCCAAATCTTATTTTTCCCATTTGCAGTTTTGCCTGTCATCTTTTGTAATCCTGATTTTACATCCTCAAATCATAGCAGATTCCTGCCCTGTTTCACCTAATAACACAGAAGTTGTTTAGATTTTTTTTCAGCTTCCCATTGATAGCCCAGGAGGAGTTTCAGCCTGTGGAAAAAATAATGAAAGGCAGCATTATTGATGAGGACAAGTCCATAACGGGCTGTAATTTTTAAAGACCTATTTAGCATTTAGTGGAAATGCTCAAAGGATGATAACAGGGTGCTTCTTTTAAGCAAATGGAACAGAACAGATTTCTGATGATATATTTTTCTTAGCAGGTATGCTTCTCTGGTTTCCATGGGATGAAGAGGATGAAGAATTCTGCAAGGTACCAAGAAAAGAAACACAAAGAAAAGAAAGAATGAGTACAAGCCAGGTGGGCTTTTTAAAAAGTCAGCTGAAGAAAGCTATAGACCATAGAAAGGTCATAGAGAAAGGCCATAGTTGACCTTTGTATAGGCAATATTCCAGGAAGAGGCTATCCTTGCCAGAGGTACAGAGGTAGTAGTGTGTTTGTTCGGGTAAGCTATTCTTGAAAACTTCTCTAACATCAGGTCATCCAAAAAGGATACTTCCCTATAATGGCAGACGTCATCGCTTTTGATTTTCTTTTAATATTAGGCTTGGTTTATCTGGTGGAACGCAAATCATATGGAAACAACCATTATTATTTTTCTTTTTCATTTATACAAGTGTAGGACACCTAAAAATAAGACATGGGCTAACATCAGATCATTTCAATAAGGTGATAAACTAAACCAGTACCTTTCCTGAAAACACTGGCATGTGTTTTTTTCCCAGCTAGCCTCATCCTGAGCTGTATCAAAGAGCTCCCTAGCACCAAGTAACAAGCATCCCACACTGATCAGGAGATGTATGTTCTTCCTCATCCAAATGCAAACATCTGTTCAAAAACTGGAGAAGTTCCAAGTTTTCTGCCAGTATGCTGTAAAAGAAAATTTCTTCCTGAGCCCAAATTAGTGATCAGTTGACTTGTATTAACATGGGGAAGAAGGCAGCTGCAATATCCAGCTCATCTTTTTTCTTCAAACTGATGGGTTCTGTTTATCTCACCAGGAGAAGAGTGAAAAACTGAGTAAAGTGTGCAAACTAAGGTTACTTTGTGCTTTGTTTTGTAATAACTATTTATCTATTTTTACAGTTCTTCCCATTCAGCTTCCATACTCTAATCCCATGTCTGTACCCAAAAGTGTTTTGAGAAGTTGATAGGCCCAAGGTGGGAGGTGTTAAGGAATTCACTTTTATAGGACATCATTGCTTCCATCAGAGCATACTGACATATTGTCGCTTTGTTTTGAGCAGAACCACACTGCTCCTTTTTGAGAGTATCATCCGCTCTGTTCAGAATGCCCTCTGCAAGTCAGCAGGAGCTGGACAACACCAACTTCTCACAGGTGCTATGGAGCATGCTGGCTAGTATAGGAACTGCAGGTCCTTCGAGGAGGGAGACACTGCTAACCAGCTGAGGGGCAGCATCTGGCTGCTGCGATGGGTAGAGCCACATGGATCATCCCCTATCACTTACAACACGATCTGTCCACTCATGGCTGAAGTAACACAACCCTGTTTTTCTCTCCAGGAAACAGCTTTCAGACAGCGACTCTTCTTCCTCACCTACTGTTTTAAAGCATAAACAGTCAGTGGATTTGCTTTCTGGCTCCAGAGCCAATCACCATGCCAAAGAACTCAGGAAGTGTGCAGATGATGTTTAGGGAAGCCAGGTGAGGAATGGTAACAAGCTAATCTTATGCAAATATGTGGCAACTGTCTTACTTGAGCCCTGAAGCTTGATCCTCTTCCATTCAAGTAAATAGAAGGTGACTTTAATGAAAAAGAACTGAGCCCCTTTTGCCCACAATAAACAAAGGATTTTTTATGTGCTCTTACCTGAGCAACATGCTAACATGCATCCTGCATGCCTGTGATTCTGCTACTCAGCACAGGTCATGTGAAAAACACATTCTTTCTTCTTCCTCTTGTGAGGAACAAACATACACAATCGCACCTTTGTAATCAAGATTGTGAAATAAGGCAGGCAGTGCACCTGCAGGAAGTTTCAGTAGTTGATGGTTTAAGACATTCATAATACTCTTCTGTATGTGGATGTTAATTTTCCTTTCCACCTCAGGAAATAAAGGTGGGAGTCATCCAGCCAAATATGTCGAATAAGAGAGAATCTTAGTATAAACAGGTCTTGCCCTAAAAATGTCTCCATTGACTGTAAGGGGAGCCCAGGTGTGTTGTCACGGATGTCAGTCAAATGACTTCCACTCTGTATACGGAAATGGGCTAATTACATGCTTATAGTTACCATTTATGAATTTCAGAGTTCCCCTGARAACTTGAAGAGAGTTTTGGCATACGTCATTATAGACATCAATTATGGAAGGCTATTGTTAAAATATGGGCAGCATCTGACTGAATATAGTTTGTCTCTTAGACTGCAGTAAAATGTAAAACACCAGAGGATTTAGAAAATTGGGCAAACATTGGTTAGATGGGCTTTCTTACTAGTGACAAAGTATCTTTTGCCCAACATGATTCATCTCTGACAGTGGCATTTAAAACACACGGTTTTGCAGTCCACTTGGGCCTAACAATTAATGTTACTTGACCGTTAGTGACAATTCAAACTTCAAAGGGCTGTAGGCTCAGACGTCAGAGCTGAACAATGCATTTTTAGTTGCAGGAATGTTACTGGAGGAAGAAAATACCTAACTCATAACCACTGGAACCCAGTCTTCCATTGCCTTAGCAACAGGCTGTTGTGCTTAGAAATTATCATGTGCCATTTTCAAATTATCCTACAACGTATTTGAAACAATTACCAGGTATCAACATAAAACCCGTTTTTCTGAATGCTCATATGTGAGCGTGTCTTCAGTGCAGACAGAAACCTCTGCTGTCATTTACAAAAGGACAGCCCTATATCTGAATAGTCACGGGCAAATGCTGGTAACACTCTACTCAGGCCAGCTCTACGTTGGCAAGTATCCTGGCTCAGCCACGTGCAGTAACTGCCTTCCTGTAATCACTGGGGTTCAGTGAAATTGCACAGGTTTAAATGCATGCAAGGAAGAGAAGTGGAATTAATCACAGCCTAAAAATTGATACTTCCTGACAGCAGATTTAAGATGGGGGGTGGTGCAGCATAACAAACATAAATGACAATATTTTCTTAAAAACACATCACCTAGCTAATGGCAACTAATAGAACCATCTAGAAGGCACACAAATAAAAGTCAATTGTGGTTAAATGGACAAAGAGTATRGCATATTATACACTATGCAAAACATTGTAAAAATACACATTTTAGCTAAAAAAAGCTTAAAAAATATTCTACAAAGCAGGTATTGCTGTTATTTTCTCTGCAGTTTGCAACTTACAGAGCTGTGGAATAGATCTGCCTAGTGAAAGAGGGAGACAGCATTAAAACTCTTTCAAAATGTGTGCTTTTTTCCTCAGTCTCTGGACCACTAGACCATGTCATGTCAGCTTACTGTCATCTGTAGTCAAGATGAGTTTGATTTTTGACGTATTCTCTCCTGTTAACAAATTTGAAGACCAACATTTACCATAAACTACAAGTGAGAGAATTTTGTCCACACACAGAGAAAAACAGCCCAAATTGTTAAGGTGCTGTAGTGCAATCTTTAGGGCCAAAAAAGAAAAGCAAACCCACATCAGTCACTGCACAAGCTTCAGCTTGTCTACACAAGCTTGTCTGCAGTCTTCAGCCTGTACTGCAGGTGCTACCTGCACTACAGAGGGATGACAGCTCATGAAACGTTAGCTTCATAGAGCCTTAGATATATCCTTTTTAGCAGATGAAACTAGGACACTGGGATTTCATTACAGTTTCTCAACCAAAACAGAGAACTTCATAGAGCTGTGCCCTAGTTTAGTTGTTTCTTTTGGGATGGGTTCTTTGATAGCATTTTAATTTGAAATCTGTTTTCCCACATACATATAGCTGATTACGTGAAGAATTATAGGAGAAAAGAGAGAAAGGCACTCAAGTAGCTCAAGAGGCTAGGACAGCAACCAAAATGGCAGCTCAGGCCAGGTGGTTTGTCAGCCCTTTGTGCACCCTTTCAAAGCTCTTGTTTGAAGCAGTCAGAGCCATCATAGTTCTGCACAGAGCTGCTCGCCGCTCTGCACACTGGTCTTCTCTGTCTAGCACAGAGGTCTGATACGGCTGAAAAGATGTCACCGTGAGGGTGTTGCTGGAAGATGTTGGAAGCCAGCGGGGTGTGCAAACTGTACTGTGCCTACAGGCCGTGTGCCTGTAGGTCGACCAAAAAGAAAGACGCTGCTGGTTCAGCAGACCTGGGCTCACCACAGGAGCTTCATAAGAGAGCATGAACCAGAAGGAAGCGTTGGCTCTGGGCTGCTTGGGTGCTGTTTGGCTAAGGGCAGCATTAATCACATTTTTTGGGCCTGAGATGCCTGGACTTGGTTATTTTGGGGATCTCTGCCAGTGCTCTTCTGTCATGTTTCATACCCAGACATGACTGTAGGGCAGCAGAAGCTTAATTCCATGGAGTCAAGCATGGTGATGTGTTACTTGCTTGACATACTAGAGGCGAGAATGGCACTGCCTATGAAATTAATTCTGTTTACCAGCGTGGCTAGTACTTACATGCATGATTGCTACAGGCAACGGCATCTTGCGTCGTATCAGGGAGCGTAGGCACGAGGATGTGCCTGGAGTGGGCAGATCATGCTGGTGGCACTCGCTGGTCAGAGGTGCCAGATTCTCTGAGGAGGTCCAAGTGAGCAGAGGAGACCGGGGGTGCACCCTGCACTCACAGCCCTGCGCAGTGCCGTGTGCGTGAGTGACTGCTGCGCTGGAGAGGCGTGATGTTTGTGCTCCGTGCTGTTACCAGCTTTTGTGCTGTCACTTGGATAAACATAAAACGCGGGGAGTCCGATCGTAACTACTGTGTGGTGCAAACGAACGCGACGAGATACTTCCATCTGGCCTCTTGCTTCTTCCCGGAGCAGGGAAGGAAGGAGAGCCTTTTCGGGCAGGGGCAGGAGCTCCGTCAGGCGAGTGCCTCCCTGTACGTTTAAGAGGCGCCCTGAAGCCCAGCGGGTACGAGAAGGGGGGCGCAGGGCCAGGTGTCCTGCCAGCCAGAGCCACTGCCGGGGAAGCAGTGTGTCCTCACGCGTGCTTTGCACTTCCTGCAAACAGCTCTGCTGCGCGGGGGAAGTTACCACGCAGCAGTGAGTTTTCCTGCCGGTGCTCGGCCGCTGGGGAAGTCCAGCCCGGCCCACCGCGGCCCGGGCACCGCCCGCAGCGGGAGCCGGGGCCGGCAAAAGGGGATGGCCTGAGAGTGAGCCCCGTTCTGTTAGTGCGCCTGCGCACTACCTGCGTGTCTGTGGCCGTGACGAGAGCCCGCCCTGCGCTCACCCGCTCGGCCCGGGGGCGTCTCGGCGGAGGATGCGTGAGGTGAGGGTGGGCGAGGGCGCCAGCAGCGCCCGGCACTCTCTGCCGGCGGTCCGGGGACTTTCCCCTAGGCGGGCGCGGGGCCCTTGAGAAACCAGTGAGTTCTCCGTGCGTGGCCTAGCGAGCAGGTCTTCAGAGCATCCCGCGTAGTTGTGGGGTTGCTGCCCTTTTATATGGCGGGTAATGGGGAAGCCCTCAAGCGCAGAGTGAGTTTGGGGGCCCGTCCTGTTTGTTTCTCTGCTGGTCTCCGCAGACGGTGCACGGACAGGAAACTGCCTGGCCGCCCCCGGAGGAGCGCCACACTCCCGGATGGCCGCGGTACCTGCCCCACTGAGGAGCCACCGCCGCGGCGCCGCCCCGGGCATATATTAAGCAAATTGAGCGCGCGGCTCCGCCTCCGAGGCGGTCAGCTCGAGCGGCTGCTGGGCGCGGAGCCACGCCCCCCGCGACGCCGCCGGCAGCGCCTGCGCCGGGCGGGGCGTCCGGGGCGCTCTGGCGCTCCCTTGTGGCCACCGCCCTGCGTCACTTCATTCCCCTGCAAACTRGAAAAATTGGGCTTTTACCGACAGCCCCCCGAATTGGTACGTGCCCTATAACCCGCTAACAGCAGCCAACTTCGCAGCTGTCCGTCAGGAACCAACCATACGTACTTAAGCTGTTCTAGCAGCCCTCAGAGGAAACAGGAGTCATTTTTAATGACTGGAATTTCCTGTACTCCCGCAGAAAATCCAGGGTCAGTTTTTCCTCCGGTTGGTTGGTTTCATTTGTCCCCCTGAGCAAACTTTGCACACCTACAGTGTTAGCGCACTTGTTCTAGCCAGTCCTCGTAGGCAAGGTCTGACAACTGAAGACCAGCATCCCAATTGCTAGAGACCAGGACAGTACCTAGAAGGGAGACCCAGAGGTTTTAGAACTGCAGGACTGCACAAACACTTCCTGCCACAGCCAGTTCTTTGAAATTCTTTCTTTCATCCTTTAGGGTTAATGAAATGTTCATAAATTCTCAAGTAGTTGATGCTTATTTACTCATATGTTAGAATCTGCTTGTTGAGCTGCTTTCCATGCAGAACGTTAAATAAAAATAACACACTTCAACTTTGTTTCTATTAAGAGTAGCTACAGACTCATCCTTTAATGAATCACAACCAAACATCAAAGAGGAATAACATTCAAAAATTCTAGAAAAAGTAAGCTTAAGTCAGGACTTTAAAAAAAGGCATCTAGCACCTCAGCCTTTTAACACAGTTACCCTAACACCCCCTTGAGGTCAGTAAATACTGTCAGCTTTGCTTTACAGACGGGAAACACAGGTTTTCACATTGCAACACGCACTGCAATTCTCAACTAGAGATCTGGAGGAGCCCAAACTAACAGCTAGAAAAGCTGTACTTCAGAGGGCACAGGACACAATTCCTGCCCCGCAAAAACAGTCATTCTGTGTCTCCACCTGAAAAGGGCGAGGATTTGAAAACAGATCTCATGCTTCCTGGCATGAACACCACAAATTCTAAATACAGCATGACACTCGCTCTGCGCCAGAAGCACGCACCAATTCGTATGCTGTGTAAGACGCAATTTAACGCATTGCGTTCCAAATGTCGGGTGGTGCTCCAGAAACACCAAGGGGGAACTCCTGAGAAACCTAACTGGAGCGAAGGACGACTGAGGGCACAGAAGCACAGGGGTCAGATGGAGGAAGTTCTCAACCAGCCATTGGGAAGCGCGAGTGCCTTGCAGGCTTCAGGTGCTACAGACTGGACAGCCACTGCTGTTCAAAATCACATAGGGTACAGTGTAACAACGCCGTTGTGGTTTAGTCCCAAAATCACAAAAGAACTTGAAGTCTTTGAGTGGACATACGTACTACTGCGATCCCAGGAACTCCCATTCACTCCTGTAGTACTCGATCAATGGATCCGTCCGCCAAGTATAAGGTCTCCATTAAATGATGCTAACTACTGTAATTGGACAAGATTAATTCAAAATAGCACTGAAGACATTATGTTTTTACAATTACATGTCATTATCCAACATATCAAAACATGCAGTTTGTGCAGGTATTTCAGTAACATTGAAAATAAAAGGTAATCTCCCACTTTCTTTGCTTCAAACCATTCTGTACATCGTGTAAAAACGTAGCAAAGGAAGAGCTCAATTAGTGCGAACACTTTACAATACACTCGCTGTCTCTAGGAGACAGCAGCATCTTCATTTTGCTTATCTTGGTAAGTGTTACAAAAGTAGAAATAGATATTCTATAGGTCCACTCTATCAGTTTTACAGTATTTCAGCTACGCATCCAAAGAAAACAACCCATCCTTGTGGGATGACACCTTGAAGCCACTCAAAGTAAAGCTTTTTTTAAGGTGTTGCAGTTATTGAAATGGCTGGAATATTTAATAGCCAAAACCAAAGTACTATAAAAGCATATCCCAGAGGTTTTATTGTTTTAGTAGCAGTCAAAATATGCTTAGTATAGAAATCCATGTTTATTTGAAAAAAACTGTAAATGGTATTTCACAATATAAATTAAATCTGCTTACAGAGTTTTAGTGACTGAAGTAGCTGTGACTTGACTGCTAATTGATAATTTGACAGTATTATGTTAAACGGGATCTAACCTGCTAGTATAATGTTAAATGGGATCATGGTGTCATTTATATTGCGAGTCTTATGACATCCCATAAAAATAGTCAACCAACTATTTTCTCTTCTAGTATGAGCAACAGTGAACATTATGAGCAACACGCCTCAAACAGATGATTCAACTTTTTGATTGAAATTTTTAAACAACTTTCAATCATTCAAGTATTATGGTCCCTATATACATACTTCTACGTGGCTACAAAAGACACGGTAGACAACTGAGCACACTACCATCAAATCGTAAGAATTACAAAATTGTCAGGTTTTAAACAGCAAATTGTACCTTAATCATTTAATTAAAAATAGAAGAATTAGGTAGACTATTTTGCAAATAAAACAGCACACTAGTGTGCTATATATTAAGGCATACCTTTAAATGCGCACTTGTCATCTCTAACAAGTTTTATACAATTGCTACCAAGTGAAAGGACTATCATTGTCTTGCAAAACTGAGAAAGAAATACAAAATATCTGGAAGCCTACATTTTTAAAGTACAAAATTAACCTTTAGTCCTTGTCTTGAAATACTATACACAGTACAAACAGCGATTCTCCCCTACAAGATCTCACGAGGATTTCTTAAAGCTGGAGGTAAATTTGAAGGTTTTGATTCTTCATCCAGAAGTACCAAATCTTCAATTTCACTACCTTTGTATTTTCTTTTACATATCTTCACAATAACTTTCTTCTTGAGGAATAATTTCAAAGCTTCCCTTGAAGCAACTGCTTTGGCATTTTCCATACTTTTACCACAGCCAGTACCCAAGTAGACAGACTTGCACCTCAGTTCACAAACTATGTTTTCTAGAGAGCTCTTATTTTGAGGCAAATCTGCAAGTTCCTTCAGGGGAACAAAAGCAACATCTAACGTGGCTTTTACRGACTGAATAGATGAGTTTAGAAGTTCTGCGTGATTTACATTAGGACTGAAGCCTCCAACAGCAACCAGTTTCCAGGCTACAGCTTTGTATAGTCTGTTGAAAAAAGGTTGTCTTTCCTTTGCATCTTCGCTGGTTAACGGTTTGCACAAAGCCTTAGCAGGGCTTTCACCTGCCTGTGAGCCACTCTTGGAGGCAAGCTGTGGTGAACCTGCCTGTGTGCCACCCTTGGAGGCCAGCAGGGAAGCACCTGCCTGAGCTCCAGCCCGGGAGGCCAGTGACGAGGGACCTTGCTGAGCGCCGCTCCGAGTGGCCAGCAGTGAAGCAGCCACCTGAGCACTGCTCTTGGAAGTCAGCAGTGAGGATCCCTGCTGAGTGCCACTCCGAGCGGCCAGCAACGAGGCAGCCACCTCGGCACTGCTCTTGGAGGCCAGGAGTGAGGAGCCCGCCTTAGCAGTGCCCTTGGAAGCCAGCAGCAGCGAGGTGCCCGCCTGAGCGCCGCTTTTGGGGGCCAGCAGCAGCGAGGTGCCTGCCTGAGCGCCGCTTTTGGGGGCCAGCAGCAGCGAGGTGCCCGCCTGAGCGCCGCTTTTGGGCACTGATGCTGGGGCACTCACTTGGTTTTTGGAAGCCAGCAATGTAGCACTTGTTTGTGGGGTGCTCTTGGCAGCTGGTGGCACCGCTGCTGCCTGTGGGGTGCTCTTGGTGGTCGGTGGCACGGCTGCTGTCACTGTCTCTGCCTGCGGGGTGCTCTTGGTGGTCGGTGGCACCGCTGCTGCCACTGTCTCTGCCTGCGGGGCGCCCTTGGAGGCAGGGGGCACTGCCGCTGCCACGGCCGCCGCCTGCGGGGTGCCCTTGGCGGCAGGGGGCACTGCCGCTGCCACGGCCGCCGCCTGCGGGGTGC
>JASVER010000005.1:8414282-8544967 GCA_030449065.1 Oceanodroma leucorhoa | reverse complement strand
ACGGCCGCCGCCTGCGGGGTGCCCTTGGCGGCAGGGGGCACCGCCGCTGCCACGGCCGCCGCCTGCGGGGTGCCCTTGGCGGCAGGGGGCACTGCTGCTGCCACGGCCGCCGCCTGCGGGGCGCCCTTGGCGGCCGGGGGCACCGCCGCTGCCACGGCTGCGGCCACTGCCTCTGCCCGTGGGGCACTCTTGGCAGCCGGTGGCACTGCACTTACTGTAGTTTTCTTTTCAGGTGACGGCACATTTTCACATCTGTTTTCCTTAGGTGGTTTTGAGCAAGGTTTCTCTCCTGACTCTTTTTCAGATGAAGATGAATTTTGCTGAGTAGTATTTTCAGTATTAGCAGGTTTTCCTTCTGTTTCTATGTCTGATGCTGTGACCATTTCTTGATTTGAACTGCAAGTTGACTGGGAGCTTTCTGGATCTTTGCTAGTACCTTTTTCCTGCTTTTTTGGCAATGTGCTCTCTGTTTCCTTTGGGGCTTCTGCCTTGATTGTTTTCACATCCTTTCCAGTATCCTTAGAATCTTTGCTTTTCTCAACAGCTCGCTTCTTGGAGGGCTCCTCTACCCCTTCTGCAAAACAAGTAAAGTATGTTATCCTCTTTAATTTCTGCACTATGAAATATCCATCTAGAGACTATTTATTTTCTAAAAACTTCTAGCAATAATCTCTGTGAATTTAAAAGGTATATATTAGGAATATACCTTGAACTGCAATTTCAAGTATTAACGTACTATTTCAGAGTATTTTAGTATTTTTTGACAAAAAATTAAAAATACTCAGGTGCAAGATTTCAGGGTTTGGTTTGGGACCTGTAAACAAGTATGTATTTGTATTCTTGAAGTCCAAACCAAAAGTGACTGAAGTACATTAGACTATCTGACCTAAAAAAAAAAAAAGTGTATTCTGTCTACTAATATGATAAAATCATCTCTAAAATACTACTTTAAGAATTTCTTTAAGAAATTAAGTTTCTCACAAAGCATCAAAGTCTGACTAGTGCTAAAGACAAAGTAAGAAGAATACATTTAAGCTCGAGTACAATAGTCTACATTGCATTAAAAAGATAATCAGCTTAAAGTGCACCAGTTGTAGGAATTCAAAACAAGAGCTCTACATTACCAATGGAACACTTATGCATTACATCTATTTTAGATATTATATGAGGAAAAAATAGCAGAGAGAGGGAAAACTATTAACAACGAGTTTTAAAAGTATGTTATTTCGACTACTTTCTAAGCCCGAGATAAACCGAGAACATTCAAAAACAAGCATTTTCTAGACTCCTATGTATTGTCACAGCTTTGATCTGCTAACCATTGCTACTTGATATGCCTCTTTTCTTCACCTTGGCAACCAGTTCATCTCTCGTGGTGCGGACAGGCGCGCCGGTCACTTGGATGCCTTCGGCCATTTCCAGCGCCTTCTCCATGACCTGCGGCGGGTACCTGGAGGGGCGACAAGGGGAGAGGAGGGAAGGGGCGCCGTCAGGCGGCCGCGCCGCGCCCCCCCCCCCGCCGCGGGGCCCGCCGCCCCGGCCCGCACTCACCGGCAGCCCAGGAAGACGTGGTTGGCCCACACCATGGAGAGGGACACCAGGCGCTGGAGCTGGGCGCTGCCCGCCGCCGGCGGCTCCCCCACGTTGCGGAGCAGGAACTCCCGGCGGTGCCGCCAGTGGTGCTCGGGCTCGCAGACCCCGCGCAGCGCCTCCGCCCAAGCCACCTCTTCCGCCGTCCGCCCTAGGGGCTCGGCCACCGCCTTTCCCGCCGCCATGGCCGCCCTCGCTCGCCGCCGCGCCCGCCCCGGCTCCGCGCGCGGGGCCCTCCTCCACCCCCCACAACGGAAACAACCGCCCCGCTCCACTCCTTCCGGCCGCGCGGGATGACCTCACAACCGGCGCGCGCGGCTGCCCGCCGCCGCAGCCCCAGGCTGCTTTGCGGCGCGCGGGGGGGAGGAGGGAGGGGGCGCTCGTGCCGCCAACGGTCCGGGAAGGAACGGCGCGCGCCCTGCCCCCGCCCTAACGGTCGGCGGTCGGCCCCGGGGCGGAGGTGGGCCGGGAGGGCGGTGCCTCACGGCGCGGCGGGGCTGGGCCCGGGCGGCGAGAGGGGAGCCGGGGCAGGGCTGCCCGCACAGGGCTGCCCGCTGGTGATGGGATCACGGCGAGCACGTCGTCCCTCAGGCACCTTGCTTCCCGTGCCAGTTTGAGCGTACTCCAGCATAGGCATTTTAATACGTCCCGCGGCTTGGGTTGGGTTTGGCTTTTTTTCTTCTTTTTCTTCTTCTTTTTTTTTTTTTTTCTTTTTTGTACTTAGCTGGAGCCTGAGTTTTTTCACAGTGCACGTGTGGATACTGCACACAAATTGTTGCATTCAGGCTCATGCTTCGAGGATTGTAAGCTTCTGGAGAGCTGCTCACCTGCCACCCTCGGCCCTTGAGCCTATGACAGACTGCCTGTCTCCCCACCCTTCTCTCAGATTTTGGGGGTACTGGGGGAAGAGAGATGGTATGGGCACAGTTACCCACTTTGTATTCTGCCTGGTAAAGGTGTGAACAGAAGTGTTATGTTTTGTTTTGTTTCATCATTCTGCTTACAGATTCATGCCAGCCTTTCTGAGGTGGGAGTTCATGGCATCAATTAATGTTTTTACTTCCTTGACGTGTGATAGGAAGGTGGCGGCAAGGAATTGGGTTGTTGTAGCATTTTGGAGGAAACATTAATAAATGAGGGGTTCTGAGTAGGGGGGCTGCTGTTTACAAAGGGTTCAGATAATTGCTCGTGCAACTCTGTAGGCTGTCTTTATGTTGCAAAAGTTTACCCCAGAATTTTATTCAAAACCAGTTGGAGGATTCTGTTTGAAAAAATAATAAACATGCTGTGAAAATATCCCAAGCTTTGGTCTGCCGAGATGGTGCTTGCTGAATTAGTGCATAGGAGAGAGTTTTGAATTCCAAAGGGCTGTCCCAGGAGAGCTGTATTGATTTTTCCCCCTGAATTAGAAGTCTGTGTTTGCTTAAGTTTTCAATTTTTAACACCTACATGTCATCGTGAACTACAAGATGGATTGCATTTAAGGAAGCAGTGTTTCTCCCTAAGTGACTTTAATGTCTTATTTCATGGAAATTGTGTAATGATTTAACTTGTAGTACCTCTGTGGTGCAAAACTAAGTGATTAAGGAAACTAAGCCAGAAGAAATAGCCTAACATACTTTTGCTCTATATCCGTTGTTAGAGTGGAAGTGCTTTTCCTTCACTTTCTTGGTTAGCCCAAGCAATGTTATCTCATGCATTGGCAAGAATAATTCAGTGACAGAGGGCGGGCGAATAGTAACGAGTGGGATGGGACCTGAAAAACTCGCTATTGTTTTGTACTTGCATGTTGAGCAAGAAAAGGGCAGGAAGTTTGCATACTATGGTGTGGGTGTCTTGGAGCAGTGGGTTTGCTTAGAAACAATGTCAGAAGGTTTGGAAACAGCACTGTGGTCACCAGCAGTGTAGTGTTACCCATCTGTTTTCAGGCATTAGTTGTATCAGTTCTGCATGTGGTTATCTGGCAATGTAGCCTGAAATATGTGAAGGGTATGACCTGTCACACTAGGGTTTCCACCTAGAAATGAGGTGGGCCTGTCTCTTAGACCTCCGAGCCTGTGATAGCACGATTCTTGACYCCGGTGTCAATACAGACCCTAGAAGACAAGGATGAATGGAATCCCTGGCAAACATAGCTTTGAGTTTGCGCTCGAGCTGAGATCATCCATGCTGCTGGCCTGTTGGTTCACACTCTTCAATGAACCAGTGTGCTTTCTAACAAAGCCAGTTGGGACTTGGCCCAGGCTTGAGATCTGCCCCTCAGGGGCAGTGGGAACTCAACCAGGCCTGAGTAGCTGTAGCAGGACTGCCTGTACTTTTGCAGAGGTAGCAGAGCGAACAGCACAGCCTTGAATGCCCTGTCCTCCTCTGCAATCATCTGAGCTGCCAAGTGAAGCGACTAAGGACTAGTCCATGTTGAGCTGGTCATATACCAGTTAAGAGTAGGAGCTGGGGAGGGTTAGACCCCAGTGGGTGATAGGGGCAATCCCGTACACTCAGAGGGATCCCCAGAACTCATATTCTGGTGTTGCTGGGTGAATGACGGCTCCTGATGCCAAACATCAGAGGCAGGCCTCCACATCTCAGAGTTTTGTGTCTGCTCTTGGTCAACCCACATGTATATGATTAAAAAAGTATCGTTCTAGGGAGTGTTGGAGACTCAGCACAGTTACAAAGCTTAATACATTATCTGTTCCTAGAGTGGCTCCAGGACTGATCAGAACAACTTTTTCTTGCCCAGTTCTGGAGGACAAATTAACTGAAAGCCATTACACCTCTTTGCCCACTGACCATATGTGTGAAGACAAACATAAGTGACAGCTAGAGACAAGTCAGAGGACAGTCCTGCGCACTTCTGGAATGGCTCACAACAGTTTTTGGCTATAGTGAGCAACTTCTATGGTCTGGTACCTTTCTGGCACGTTATGCTGTTAATTTTGGGTTAATTTTCTCTAATGCTCCTTCTGCATCAACGTAGCCTTGTTGTTGGTACAAAGATGACTTAAACCAAAATCGAGCCTTTTGTCTTCCCTACCTGTTTTTTCCAGACATATTCCTTCTCCTTTGTTATTGTTTGCTTGAACCATACTGGAAACAGGCTAGATCCCAGCCCCGGAGCATGGGATGTCACACACGTGCATGCACAGACAAACATAGTTGTATTCCCGCAATGCTCTCTGAGCACTAGAGAAATACTGTGTCTCAGGTTGATTAACAAGTGCGTGTAGTAGAAAAGAGAGAAAAACACTGCTGTTAATTTTAAAAAAGGAAAGACGTAGCATTTTCATTCGCACCAGGAAAGGCAATTTCAAAGTTAAACACCTCATTGATGGTGCTAATACTGTGCATTTAATTTTCAACACTGGAAGAAAAGAGATGTTTTTGTTCCCACTAGGGAAGGAACTTCTAAATGCTGCATTGATGGTAGTGTTGTTAGAGTCATTTGGGGCTTGATAATAGCTTCTTTTGGCAAGATATAACTAAAATCTCAAGGTGAATCATACCAGTGTCTATAATCACAGTATTGCACCTGCACTTCCTCTATAATAAAGTTTATTTCTGCCTTTGTAAACCAGTGAATTATTATTTCTTCAAAGTCAAGTCCCACTGAAACACAGAGGGCAGTAGCCCCACTGAGTTCAATTATGTTCTGTGCAGTTAAGGTTAATATAGAGTGACACTCTTTATTCAACTTATTATGAGAAGTGTGCCCTTAACATCACAGCAACACAAAGATAAAGCTCAGAGTTATTGCCCCAGAAAGGCAATAACAGTGGGAACTTACTGGCCTGGCACAATAAATCCTCTGAGCACCATCTGTAGGTTGGTCCTTGCCATAAGTAGTAAGTACACACTTGAGAGCCCTGGCTTAAGTTCGTTAGAAATGCAGCTTGAAGAAGGATGGGGAAGAGACATTTTGCTGTTTTCTAAGACAACGTACGTATTCTGGAGCAGGTCATTGAAGGTCTCCTAGCCAGGCAAGGGACAGCGCTTCCAGGGAGTTGTGTCTGCATGTGCCAAGGTAGCCAGTCGTTACTGTTCAGTAAASTAATCCTTGGAATAAAAGAAAATACTTGCTAAAAGAGCATTAATGACTATGTAGGCTTGTCAACGGAAGGGAAGTTAGAGTAATTCTGTGTTTTTATTTCATCACAGTTACGCAACTGTTGTTGTGCTACTGTAAGCAGCTCTGGATTCCAAAATCATCCACTCTTCTGAGATTTCTCAACTGAAGAAAATATATTGTGTAATTGCAGTGGATAAAACTAAAGGTAAAAATGAAGAGCTTAATTGATAATAGTTTTCCTTTACACATATGTGCTCTTATTACTAGCTTAAATACTATGGTGCATTTAGTAATATGTTATAATTGAAATACATAACAATGCCTACAATAGAGTTGTCAGTTGTTTTCCTTTAAATGAGTTTGTTAAGTTTTAACTAGAGCTAAAGGTAGCATACCACTTGCTAAATTTTGCTTGCTAAACTATGCTTTAGGTAGCATACCACTTGCTGAACGCCCATGGATTGGTGTGAAATTTTCCATACTGAGGATGGAAGATTAGGATGACTTTACTGCTACCAAACATGATCTAAGAACAAGGACAGGAAAAAAAGGGCTTTGTCTAGGATAAAATATTGTGGAGATCGTATCTTTGAAGTGCTTAAATGCTGTAGAGCAGACTTGGAATTTGTCATGAAAAAATGAATTGAGAGGGGAGTGTCTGATCTTCTGACTACACTTAGCATAATTTATAAGCCTTTGAAGAAATTAATTTTCCACATTCCTGACTTGGCACCATCCTTGCTACTGTTGCAGTCAAGTCTACCTCAGCTGTGGGCTGCAGGGCCCAAAAGAGTCCTCTGTTTGCCACTGTGGACTGCGGTGGGTCTCTGGGCTGAGAGTGAGGCTATGAAGACCATCCTCTGTGCTCCCAAAAAGCTGCTGTTTTCTCCTCTTCACAGGTGCTTGAGAGTGTCTGACGAGGAATGGTGAAGGGACAAAGACCTGACTGAGGGGAGGGAAACAGTAAGTATGGAGGCAGGGCATACAGTAAGACTGAAACTACTAGGGTGTAGAAAAGCTAACATGAGAATAATAGGGATAGGATACTGGGATTAGGTGAGGAAGGAAATTAAATTCTCAAGGAGAAATGAAGGAGAACGAGTGCAAGGCAAGGGGACAATTACATATAGATGAGGAATTGGAAGGGGACTGTATGCCAGGAGCCTAGGACTAAGAGAAATGAGAGAGGATAGATGTGGAAGCCAGTGAAGAATGAGAGCACATTGGCAGAGCAGACAAAATCAAACAGAATCAAGTCTTGACTCTGAGCAAAGGGACAAACTGTGATGGGAAGGGGAGCATTGACAGAGGAACCACTGGGATTTGAACAGAGACTTAGAGAAAGGAAAGTTAAAACTCAGAGAGCACGGAGACATTAGCATTTCAATGTTGTTTTCCATTCCAGTAGGCACCTGCTGGGGTAGGTAAGACCAAGAAAATATTCTGCCATTCTAATTTAGTGTAAGATGCTTTCTTGTCTTTTCTGTGTGCTATAAAGGAACAAAAAAGGTAGAAATCCATCTGTTTGCAGAAATCCATCTTGCAAGCCACCTTTAAAGAGTTTTTAGGTAGGAAGCCTTAGGCCTTTGGCAGACAGCTCTACCCTGGAGTTGGAAAAAGCAAGATAACAGCCTTAGGAATCTTAATGCAAATATTGGCATGAGTTCATTGTAATTCAAGAGGATTCAGGAAAGCACTAAAAGGGCAAGGAGGTCTTATCTGAAAAAAGAATCTATTGTGAGGCTATAACATACTGAACTTTTATTTGTGTGTGTGCATATATATGTATACAGCACATATGCATGTCTACATACACATGCACATGTAATACAATATAGATATGTATGAATATGTTTTAAAAATACTTGTATTATTGAGAGTGTAAGCACCTATAAATCTGGATACCCCTGCTCCTTCAGTCAAACTATTCATGCCTGGGAGGAAAAGAAAAATTACAACTAATATTTTATTGGCTTGGGTTGTGGATAGGTGCATTACACAAATGGATGCTATTAAATCTTTATACCATGCTGTACCACTATGAATTTTGTATGTGCTACATATTTTGCAGACACAAATAACTATTTTAGAAATTATGTAAGGAGCTTTCCTGAGACTCCAGGCTACAATGTCAGATCTAATTTTAATTATTGCTATTGAAAATCATGGTTCTGTTTTTCATTATTGTTATACCAATATCCCTGACAACCTGCAATTTACCTGGTATGAACAGCACCTCCTGAAAATATAGAGCTGTTTTGTGTGCTGTTGGTATTTTTGTATATCCTGCCTGTGCATAGGCATGATATTCCACATTAATTCCACTGGATGGCACTGAAGGAGACAAGATTGCATGGGAATATCTCCAGAAGTTGAGCAGAACTCCAGAAAGTGAGAGCAGCTTACTTTTTCATTCCATTACTGAAATAGACAAACGTGGACTCATTTTCCATCCTGATGTAATAATTTGTCATCAAAACCAGCTCTTAAACACTCCTAGCTGTAGTTCGCATTTTTGACAGCAGCAAAATTACAGTGGAGGCAGTCTCAGGGCTTCTGAATCTGAATACTCCTTCTCCCCTCAAAAAGGTGAAGGCTAAAAGATGCGGCTTTGGCCCATTCTGGATTCTTATGCGAAGGTTTGCAAAACATCTGAAAAATTTTTGGTCCCTGTCCTCCATGGCAATGCTGTCGATACTGGCCATTTCTGCCATTATGAGCAAGTGCAAGTATGTTAGCTTTTAAGCTCATTTGGAAAAACTACATAGGAATGCATTCAGAATTAAAAGCTTCCACCTGTTGAGGAAATGTATAGTATTTCAGAGAACCTCCTGACTTGAAACTCCATCTGCAGTCCCCACACAAGGACCCCTGTTTTTTCCTGGGTAGGGATTTTGTGATCCTGCCTGGAAAGCACGCAATTACTCTCTGTCAATCAGACCTATAACCTGGGAGTCATCTTTGACTCCACTCTCTTTTTTGACCTGTTTATCTTGATGTATATGAATTTTGTTTCCTTTTCTTCTCTAAAGTCTCCTCTTATCTCTGTCCATATCACAGATATGCTTTTTTAGGCTTTTGTTATCTCTCACCCTGCTTATGACAGCTTTTTTCCTATGCCTGACCTGACCTGTCAAAAAGGTCCCTTGAAACACTATTCTTGCGCTTATCTCCCTGGCCTGTTTCTGTTGCTCCTGTTTGTACTTACCTCTTTAGTGTATCTCCATAGATTTCTGTGTCTCTGCAAGCCCTCTAGCCCTCTGAGAGTGCAGCTTGACAATTTTTTTGGCAGCTCTGCTGGCCTAAGACAGTCTCTGCTCCCAGTCATTCGCTCCTGTCTCTTTGATATGCCTGCTAGTTTGCTGGCACAGTTGTTTTGTTCAGCTGTGTGGTAAACCAGATTAGTAACCTGATTTGGCTGAAAAGCASCATGGGGGAGGGAGGAGAGGCACCTTTTTCAACCAGCTTATTTCTCCAATATCTAGTCTATCAGACAGCACTTCTGCTGGTGCAGCTGAGGGGTTGGGTCTGGGGCAGAGACAGGTGGTGAGAGATGCGGGGTTGCAGAGCAGCAATGGCTTATGGTGGTTTATGTAGCGCTGTTGCTAGCTGTTGAGCCGTGACCTGATTTTGATGATAGAGCTAAGCCAAGCTAATAGCTAGCTGCTGCCGAAAGGGTAGTGCTGCGCCTCCTTCCTCATCCCTCGTCATGGGTGGGTTCCTGGCACTTCCCTTGTGCCAACACTGGTGCTTATCTCACCCCAGTGAGCCAGTTGTGGGAGCTAACCCGGCACAGAAGTATTCACATCTTGTAAGGGTTTGCCTGGTTGTTCTGCCGAGTGCCCCTGGAGCCCACCCGCTCAGCAGCAGCTGGATGCTCTGTCAGTTCAGCTGCATTCTCAGTTGCAGCACAACACTTCACAACTTTGCCTTTTCCTGTCATCTGCTGTCCTCTTCTCTCTCAATCTCCATGTCTCTTCCATCTGCTTTTCTTGTAGCTGTGTTAATGATGTCCTTTTGGTCACCCTCGACATATGGAATACCCTCCCTGAAACAATCGCTGCATCCTTCAAATCTCTCAAGATTTCTTCTACCATAGCACACATGGTAAACTGCCAGCTGATAATGCCCAGTTTAGTTGCTTGTAGGAATTTTGGGTTTCATTACTACGCTTAATGTGTTGATGTATTAGCTTGAAATGGGGATAATCTGTCAGTTTCTTTGAGAAGCTAAAAGGGATTACTGCCACAGAATCTTTTTTTCTGGAAAACAAAAATTCCCAAAGCTAATGCCCTGAAGGAGATGTACTTCCCTAAGGTCATATATAAATACCAGAGGCTGATTTTCTGTTGCTTCACACCTTGGATCATCATTCATGCTTGTGCAAATGGACATAGCATTGCTACTAAGCAGTTTACAGTAACATCTTACAGAATTGTAAATTAGTGCCCCAGAGACAAGATAGCAGAGAGTCAGCGCTTACATGAGCAGCTGAGCTTAGAGACTTAGGGATTTCTTTTCACCTAGTTGTTTTCATTGTTTGGGTTCTTTTTAGACACATGTTTATCCTAGTATTTTGGTATGCTAAGCATTTTTTTCCTATTCAATTAAATAGAAAATGTATGGAAAAACAGCAGTTAGTGAGGCTTCACATTGCCTTGGAAGCAATAAAATAAAATTATCTGTGTTTGCTATTTAAAAAAGAACATGACAGAGGGCACCTCTACACCATGGAACAGAGCGCAGGACTTTACAGAGCACATACTCATCGAGTTACTTGCAGAATAGGAAGCAGCAGCTGTAGACTTGCATATGCATGCTGCTGCACCCAAAGTACTTAACCCTGTTGGTAGGTGGTACTAATTAGGTTGGACATGGTGCTAATTAGGTTAGATACAACGCTCTGGTCATGCAAATACACAGTGCCTGTGACTCCGGCTCAGACCTGGCTGGAGGATTCCGCACATACTGCTGTATCAAGCCATATGTGTGCATTCAGAGAGAGAAATGGTTTGCCTGTGGCCTCTTGTTCATTACCACTGTAGGGTTTAGATGTAGGGTAACAGATGCATTTGCCACATACACGTGTCAGATGTGGCTTTGTGCCAGGGATTACCTCCCTCTTGGTAAAAATAGAAGATGCCCTTTTAAGCCTGTATTTCAGGCTGTGAGTTGTTGCTGTGGAATAATGGATATTCAACGTAGCTGCTTCTTAAAACTGTTCTGTTTTACTTCTTAATTAAGACAGTAGGTACTGACAGAAGAGCACGAAAGATGGGGATGGTAATTTTTTCAGCCACCGTAACTTTATAGAAATTGTGAATCTACTGCAAGGTCATGGAAGCAGACAGCAGTATGGCAAAGAGCAAAGCGTAGTCTTCTCCAGCACGTTTATCAGGAGACCTACCTTCCCCCTTTAGTGAGGCAAAGCAATGTTTCAGCTTAGAGAGAGAAGATCATGACTACAGCATAAATTCTGTGTCTGTGTAACTGGGTGGCAAGGGTATTCTCAAAGCACTGACTGCAGAATTGCTGTCTTCTCAAATAACTGATTAATATATCCATAAGCATAGCATTCTTTCAAAATAATTTGAAGATTCAAGTTGATGTTTGTCTGAAGGCTGGTTCTTATTAGCAAGAAAAAGGTGAACTGAAGAAGCAAAACAAAAACGTTGTTCAAGAGGCAGTGTTCAGAATGACCTATGGGATGGAGGGTAATAGAACATCTTTCTCCTCTTGTCTATTTTTTAAAGGAACTCAGGTAGTCATTTTGGCAACTTCTCTCTGTTATTTCATTTCCATTTGACAGACAGATGAGATAGAGGTTTTATTAGAATGTAGTGAACCCTCAATAACTAGCCCATGGCAAGTCAGCGAGGAACTATGCAGCATAATATACTTGGGCATAATGGATTAAGATTTGACACCTGTGAAATTATGAAAATGATGAAAATTAATAGCTTGTTGATATTGCAATGGTTGTTCCTGGTGTTTTGTAAATTGTTTAATGTCTCAGGGAGGGATCCAGTTCCCTAAAGATTTGAGCAATCATTGTAAACTTTATAATGTCATCAACCTACTTTTTTTATCCAAGGTGTGACAGTGATAGTGAGTACACGATAGTAGGAACATAGATTTTAAAAAATAATATTGCTAAGCGAAAGGCACACACAGAGTAAATAGTCAAGAAAATGAAGTTGAGTATTTTTTTCATTCTTTTTAATCCTTTTTGATGCTATCTTCAATTAGTTTTTTTTCCACTGTGTCTGCCAGGAAAATTTATGCATGCACAGCTAGATATCTGACTTTTAAAGTCATGGCACTTAGCAAAATGCTTTTAAAGAGAGACACACAAAAGCCAACATTATCCATGAAAATTACGTAAATATTTATAGGCAGTATATGTTTGATTTCTGGGTTGTTTTTTTTTTAATTTAAAAAATCCATCTGCTGCTAGCAGATGATAAATATGTAGATCAAATTTGTGCCTGGGATACGAGGGCACTATTTCTTCCAGAAGGGACATTATCAATTTGATACTGTAGGCCCAGCCTCAGTTCCCCAACTCAAACAGCACAGCAAGCACTCTGTTGGGGTGCATT
This sequence comes from Oceanodroma leucorhoa, assembly GCA_030449065.1. Taxonomy (NCBI): domain Eukaryota; kingdom Metazoa; phylum Chordata; class Aves; order Procellariiformes; genus Oceanodroma; species Oceanodroma leucorhoa. Next base: position 8,532,709 of record JASVER010000005.1, on the reverse strand, counting down.
CATAGAGTTGTATGAAAGGGCTTCCTGGCTGGAAGGCTATAAGCAACCTTAGTGATCATTTTGCCTGATCTCCTTCAGTTTTCCTGGAGGCTGGACTGAAGTATGTCTCCTGGGAAAATACCTCATTTCTCCTTAAAGACTCTGAGCAGTGGTGACTCTGCCACCTCCCCTCGTAAGTTGTTTCAGTGTTTAGTTACCCCCACTGCTAAGAAATTGCATCTTATTTCCATCTTGAATTTGTCTAACTCAGGTTTCCAGTCATTAGATCTTGTATGTTTCTGTCTGCAACACTGAAAAGCCCCCCCTACTATCTGTATCTTTTCCATATATATGTATCTGTGCACAGCGATCCAGTCATCACTCTTCTCTGATACATTTAATAAATTTCTTAAACTTTATACCCTAAAGATTGTTTTTCAACCTCTGGATCATTTTTGCTGCCCTCTGTCTAAATTTTTTTCTAGGGTTTACGTATCCTTCTTGAATCATGGGCACTGTTTTTTCTGATGCTGTGTGTAGAGCAAGGTCACATTCTAATAGTTATTTCCTTTTCTCATACAGCCGATAAACAGTTATTACATATTACAGCTGACATTTGCTGGATACATTGCATGTATYGATAGATTGGTAGATACAGTCCCTAGAACTGTGGAGGTGTGACACTTGCACTCTGAATGTGTGTTGGCATTACCCTAATGTGTGCTGTGAATTAGAGGAACAACACCTGCCAGATCTTGTGTCATATTATGTCCCTTTTTGCTACTTAGATGATCCATAAATCCCACTACTACATATAAATTGTAATCCCACATTTTCTAAATAAAGAGGGAAAGGCTATCTTGTAAAGAGTGAATTTTGTCCTTCCTGTAGGAGAGGACCTACATTAGGAAGAGAAGCAGAGGAACTATTCTATTGCTGTGCTCAGAGTAGAAGAAATAAGGGAGGAATAAGGGCAAAGAAGCACTGAGAGAGAGCAGTGGCAGTCTTCTGAGAAGGCTCTGTGTGACTGCTTTCCTGGGCAGCAGGAGAGTGGAAACAGCACCCAGTTAGTTTTCCCCAAGAAGAGCTGAAATTTAACAGAGCTGGCTGGCTTAAATCTGGACCCATGAAAAACTGGTAAGAGAAACATTATCATTAATAGCTTGTGCAGGTTTAAAATACTCTTATTAATATAGTTCATTTAGCACATGTACAAAAACTGCTGTGAGTACTGGTGTATGGCTTTTAATTCCTATAATAGGGAATTATAAAATCACAGAAATGTTGTTTGGGAGGGATGTCTGGAAGTCATCTAGTCCAGCTCTGTGCTTGAAGCAGGCTGTCACCAACACTTACTCAGGAATGGACCTCCTTGGATCATCTGAAAATTTTGTCCACAGCTTCTCCAACTCCTTATTTACTATATCTATCCACTTTCTCTTGTTCTGCCATCATGCAGGCAAATCTTGTTCAGCTCTAATATGAACTCGATCAGGGAACACCCCTGGCTGAAAATAACCATGCTTTTTTCTCTCCAGACTTTTTGAGTTTAATTAGGTCCTTCATCCTGTCCATCACAAGGCTGTATGACTATGGATGCTGGCACACGAATGGTACAGGAGCAGATATGAGCATTTAAAGGGAACTGCTTATGCAGCACAACTTTGCAATGCAACCACACAACTCTAGCAGTTTTCCAGTGCAAAAAAGTGAGGTCATTCTACTTCTCCCCTCCTCCTTGGCCATGCATTTCCACTTTTCTGGTGGCCACGGTGAGCTGAACTAGAGAAAAACAAACCTCACCATAAGAAGTGAGTAGTTATAGAATGGTTTATTGAGTAGCAGTGCCAATTGGGGCAGACTTGTATGGAACTGCTTCTTTCAGTGGCAGCTAGCCATTTGGTTGGCTTTGCTGCAATGAGAAATTTCATCTCTGGAGTGCAGTTCCATAGCAGTTTATCCTTATCTAAGTCAGAGCTACCATGGTCCCTCCTGGTATTTGTGCAGCTGAGCAGTAGGTTGGTCCAGGGAGCTTTGCAGCCAAGAACTAAGCTTGCCAAAAAAAAGAGCTGCTCATTCTTGACTGGTTTCAGGGAGTTGATGTGGCTGAAAATGAATCACTATTTTACACAGTGAATTTTCAGCCAAACTTGCGACCTGATCTGATGCAGTGTGCTGGCACATGCGGTGAGAAGGGGAAGGGAGAAAGGCTGGATTGTGAATCTGTGTCCTCAGACACTGACATGTCCGTGATTTCACTTGTTCTTTTCCTGAAGCACATTATTGATGTGACTTTTTGTGTTCACAGTAGGTCTTAAGATTATTGTAAGATGTTGAAAGAGGCCTGTTGTGTATGGAGGCATGCAGAATCAATATTCTGCGGATCATTCTGGACTCAGTGATTATTAAATGGCAGCTTGTGTTTGCAGAGACTGACTCAGTGACCCAGATGGTCTCTTCCAGTCTTATGTTTCTAGCAGTATCCTTCCTAAGAGCACCTTGCTCTTAAAACCGTTGAGAACTAATTTTTCTTTATCCTGTATTTTACTTTAGCCACTTTCTAATTTGTTGCATTTGCTACTATTCCATCCTTCACTACTGTATTTCTTTAACAGCAGAGTGAGAGAGAGCGAGCTTTTGCTCTTAGCTGTGCTAAAGATTTTCCCCAAATGCAGCCATTAGAGACCAGCTGCAGACAAAACAGCACAGGCATTTGATTTTTTCAACAATGTTACATTTTGAGCTCCTGTCTGCAGTAATTAATTAGCATCATTGCTGAGCTGACTCCCTGCGGGACTGCATGATCATTAGTGCCAAAGCCAGGAAGGGAGCAGGAACTCCCAAACCCCTGAGTAGGCTACTGCAGCAGCTGTTGGCATCTATAGAGCATTTCAAGAACATTTCAAGTGACACTGGTGGAAAAGATTTGCTTTCTCATCTGTATGAGGGGCTTGCCCAGATTCAGTTAGGCTGCTGGCTGGGATCAGGCAAATCTACTTCCTGGGCAAGATTTTGTCAAAGGCTATCTAAAACCCGAAGGGTTGCTCTCAGCTAGTTCATCTTTATTTTGCTGTTATGCAGAGAGAATTATAGAAGACTTGAGAGACATCAGGGTACAGATCAATGATGATGTACAGTACTGGGGCTGCTGTGCCAAAAGCTAGCCCGGAACAAAAAATCTGTCAGCTAAAAATCAAACTTAAGTCCAGCAGAGACACAACTGAATGCAAACAGGGCAAAATGAAAGTGCTGGCATGAAATTAAACAACTTCCTTCAGGTGCAGAAAAACAGCAGACACTGAGATTATTTACAAGTCGCTTTTATGAAGTATTTTTGTAGGCTTGGGATGCAGTGTAATATAGTTTAATCTTTTCTCTCATCCCCCATGCCTGTTTCAGAAGAGAACAAGAAATTTAATCCAAACAAAGGATTAAGAAATTTCAATAACTGGACTACTGCCATTATCCAGACAATGGGCCAGCTCTTTAAATGCTTGTTCTTGATTGAATTGAAGTCAATGACTACATYAGAGGGAGCAGAATTGATATACAGAAAAAAGGAAGTGAAAAGTCTAGAAGAGCTACACAATTATTTTACCTATTACGCACTTCCAGCAATACATCCCATAAACAAAGCAGCTCTGAGAAAGGATCTCTCCTCACTGGAGAATGAGGTTAGGGGCAACTTTTGAGAGATGGACAGAGGAAAGAGAAATGAGATTTAATATAGATAAATGTAAGGTAATACACCTGGGAAGAAATAACAATCATTAGATATACAAAATCAGGAGCTGCTGTTTAGAAAACAGTAATAGAGAAGGCCTGGGAGCAATGGTTTATAATTAATTGCTGCAGACAGGAGCTCAAAATCTAACACTGGGGCAAAAATCAAATACATTCTTATTCTGGGCCAGCACCAGAGGTTTGTTTCTACAGTGAGTGAATGGAGATCATTTATACAAACAAGAGGGAGCTGGCAACAAGACAAGCAAAATATTAAACTTATGGCTAYCGTGTTATTCATTTTATTTATAAGCTAGAGCCTTGACTGCTGATACTGTAAGCATAAGCTTGTGGTTTTCTGTTTGCTGAATACAGTAAAAAAATAAGATAAGTGACCTCCAGGATGCAAACTCCTGATGAGTTTGGAGAAGGGTACTTTCTCTTTTCTTATCCTCATATTTAAATGCAGAACAGTGGCTTAAATGTGATCAGATTTAATCTAGCCAAAATTGAGGAAACAAACCCCCTTTCTTAAAGGAAAGCACTACAGCTGAAAACAGTATAGAGAGAATTAAGACAATGTAACCATTCCATAATTCAATAAGAGGGAATCTGTTGGTAAGAAATGAATGCCAAATGTAGAGCTATGCTTTTATTTAGGTAAGAAGAGTTGCTCAATAAATGCATTTAGCAGATAATGAACAAAGATATCAAAACTGTGTTCCACCAAAGACCAGATGAAACATTACTATGCTGAGAAGACAGTGTCGTGTGAAAGCCTGCCAGACAACCCAGACAGAGTGTCATAAAGAACTGTCTGATTGTACGACCTGATGGCTATGTATTTAGAAGTTCATAGGCTTGTAGATCAGAACAAAACACAAATTGATTCTAGGCCTAGAAAAGGAAAGGGGGAAAACCCTAACACGGCATAGGATGCAGAATATTAAAAACTTACAGGACTATTTCATCTTGTTAGTGCTGTGAGCTGGTAGCACAGGGTAGTCCTGTCTTTGATTCCTTACAGGCCATGCTGGACAGGTGGCACATCTCCCCACTATAAGGCAACCTTGAGTGGTACCATTGCTTCCCAGGCTGGATACAACTTGGGCTCAAACCACCAGGCTGTATGCAGGCACAGAAACAGGCATTGATTATACCAGGGCAACTTTTTCTCCCCCTGGGAAAAGGGTGATGGATCATTTCTTAGAGCCCTATACCTCAAAAAGCATTTGTTTTGATAAGTGCAAAACTGAGTAACTATTTCTTTAAAGCAGCAAAAAATATGGCAAGACTATATAAAAGCCTTCAAAATCAAAATTTCATCTTCCATCTGAGAAGGCAGATAAAGCTACATAAATAGTGAGGGAAGGGTCACTCTCCTTCTCCCCACAGCTTCCAGAGGATAAACTCCAGATGAGGTTTTCGGAGACTGCAGAGCTTCAACTGCAGAGCTTCAACCGCAGAGGGTTTTAGTCTGTGAAAAGAGGTTTGGGGGACATGCTAATTAGCAGCTCACAGCTGAATTTTGCTAGCTGTCAGAGTATTCTTTGCTATCACTGCATGAAAGTACTCCTGTAGGTCTCCCAAGTCTCCCTAAACGTGTGCTGTAGTCTGATTTGTCCACATGGAACTTTTTAATATAGAATTTGGTCAGTGTACAACACTTAAAGGCTTACAGCAAATCCCTTTTCCCTGGCAGAACACCACCTGGTCAGAATGAGAAAATAAAGGGTTTTTTTCTTGGACAAAGCAGGAACTGCTTTACTGCTTATGCTATACCCAGGCCCTTACAATCCAGGGGAATTCAGTATGCTGGGAGAATCCATGGGTAACCTGCTAATCCAAATCCACATCTTCTTTGTGTCCCCAAATCAGTGCTCAAGAGTTCTGTTAGGAGACAGGGTGTTTCTTAAGAGTCATCCTTCATCTTGGCTTGCTCACAGTTTTTAAGTCCCAGTGGGAAAACTGTAGAGACACTGGGAGAAAGACAGTAACTATAATGCAATTGCTTTAAACTTAATTGAGGTTCACCTCTGTTTTAAGAAGGCAAATACCAAGAACTGTCCAGTTTGTTCAGCATGTGCTTAAGTGTTTCAGGACTGACAGTGTTTCTGAGTTACAGTCTTCATTACTGCTGCTTTCCAGACTGCAGTGGCAGATTTGTATGAAATTCTTACAAAATATTTCTAACCTTTAATTACAGGACACTTAATGGTAGGATGCGCTTGTGCTGGCTCTTGTCTCATCCAAGCCAGCTGTTCAGGTTGTTAATCTGTGGGCTCTAGTCTGTTTTCAACAGTTGATTTCTGTCCTGTTACTGCTTTTTATCTTTTTCAGGTATGTCTTGCTTACCTTCTCAGTTCCCATGGCTTCCTGCCTCCCTCCCCCCAGAACAACCTGCTGCTATGTGTATAGCTATGTGCATAACAACATGCATTTAACAACACTTTCATTGTCTTTCAATCCAATTGCAAAGGTCATTTTCTTGGCTTATTGTCTCAGTCCTGTCACTCCTCTTTTTCACACAATGCCATTGGCTCCCTTTTCTTCACTGTGTGATATACAAATGCCTTCTCTTTACTTTTCAAGCCATCTCTCGTCTACAACACCAAGAAGTAGTCCCTCACTGCCATTATATAAATGATGCCAGTCTTTTAAAGCACTCTTGTACATTCACTTTCATGCTTTCATCCATGCTGCTGATTATGCATAGCACAAAATCGGTGTAAATACCCCTGAGGCCATCTTCCTCTGCTTTTTCAAGCATCTTGTCTCTGCCCCAAGGTTTGTAAAAGTCCGAGCATAGCTACAAAACTGTTTTGGTAGATACACTTTTTCATATGAACCAGTATCACGTCTTCTTCCTGCTCATCTTCTCTCTGTAAGCCTAGTAATATACAATAAGCACTTTGGAGTCAAAACAGCCTCTTTGTTTTAAGTCTGTACAGTGGAAGCTACAATGAGGGTGGGTTTAGGTGTAATTTTAAGAGCAGCGTTAATAAAAAAAACAGAGTAAACCAAATTATTTGTCTTGTTCGTAAGTCTGTAATAAACTTCCAGGAAGTAGCTCCAACATAGGATGTTTAATTTGCCATACCAAAGTTGCTTAAATCTGTTGATTCCAGGAACAAATTTGCCATAGGGACTAAGAGGGAAAGAGAGGGACCGGGACTGTGCCTTTTGTGGCAGATGGCTATTACTGGCTTAGTAGTATTATCGGACTGCACCCTGAGGGGCTGTAGTCACCCTGTTCATCTCACTCAGTGAGAACCATGCTCGGGATGGTGCGATGGGGGCACAGCGGTGTTTTTTACAGGTCCCTTACCAGCATCACAATCAAATTCACCCACAATGCTGACTGGACAAACATCTGGCCACATCTGTTTAGAATTTTGATTTTAGAATGGGGCTACATGTGGTTCTGCACAATTCTGTTTTATGGAGCGCTAATATAAAATGGCATTTTTTCCCTGTTTCTGTTCCTTTTGGAAATTCTGTTATTTTATCATCTCATGTGTAGGTAGAGAAAAGTGAATATTGTGTTTTAAGTTGTACCTTCTGAAAAGCAATTGGAAGTGATGAGACTGGAGCAGAATTTAGGCTAATAACCAAGCGATGCATTTTAAGATTCTTAGAGACTTAAGACATCTTAACTGAGAGGTGGGCAGAAAGCTAGAGAACTGTGAGATCTACACGCTTTCAATATTTAGCAGTTAGAATATCACATTTTCATTCATGACCATGAAGTGCCTGTTTTATTGAGGAAAAATAGGTCTTGTCAACAACTTTGATATTGTTCTCTGGCAAGATTACAGGTACATTTGATAAAGATGACTCTATTGACATAATACACTAGAGTTTATGAAGGGCATTTGTTTTATTCTGTATGGCAGCCTACATAAAAGACATGCATGGGAAGCAAACAAATTAAACCTGTTTTTCTATATGGTGGTTTGCTATGTCACAGCTCCCCACAATCAGCTTGCCTCCTTTCCGTGTTTTCCATGACTTTATTACCTCATAATGCCTCTAGTTTAAAGAGATCCAGTCTTTGCACAATCCTAACATCTTGAAGTATTCAGAATACCAAATAATCGGTACAGGAACCAGAGCAGTTTGTCAAGGATCTGTCGTTTTCTAGTTACACCCCAAAACTGTAAAGTAGACATGTCTTCTCTGTTTTATAAAATAAGTATTATCAGATTCCTACTTAAATAAAACACATGAATCAGTGATGCAACCATGGAATGAAGCTCATGAACTGCTGATTTAAAATGAGCCCAGTGCAGGGCATGACTCAATCCAGTTCACATTGGATATATATATACCTTTAAAAATATCCAGCTATCATTTGCATGCGATTGCAAGAGAATCTACGGATTGTATAGTGAAAGGGCGAAAACTACTTTCAAAGCCCTCAGTAAGACTGGAGCCCCAGTAGTGTGAACACACATGCCAGTTGAGAGTAGAGAGAAGGCTTCAGTCCCTCTGGGATGGTGATCAGTCCCTGATGGCATTCACTGATACTGTTATACGAAGTTTAATCTCGGTGATTTCAGTACAATTCTCAGCACAATTCTCAGTAGATTTCTTAGTAATTTCTCTGTGCAGGCAATGAAAGGCAAAACTGGTTTTTTTTCTAGCACTCAGGAACAAAAAGCATTGATAATAAAATATCTCTTTAATTGTCTAGTAGTTTGGCTAATTAAGGTGACAGGCCATGAAGTTTCAGAATATTTATGCTTTTAAAAGGTGGATTATACACCCAATAAACACTGCTAGATATTTGACTCTTTAGTATTCAGAAAGGTTTGATTCCCAAGCTGCAAACCCTATTAATCATCTGGATGTTAAGTATTGATTCTAGCAGGTACATAGTAAAAAAGCCTTTGAATTAAGTCGTTCAAGTAACATACACGCTATATGAATAAACCATCCAGAGACAAAACCTCTCTGACTACAGGTAAGGAAGGCTCCCTCCTTCTTTATGTGAAAAAGCCTCAAAGGCTACACATTCACATCTTTTTAGCCGTGAATGTTTAGAGCGCTGGGGCTCTGAATATATGTCTGGTGTGTATAGGAAACAAGGCACTAGAGAAATTATTTTGTATAAAATCAGTTCAATTGTCAGCAGTCAAAACATTTCATTTTCTTCAAAAGTATATTTTGTTTGAGACAATGCTGTAAGAAGACAGGAATTCTTTATCTGACTTTATTAAACTACGAATTGTGTAATTTGCTATGAGAGACACAAAATTAAATATACTTTTTAGTGGCTTGTAATCATCTGATACCTCCTAAAGTAACAACCTGTATTATGGTTAAGAAAGTTTCTTGGGATTATGAATAAGGCTGTAACAAGCGACTAGTGTTATCAACAGAGATTTTAAGTGAAGGCTTTACTGTGATAGACTTGTCTGACTTGGATAACAAACTCTTTTAGTATTTCAGGCCATAAATCCTGAAGAGAAAGATACTATTCTCTTAGGTCACTGACAAACTAAAAGAGAATCTTTGTTTGCAGAACTTTCACAGAGTTAACACAGTACTAGTTAATGATTTCACCATGGTAATTACTTTCTAGGGTCTGTCAGTCAGGCAATTTTAATGTATTCAGCATGAGCTGCATTAATTTATGCAATACTACTATTTTACCTGGTTTCATGCTCTTTGTCTATCAATCTGTCCATAACAAGTTTTGAATCTATGGACCGATTTCTGCCATGTTTGAGAAGAAAATTGTTTTTAAATATCAAAACCAGTTGGAATCATGCAAGTTTTGTGAATATTGACAGGTGGGTAGAGAGAAACTCACATAAGGGCTGCCATGGCGAAAAGGTTTTGGAAGGAGCTCACCTGTTACCATTTCCCTAAGGTATGCTAGATCACCCGTTGGTATATACCTAATTCAGGAATTGCACATCATGTACTACCTCCTGTCAAGCTCACAGGTAGGGGACAAAGTGGACTAAAGAGTACGTGCAAATGATAGTTGTGTATTTTTAAAGATACTCTTATCCACTGTGAACTTGATTTAGTCCTGCTCTGCACTAAATTAGCAGTTCATAAGCTTTATACCATGGTTGCATCACTGCTTCATATGTACTCTATTCAAGCAGGCATCTAATAATACCTCTTTTATAAAATAGAGAGAAGGCAGGTCTAACCTTACAGTTTTGGGGTGTAACTAGAAAGGGACAGATCCTTGATGAACTGCTTTGGTTCCCATGCCTATTATTTTGGTATTCTGAATACCACAAGACATTAGAGATTATGCAAAACTGGACTTTTTAAAACATGAATTCATTGAGTATGCTTGCCAATGTTTGTAAAGGACTCTGGCACCCAGTTGAAGTGCTGACATTGGTTTCAATTAGTGTATGATGAGTCCCTTTGTCATTGAAAGCATCATGTTTAATGGTATAAATAGACAGAGCAACTGGCTAATAAAATGTAAAGTGAAATAAAATCGGTTTTAATATGTTTGTAGGAGCTGGGTCATGACTTTTTTCAGCACAACAGTTGGAGTCACAGCTTGGAGAAACTTGAGAACATCTGTTATTTCTGTTGAAAAATACAAGTACATTCAGTAACTCACACCTTTGAAATTCCTTTGTGGGGGTGGAAGACAACTCCTCTCCAACACAAAGCCGATTTACTCAGGATTTGGAGAACATTTGACTGGTTCATCCTTTAGGTCTCTCATAATTCAGACACAAATGTTCTTTGGAGGGAAGCTTTGAAAAGGTTTTTTCCTGTGTGACTAATCAGTGAGGTTAGTTGATTCCAGAAGGAAAGGCTAAAATGTCTTACAAATTTGCAATACATAGTAGTTAATTTTGCATATAAGCTTATTTAGTTCTTAAAATACATGAAGTTGCTGTCTTTAAAAAAGCCAGAAGAAATCTAGTTACAATTGAACTGTGATCCAAGACTAAATTCCTTTTGTATATCTTAAATGCAACTATCTTACTATATTTTTTTTAATAGATTTTTGGAAATCTGTTTTCTTCTTTAACAAGTCCTAGGGGTAAGCAAAAAATCAGCAGGAGCTGAAAACATTTATTATCATCAACACACCTATCATGTGCACATACACGTTACACTCCTGGGCATATACATCACAACACATAATTGAAAAATGTTCTCTTTTTTATGCTTGAAATTCTTTGTTGGTACCAAGCCTTTTTTTTTTTTTTTTTTTGTCCTATGAATACGTATCCTTTGTGCCAGCACACACCAAGGACTTCATGTTTTACAAACACACTCACATCCTCCGTCGACCCCTTAACTAGCATCGACTAAGAGGCTTGTTTTCTGGGCTCATGAAAAGGGTCTGAGTGACAGCCATTTGGGAATGAAGATTCCTGGACAGGCTGATGTGCCCGAAATACCAAGGAGAGCATATTACTTTTCATAGCAGACATACTAGTCTTCGTAGCAGACAGTATCTAGTAAATAAGGATGGGGGCAGAGAGAAGGCAGCAGTAATGTGGAAAGAGATGTGGTAGTAGTGGTAAGAGCATGGAGCACAGAAGAAATATCTTTGAGTGTGGGAGGAGGTGAGGGTAGGAGAGAGAAAACCATAATAAGGCTGTGGACTGGAAGTGAATAACAATTACAAGTAGGAAGTGGGGGGTCTATGAAAGAAAAAGTTCTGTGCCTTATTCCCATTTTGGTCTCTAGACTAGGTGTCTGTTTAGGCGACGTCTCCCATGACATACCGGTTTTCCTGCAAGTAGTGTATAATGTGACAGTTTTGGCAGATGGGAAGCTGCAATCCTCCTTGGGAAAGTTAATCCATTGAATAGGATGTGATAGTTGAACAATAACTCCCCAGAAACCCTACAACAATTCACACAGGAAAAGTTTAGTTATAGATTAACCCAAATGAGGGGGTTTGATTGGTTAGGCAAACTTAACATCAATTCAGTTTAACACAGAGTAACATATTTTGTTCTACTTTTCCTAACAGAATAGAAACATTTCAGGAAGATTGTGATTTGGACACTTCATTTTCCAGGGAAAAAACCCGTTTTGTAGAGCTTTCCTGACTGCCTCTAAATCAAACAAAAGTGTGTGTAATTTAGATTAGGTTTAGTACAAATGAGAAAATAACAGATAACTTAGGATTTTCTTCATTTTTCTTTTTTTTTTTTTTTTTTCCTTTTCTAGCTTGTTTCTTTAGTGTAGCGTAGTGAATTTTCCTGGTGATTTAATTTCTTCTGCATGTGCAACGTCAGTACTTATCCTGGTTTTCCTTCTCATCCAACAATCCATGTTTCTCTCCACATCTTCCTCATGCTTTTTCCTTACTTTCTTCCTGTACCTCCCTGTGATGTCTTGTCAGTCTCCCTCATTTCTATACATCTTTTCTTCTCTGCATTCATCTCTTTCCTCTTCACCAAATTCACCAAAGGCACTATCTTGCATGCTTTTCTAAAGTTATTTTAAATTGCAATTCCTGTCTGCCATTAACTTCTCATTCTCTCCCTCAGAGTCACATACTGAGTTATGTTTTCTCTTACATTATTAGAAAGCAGGTCCTTCAGTTTCCTTTCCTCTTCACTCCGCTCAGCAGAGCCATGATTTTATTTTTCTAGATCAAGACTTCTTTGCTTTTTCCTCAGTTACTTTTCTTCCAACTTCAACTTTGCCCCTAGGAGGAAGAATAAGATAGTAAATTTTGCCCCTTGGATGGCATTCCTCTCTAAATGAGGAAGGTTATTTCTGTTCTTGATGGTGTTTAGTCATTAACAAAGAGAGTTTGCTTTGCAAATATTTGTCAATAGTTTAGTTAAATAGTAACAAAAAGTAAACTGTTTGATTGCAAATCCAAAATTCCTTCTCCTGTAGTGGTTCAAGTGGTTTAGGTCATACATAAAAGGGAATTTCAGGTTACAGAGTAAAATATTTAAAAGAGGGCTTTTTAGCATGAGCATGTGTATATGCTGCAAGAACAATTACAAAAAATATTCCTATTAAAAAGTACATGTAACAACTACAAAATGAAAGCTATAAGTTACCTTATTAATACTTTAAAATATATTAAAACTAACTGAAAGAATACACACATTAAACTTTAGACAATACAAAGCTTATTTTTCCCCAGAGAAAAAGAAATCATGGCCAGAGTACAAGAGTAGAGATAATTAGAGATTTGTTTCTTCTCTACCTCCCAAGGTAAGGCTTAATCCTACAATAATCTCTTTATTGAGAGCCAAATGTTAGTCAAGGAGCCTGCTGCACAGATTTGATTTAGCTGCACAGATTAGCATTTAGCCCATATTTTCAGTATCTGGGAAACAGCTATCCTATGAATTTATAGTCTGCATTGTTTTAAAGAGGTAACTTGATACCTTTTTTATTTTATCCTGCACTGTAATGCATTGGCATGGCTTCATGATACATTTGCTAGCTTATATTGTGATATAGAGCAAGACTTCTCATTCATGACCAGTAAACCTCCAGAGCCCTTCTGTCTTTTAGCACAGAAAAGCGGTTTGTGTTGGGCGTACAATGAATGGCACACTCTGTGAATGTGCATAAACCGATTATCCCAGAACAGTTTTGCCTTTGAGCATTTCAGCATCGTGTTGCCTCATTGTCAAGTGTGCTTTAAGGATAAATGCCCAACGAACTTGGGGTTCATTCAAGTGGGGTAGATGTTAAGCAAATTGGCCTTCTGTCTTTTTTATTTCCAAACTGTGGTTTGTAGCCTTTTAATTCCCAGGTTAGATGGGAAGGAGAAAAGTAGCAAAGAGAGAAAAATACCTGCTGAGGTTATTTTTTTTTTAAAAAAGGCCTAAGGGTTAGATTCACAAATGGATTTAAGTGGTATTTATGTATGTGAGGTTAAAATTTACACTCTGCTGCAATTTTGCATTGAAGGATCTGTAATGCAGAGGTGCTTGCTTCTCTGACAAAAAAGTTCCCACATAGCACATGCCATGCCCAGGGGTGTCTCAGACTTGGTGTTGCTGGAGAGCTCTGGGTCTCTGTCATCTATATAGGTTCCATTGAGGTTTACAGATGAGGTAGCTCCTTCATATATGGAAATTAATCCAGCCATCATTCTGGACTTAACGAGCACAAGCTCCATGCAAAACACAGTTCTCTCAGGAACAGGTAGTGGTACTTTTTAGGAGAAGAAATATGGAGAAAGGAGTACTCTATAGGCCTGGGAGAACAGCCATAATACTTAATAAAACAACCTGTGGGTGCCTGATTCATACTCAATTGTGTAAATTGGATACCAGTCCAGAAAGAGAAGTGGGTGGTCTAAAGATGAGTGTCTCTGGAAGGGATGGATATTCAATGGGTGTGGGTATCCAGGTGACCCTACGTGACGGTGGCCCATTCCCGCACTCTGGCCTGAAGAGTCAGGTAGAGAAAGGGTAGAGAAAATGTTTTGGTGCTTGGTGGGTTGACATGCTATGAATGTTTTTTGTTTGTGTTTAAAATGAAGTTGCAATATAAAAGTTTTATTTATTATCTTAGGCTGGTAAAAAGGCAAGAGTGGCCTGTACCCTCCCCTTGTTTATCCAAGGGCTTAATGATTGGAGCATTCATGCAGACAGTAGGTACACAAAGTCCATTTCATTCACTGTTTGCAGGAATTCGAAAGGCAATGCCCTAATTGCCAGGCTATAACGTGTTCTAGTACTCTGCTTACTGAATTCCCTTTAGTGATGTTTCACATGGAATAATGAAATATGCTTTGGGTCAGGAAGAGTGAGCGTGTCACTTTGCTGGTGAGAGCACTTGCAAAGAAAAGGGAAGGTGGGGGGTTCTGGTTCTTACGAATAATTAGTGTAGGATAGTTGCCAAAAGAGGGACTGAAATCCATGTGTCCTTCCTTGTGCAGATCTAACCACCAGACTGTAGAGGTTACTCCCTTTACGTGCAAAAATTAAAGATTGGGCCATTTGATTGAGTACTTTCACACAGGGTTGAGGAGCAGCTCCTCACTGCTGTTCCTGAACCTGATGAAGCGCGGTGGCGAGAGTACTTTGTGTTCAGTTTTACTGCATTAAAGGCAAAAATCTCTATGTTTTGTGGGGGAGGGAAGTGGTTTTGTTTGTAGAAAGTGCTAGTTTGGAAACTCAGCAGTTTCTACAATAACATACCCATTCACCAGAAACTTCTCCAGTGTAAATGGCATTCCTAGTCAAAAGCAAGTACACATGTATGAGCGTACCCAAGCGACTGTCACTCATTTAAAATCTAAGGGACAGAGGTCAAAATCAGTTTGAATAGAGTCTCTTTGATCTCAGCTGAACAACCAAAACTGTTTACTCTTCTGGAGCGAGCAGGTCTATCTCATTTTATTCCTGTAGGTTTTTAAAGCATACGGGTCTGTCTCAAAGCAAAACAAAATATTTTTCTGAAACAGCTGCAATCTTTGTAATGGCAGAAAGCAATCTGTTTCCTGCCTTGTTCCAAGTAAAAAGCAACCCAAAAGCTCCTGAATGTCTTTTATAGTACACAACAAGGGTTGAAGCCTGCCCTTTTCTCACCATATGGATGGGATGTTGTTGTGGGATTGACCCAGTGCAGAGGTATAACCCTGAATTAGCAGGAAGGAGGCTTAATGGAGCCTGAGTACCTAATTAGCCCTCAGCTGTGCCTGGGGGTGTGAGGAACCTGTGGCTGCAGTAGGGAAGGTGGGCAGGAAAGACCTACAAGAGGAGAAAAACTCGCTGTGGTGACAGTGCTTGGCTACAAGAAAATCACAAGATCCATGTGAACTGAAAGAGGAAACAGGGAGCTGGAGGAACCCAGGTGGGAGCAGAAACTTATGTTTATGGTCTGTGCTTTGAGTGAGGAAAGGCTGGGATTAAATGGGAGCTCTGCAGAGAACTGTGCTGTGAGAGGGGCAGTCCTTCTTGCTCTGCAGTGGTGTTTAGCAAGGGATGCAAGAGCTGAGAAGGCTGTGCTCCTCTGTGAGGAGAAGTGCTGCAGTAAGGCCTTGCTGAGCAACCTGAAGGAAGCTCCTTTTTTTTTGTGGTGCTGGTGCTTAAATCCTGACTGGGGCTCCAGTTTGCACAGTCCAGCAGCATTTGTATGGCAGCACTGGTGTGGAAAGTTGTTGTTTGCAGATAGAGATTAGATTGAACAAAGGGAATTGTTGAGTGGTTCCTTGGAAAGAGGCTGATACCTTTGATGACTTGCCCCACAAATTAACCTTTTCCCTCCCTGAAAAAAGATGTAGCACGGTCTATGCATGCCTATGGCAGGGCAGTGGGTGCTACATAGTTTTGGTATTCATGTTTCTGAGAGTGCTTTTTCCAGTTGTTTCCTGGCATTCATAAAAAATGTCCTGTCTGTCCCCTTAATGTGAAAGTCTGGTGACACCCAGGTGTATTGAATGGGTGCTTATGGATTTCTTTATAATGTCTGAGATGGAGGCTTTTGAAACTTTGCTTTCCAGAAGAGGTACAGGTAGCATAGCAGACAGACTGGTCATTACCACTCGGAGTTTTTGACTGTAGGACTTGTTTGCTCCATAGGCCTACCTGAACCTGGAATTTGTGACTTAAAAGGGCTGGTGGTATATTCCCCTATATGCCTCATCAGTCAATGCAAGCAAGGAAGCTTTTTTTTTTTTTCTGCATAGTTCTAATTGGCTTCAACCCTCAAGAAGAGACACAAATGATGCAAGATTTTCTGTCTTAAGATAATTAGTTGTATCTATAATGGCATTTTGAGGAAATCTATAGATTACCTGAGGCCTTTTTGTAGCCATAGAGTTTACTGCTGGTGATGCAGAGCACATCTTGGTGTGGTGTAAGAGCTGAATCTTGTCACAACACTCTTGCACTGGACAGGTCTAAATTCAGGAAATCTGTCTAGGTAATCTCAGGGGCTACCATTTTGAACTTGCACATTATCCGGCGGAGCTTTACTAGATTGTTCTGTTTCCATTTAGAAGTTACTTTGCTTAAAGGGGAAGCATTTAATTGATTTAGAGAAGGTGTATCCCAATCTCATCTTGAGCAATTGTCTCTTTTGCAAAAACAAAATGCTCTCCCTGTAGCTATGATACATATTTTGTCTCACCATATAAAGGTTCTCAGCTGCTTTTCCTGTACTAACTTATAAATGGGAGTTTTCTCTCTTTCTTCACCCTCAGCGCTTTTAAGTGGCATATATTAGAAACTGTGTTTGGTTTCTATCACAAAACAGGGTAGTGCTATTTATCTTCTAACTGTTCAGGGCTTTTGTCTTCTACTGTGGCAGTGTAGCCACATTAAACACTAAATGTTAGCTTCTGCTAAGTGGCAAAACTGAGGTATTCTAACAAGGAATCCTACTAAAACTGGTTCATTACATTTATTCCTGTTAAACATTAACTTTCAATTTAAATTACATGCTGGAAACAATTGTATTAGAAACACTTCTATGATTAAGAAGTTATTAAAAAAGTCACTAAAATCCTCCTTATGCATACTTATGTCATCTTATACTTTTATCTGTGTGTCTTAAGGCTCTAATGGCACTAGAAATAATATCTCACAATGCATCTCTCCGTAATTCCCACTGGTATGCTGAAAGGTAGTATTAAGAAGATCATTAAGAGCATAGTCTCTTTATGCTCCCATAAGCTTTCCATTAATTTGCACTTAGCTGTCTAAACTACAGCGAAGTTAATATTTACAGCAAGATAATACATTACTAATAGAAATGTAAAGCACACTTATTCCTCCCGGTTATTAATACTACTGTCTGGGCACAGATGTGTTTTCATAGGATTTATTTGCTTGCTAGATATGTGCTAACGGTAAGTGCACACAGAATCTTGCTGGACATGCTCAAATTCATAAGAGCGTTCTATCCTAAAAACTTGATTATACACCAAGCCGTGAGGCCCCTCTGTGTTTCCAAACATCCCCATACAGTGGTGTTGGGAGCAATAGCAAGCAGGCTTTACTCTAGTAAACATAATATATGGACTGTAGAGCAACATTTTTGGCTGAGCCCATTGTGTGTGTACAGCTCCGTTTTGGGAGGCATGCATGTTCTATGGGACTAGCAGTGGGTCATAAGGTTGCAACCCATGCACGGTCAAGAAGTGATTTCTGTTTGCCAGAGCAATTGATTTAGACTTTCTGCACATTCAGGCATGCAATGCTATGTTTGGTGATTGAAAACTGGAAGCATAGATTTGGATGAAATGGCAGGACTCCATTAGTTGGTACTCCAGGTATGAATCTACTCTGCCTATACTACCAGGCTGGTGCTTTTATTTGCTGGTAGGGAAAGGGACAATTCTATAATCTTTCCAGATGTGATGAAATAAATATTTTGTTGGAATAGAACATATTTGCATGTATTTGCTACAGTATGAAGAGATGTGTGAGCTTCCATCAGGTGGAGATGTAGTAAATTTCATCGATTCAACTTGTTGCTCACTGCCGGCAGCCTTCTGTGCCTTACAGATCTGTTTTTACTGAGACCATTTCTAATGTTCCAAAATTGGAAGCAGTTTTAAACAACTGTTTGTTTAAAATCTGTCAGAGAGCTGAGGAGAATGAATGTTTTCTTTAACTAGCCCCAGGCTGCCCATCTGATCATGGGTTGTGCTCCTGGTAAGAATGGGGACCCAACTTAAGAGCAGAGAAAAAAGTTGAGGCA
Source organism: Oceanodroma leucorhoa (assembly GCA_030449065.1). NCBI lineage: Eukaryota > Metazoa > Chordata > Aves > Procellariiformes > Oceanodroma > Oceanodroma leucorhoa. Next base: position 8,514,367 of record JASVER010000005.1, on the reverse strand, counting down.
AGTGTTGTTACTTAGCACAGCATCTAGTTTTATTGTGTGCTGGTTGGAGCCTCAGTGAACTTTTGCAATAATACTGAATGTGGCTTTTTCATCAGGCCTGCAGGGAAACTATTACAGAAGGTTTTAATCTTTTTTTTTGACTGAAAGTCCTTCAGGACCAGGCACTAACATTTTGTATGCTGTCATAGCGTGTCTCACAGCACTGCTCCATTTGTGCCTCGGATCACTGAGTAGTCGTATAATGAAAGGAAAAACAAATGGTGAATGACTCTCAATTGCTTCTGCGTTGTGCTAACTGCACTAAGGTATTTGTTTAAATGAAAGCTTTTAGCATAAATAGCTATGCATACAGAAACCAATTAAAGTTTTGAGAGGTCTACCTCAAGTTTCTATTTGCTTCCGCAACAGCTGTAAGAATGAAATAAACAGAATAGTCTGACAGGAACCATATGCCCTTTCTTATGTTTGAGCAGTAACAATCAATTTGTGGTACATTATTGCACTAGTGTTAAAATGTTTGTAAGCTATGTAATAAGGACGTTTAGCAGTTAGCCTCTCAGATGCTGAAGAACTCAAGCTGCATTTAATTGAAAACGCTGTCAGCTCAGGTCGTAACATAAGAGAAGTTGTAACCTAAGAGAGGTAAGTATAATGTTAGTCAATAGTCTGTTGTAACTTTTGCTGAGGTATGTACCCAATTGGCTTGGTTTATGAATACACATAAACTGTGTCTGGAAATAACCCCCTAAATGTTTCTCATTTAAGTGGAGAGGAAACTTATTTGTGGGGAAACTGTCATCACTTTACTACTCTTTGATCATGGTTTTGCAGAAATACACTTTTACATTTTGCTTGTTTAAAAATTGTAGTCTTATTAAAGGATATTAGTATACATAGCAACAGAAAACATTGTGTATGTGAATAACTTTTTATGTGATTTGTTTAAAAGAACAAGCCTTACTTAAAAAGAGATAAATCTGGCAAGTCAGGGCTAGTTTGTGGTACAGTAAATGATTCTAGCCTTCTTGAAAGTGAATACCCAGAGACAATAGCAGCATAAGCATAAACCCCCTATTCTAAAGATAAAATAAGCTTAAAAATGCTACCACAACCCTTTACAACACACACCTTTTTAGCATTGAGCTCCTAACATAATTTTGGTGACTGCCAGATCTGACTTTTAAGAATTTCAATAATGGCAAGTATAGCAAATTCTGATTTCCATTGCCATATATGTAAGCCCATGCCTCAGGTTGAAGACTTGTTACACAGTCTGAGAAGTTTCACATTTGAATACTTATGGGATGTCTGTAAGGGAACAGAGTTCTACTACAGCTTTCCAAAACTGAGAAAGAGAAATAGAATAGAGGCCTAAGGGGAGATGGTTTAGTTCTGCTTCACTTGCATTTAGTTCTTCAGGTTTATGTTTCCCATTTCTTCTGGCTTTCCAGTTACGCTTGACATCATAGTGTAAGGAAGGTTTATATAATTCTCAGAGCTTGTTCCTAAGTAATCTTCTAGAGACATGGATTTTTTTTTTAATTGATTTTTTTCACAATCCTGTTAGGATAATAAAATGAAGGCAGCTATTCTTTACCTGAAGACATATCAACCTAGTGGCATTTGCCTTCAGATTAGGAATATAAAGCAGCAGCAGACTGATTAAAGCAAGATCTTGTTTCCTTGCAAATGTTACCACTGTCATGTCCTGCTAAGTTCTGGCTTGTGTTGATATTGACCTTGGGTGCCTCAGTGGTAGCTGGGTCAGAAAGAAAGATGTCTATTATTATTATTATTATTATTTTAATGAATACCTACAAAGGAGCATCTGGGACAAATTATGATGTATTCTGAAGAGACAATCAGGACTATGTAGAATAGAACAGGTATTGGCAGGGGCTGGGGGGAGAGGGTATGAGAATAGCGAGAGGTAGAATAACAATGGGTAGAAATATTACTTCCTGGGAAGGAAGGAAGCACAAAGTGCTTAGCATTCTGTATCTTCTATATCTTGTGATGTTGCTGCTGTAATAACAGATCCTGAAGTCGAGATTTTTTTTTTTTATTTTATTTTTTCTACCGGGATGTCTTGTTTAGAGAGAGTTGTGATAGATGACAGGGCTACAGCTGAAGTTGATAAAAGGTGCATTCAGTTCAGAATTGCTTATTTTGGCACAAAATAAAATAAAAATAGATAATGCAATTTTTAAAAGTATTTTTGGATTCAAAGATTGGGGATAGGTAGCCCTGACTGTGATTATAGGGCTTGAGATTTATAGCTCACTTGTTATTCACTCTCTAGGATGCTAATGGGATCCCAGAGCTATGTATTATTGGAATTTATGGGCAAATGGCAATGTAGCAACATGCTGAGTTGTTGGAAATTTCCATATTTGCTGTGTTTTGATGGAAGACTCTTTGTCAAAATGCATTTCCTAATTTGGTTTGGCTTCCTTGCTGCTAGCAGATTCCTTGTGAGGTTATGTAAAATAATTTTGTAGTTCCTGCTAGGAAATGCAGAATGCCAAGATATGTGGGAATGTAAGAAACTAGTATTTTTAATCTTCTGTATGTGAGGCTAAATACAGGCAGCTTGAAGGGGAAAGGAGGTGTCCATGAAGGTGCGTCCACCAGAAATTCTAGAAATCCAATCCTGTTGTGCCATGTGTTCTCTTTGACACTTGGGAGCACTAAGGCAACGTATCTTTCTATGAACTAAAGGTAAATCCGCTTTTGGGGATGAACCCTGTAGAATCCTGTTCTTGGGATTTGTGTGCAACAGAGTTTTGATTAATTAATAGGCGTTGGGGTATCTAACTGACCTGACAGTACTTGCTCAGGGATGAGAGGGAAAAATGTAAGGAACAGAACACATACATCTTACTTTTCCTCTTTATGTTTCCCTCACCTGGAATACTGAAAAAAATCTGGCGTCAATAGGTGATCAAAAAGCTAGACCATTGCATGGCTGTTAATAAAAGCATTGACGCTGCTGTGCAATTTTCATCTATTCACTCTTGTAGGATGAGGGAGTTACAGTAGGGTCACTATTTCGATCCAAGACTCCATGCTGGTTTATACCCCAGGTAACTTAATTTGGTAGGGTTAAATAGTGAATTATATGCTTTTTAAATTACGGATTCTTGCTATCCTTGTGTTGGTTTGTTTTTTATTCATTAGTGGATTGTACTCATGGCATGTTCTTACTCCTTCCTGATTTATAATGGAACTCGTTATTGAATTATTGAGCAAAACTTTTAAATAAAACGTCGAAGAATTCTCTTCTTCTATCAATTCGCCTATAGTCCTAAGATGTATTGACCCTTAGGACTACTTTCCTCATCAGAATACTGACACTGCTAGACTTATTCCTAAATGTGCTATGCACTAAAATGTTCATCCCATGTAGCCTTTTTTCTTTTGAAAATGAAATTATTTGCCATATAAATATGAAAATTAGATTGCTTCTTGTACAAATATTTTACACAGTATCTGTTTTGTTCTTTCTGGACACCTTAAATGTGCAATAGTTTTTTCTGCTCTGAATCCCATTTTATAGGTGAAGAAAAACAAAGTACTTGCAGAAAACGTAGTTAAATTCCTTCTTAAAAGTAAGTCCGTTATTAGAGTTGAGAAAAAGACCGGAGCCTAGCTTCCAGCCCTTGGTCATCTTCCTTGTTCTCCCTGTTATATACTGCTTTGCTTGGGCTAGAGGGCCACTGAATCCAGGCTATATTATGAAACTGTGAATTGTGATTATTTGTCAGCAATCCAATTTGTGTGGAGATCAAAACTTGAGCTCAGGTCTTCTCATGTAAGCTCTTCTTGTTAATGCTTTTTTGGAATTTGTCTGCTTATTTCAATGCATTAAAACTGACTTTATGGTTCTGATTACTGTTGTACAATAACTTTATGCTACCTTTGAGGTTCTTGTCACTTCCATAGAACCAGTAAGTCTGGTTTTTGCCTGGAGGGGATTAGTGTTTAGTTTGCACATAACAAAACAAAGAGAAGGCATAAAGCACTGTTCAGTTATTCCAGAACCCCAAGAAATAGTTTGTAGTGTAAGTATTATGCTTTAAGGATAGATGAGATGAGGCTACTGGGAACAGCATTCAATTTCTGAAAGTAAAACATAAGCTTTAATTCACAGAAAACGAAATTTGGAACAGCTTGGCATCTTTTTTTTTTTTTTAAATAAATGAAGTACCAAAAGGAATACACATATTTATATATTTAAATGTTTAATTTCTGTGGGTACTATTAAATATATATTTCTGTCATCTGGATATTTTTCTAAAGGCTAGAATAGGCGTGCTAGGATATCTGAACTAGAAAACCCTTGTATTATGTCCTGTTGTCTAATATTTTACTCCTTCAAAAGGGAATAAGCTGTACAAGCAGAAAAACTTGTTTAGGTGCTGATTTTTAAAAAAGGGGGGAAGGGACCAACTTCACCACAAGCTAACACTGTTTCAACTGGCGAGAGTTTTCTGTAGGCTTGGCCTAAGATGAGAAGTTTTTTTGTAGCTGAACATGATTTAAGTTAAGTGCTTGGACAAAATGATGAAAGAACAATGTAGGTCTACTGAGCGCAAAGACACCACCTCTAGACTTAGGAAGCCTCTGACCTGCATTTAGGTGGAAGCTGGAAAAGATGTTGAGGAAATAGCACTATCTGCTTGCCCTGTTCTTCTGCTCTTCCCTAGCGTAGGGAAACGGGATACTGGCTAAGCAGTGCTTGGTGTAAGGCTGTCATCTGTGCTCTTAATGCACCTTCCTGGATTTGGCGTGATCTGTGTGTGTCTGGGCAACAGAAGACTTCTCTTATTGTTTGGGGCTGTCAGTATGTTTTCAGTTGAAACTCTTTCAGCTTTTGTAAATAACTGATTCCCCAACCCTGCCACCCATTTAAAAACAAAGTAAAGCAAGGTAGTCAAAGACAGTTCAAGATGTATTTAGACATAAACTGCCTTTTGAATCCTGCGACAACCGACCTCCTTGACTGCTTCTCATACCAAATTCTAACAATGGGGTTTCTTTGCGTTATGATCTAAATTATTTTATTTTTTGCCTTCAAGGCCCTAGACATGTCCTTATAAATTAGGTTTTTATCTATATCGGATATTCATGGCAGTGCAGACTCTCAAGTTTTCTATATTAATTATCTAATACTTAATATACATAGCATTTCAAAGATCTTTTTATGCTTTAGTTCGCAGCATTTCTGTGAGGCACGCTCTCAAAGAAAGCTTCTTGTCCCAATTTGCCCAGCTGACTGTAAATCTTTCTTGCCTTTACTGCTGAAATGTTAGTGGTCAGCTCAGCTTTCTATCAGCTACTGCTTCTTCCCTGAGCTGTTGGAAACTCTCAAATTATGCATCTGTAGCTCCTGTTTCATTTGCAAGAGTCATTCATTTCTGCCCTTAATTCCTATTCCAACTGGCATTGGGGATTGTGGCAGTCCCAGGCTGTACTGCAGTACTTGACACTGTAGATCTTTCTACTGAAACTTGAGTGTCTTCTTTCCATCACACTCCAAGATCTTTTTGTCTGTTACTGGTTGTTTAGGTCACTTGCTAGGCTCCAACAGTGTGTTTTCACTCCTGCTGTTCTCTGATACAGAAAGCTAAATCACAAAAAGACAAAGGAGCCAGGATTTTTGTTACCTTTTCACCATTGAGAGCTCCCAGACTTTTCCCTGGCTCACTTCTCCTGGTCTTGCACAAATAATGTAGCTCCATAGTCAACAGTGGGTCAGAAGATCCTGTTGTGTTGGGAGTTCAGGGCTGTGATGCAGCACTATTGCTGTTTGCTGATAAAAGCTGTTCCCTCCTTCAACTGGTTTCATCGCAGCTGGTCTCCTCAGCCCCATGAGGACTGCTGTCTTTGCAGCTTGGGCTGCCCCAGATCAACTGGAGACAGAACCATGTTTTCCTGTACAAGTCTGAGAAGCCAGTTTATTTGCTATGTTTTGTGGAACACGGTCTGATGATAAGAAAGGTGAATGTTCTGTGTGGCAGCTATGAGATGACTTAAGCACACTAATGTTTTATGTGCCCTAGAAAATAATCCAAGAGATGTGACTGTTCTGTATTTAAGAGGGAGACAGTGCCAAAGCTACATACTGACTCACCTTTTCTTCTGTACGCACTATGCTTATGTGGGCACAGTATTTAGGAACAGAGCTCCAGATCTTTGACAAGATGTTCCCAAGCTATATCCTTTCCCTTCCCTTTCCTCAAGCCACCCCACTTCCAGCCTTTCACCATTTGGATGTAGTTTGATTCAGAAATCTGAAAAAGGCTGCCTCTCTCTTGCATTTGTGGAGACGTAATAAGAGTTCAGCAGGGAGCTCAGCGATCAGACATTCGGAAAGCAAACCACTTGCAGAGGTGAGAGACAGAGGCTTTTCTGTCAGGGCTACATGGAGGGATACCTGCATGTTCTCCATCACATCTAGCAGGGAGTAGAGGAAGAGGAAGGCTTGTCAGCCCCCATCTTCTTCCATACATGTGCTAGGAGCTGGGAAAGGTCCTTATCCTCTCAACATCATCAGAAGACAGAATATTTGTGTGTGCACGTGCGCTGCAAAGAACGTGCACATCATACCAGAATTCAAAATTATAGCAAATCATAAACTGAACGTGATTTAATGATGGCATCATCAACAACAACCACAAGCTACTTCCTTTTAGGGATTGCAACAAGAGGAATGTTGTTTGTAAGAGAGCAGACAATGCCCATCTCTGTGACATTAACCACTAGGTGCTATTGCTTAAGAAAAGAGGACAAAAGGGGAGAACAAGAACATGGCCTTAGGAAATATGATCTGTATTCCAGTGCTTCATTAGAACAGGTTGCTTGTTTTTTCTGTCAGCAGAGATTTAAAAAAAAAAAAAGCTAAGTAACTGTCTATTAGTCTAGGTTTGCTTTATTTTGTCTTGTAAGAAAAAGATGGACAAAAATTACTTTTAATGCTTCTCTCAATTTATATGGAAACTACATGTAATTTTATTCCACCTTTGTGGGGAAACTCCGCAGGTTAAAAACATTTCTGCACCCTGCTGTCAGTGGTATTCCTGTGGATTGTGGTTCATGAAACTGGACATACGGGTCAGATAGATAAGTTCACTTGCACTCCTTGAGGGATGTAATGCCCCATTTTTCCCTCTACCACAATAGCAGCAAATTCTGTGATCGTTGTCCTGCAGATAAGTGATAATTAGGTAAAGAGAAAGCATGATAATATGATATAGCATAAAGGGTTTTCACGTGAATACAGATGCATTACTCCCAACCACTGAACCTACACTTTATGAAAATCATCATGCACTTGGTGCCAGGAGCACTTTCCTAATCTCATGCCATCTGTGCGTCTGGCAGAATATTACAGGAAACTAATTTGTACATCCACTTGGGAGTGTATCCTTCCTATTTAAAAAAAAAAAAAAAAAAAAAAAAAAACCAACCAAAAAAAATCAACTCATTTTTAAATCATATCTTACAGTGGAAGATACTAGATTTCAAGCAGACTACTGTTGAGAGAATTCATTTTTTTTCTATTTTATTTCTTGGGCTAGAGTTCTTATTTTCCCAAAATGGCAAAATGCAGATACCAATATACCAACAAGATGGTGCTGTTCACAATATTTCCAACTTCAGGAAAGATTTTAACTAAAATTTTTTTTGTCCTGAAGTATATGGTGAACAGGAACATAACTATGACAATCCTGATGGTAATGGTGTGAAAGAAGAGAGGTTTATTTTCCCACATTAATTTTTTTACGGAATGCTAGCGTGCACACTGTATTGAACCCTGACAGTGGGAAGGTAGGATCACCACAAGAGAGAGCACCACTCTTTCATCTATTTAGAGATAATTGTATATGTAATAAGCTAGGATCTTTTAGCATGGACAGGACCTCTGCATAAGGATATTAAAGAGTTATAGACTAGAAAGAATAGTTTTAAGACAGTAAATTAGGAAGAATAGTGAACATCACACAAGAACTAGGGACTAGTAGATAAAATGAGCAGTGAGTTTATAATTACAGGGGATAAAATGATGCAAGGCAAAATTAAACTCCGAAAGTTATTGTTGTAAGGTGCTTTGGATGCAGCAACTGTGTGCTTTAGGGGCAAATTCATAGGGGAAGGGTCCATGAAAGGCTAATAAACATGATGATGTAGACTTAAAGTCCAGGCTCAGGGATCTTTACACCGTAGGATGGAGATAATATCAATCTATCCTTATCATGTTGTTATATTCTTTTCCTGCTAGGCTAGATAAACTTTTGGCTTGGCTTGGCCTAGTACTGCCATTCTTGTATTAGTGAGTGTAGCTTTGCAAATGTATACCAAGCTCAGTAACGTGTATGTCTGTATTGTCTTTATACATGCCTTTAACTCATGCAGTTGCTACCTTTTGTCTACGTGGGATTTTGTACAAAATAATACAAAGACTTGAGTATATTGCAGAATAGTCACTTTCCCATTATCTCTTGCTGGGTACTATGTAAAAGAAAAAGTAGACTCTTGTGACTGACCAAAGAATTCAAAGCAGATGCCTGCTCAAGTGAACACAGGTTATTTTTATATTGGGAAATACCAGTTGCAGTCATCTTAACAATTGTTTTCTTGCAGTCGGAACCTAAGCCTCTTCACTGTCTTTCATTTAGGATAAAGCATTCTCTGTTTAAACATTTGGATCCGTGGTACGGAGGTAGCCCTCACCTCTATGCAAGTGTGTTTAGAAAGTGTGTGATGCTTTGCAGAAGATACTTAGTACCTTTCCAATATGCAGTCATCATCAATTAGCTAAACAGAAATAACTATCACATAACGATTGCAGAGGCATGATATTAAAAGTCTTCAGCAGTTACCTCTCTCTAGGTTGATATTGAACATGGGCAGGCATTATGTCAATCTACTGATGCAGAATTAATCAGAACTCCTGCAGTCTCGCTCGTCTCAGCTATACCGTATTTTGCAATACATCATGCATTAGATGTGTTAGTGGATTCTGGGTGTCATCCTTTTCACCTCTGCAGGCAGTATTTGACATCTGAGGATGCTGCTGTGTGGCCGCAATTGGTGGGAGGGCCAGGGGAAAGCGAAGGGAGGAAAATGCTGTTCCTGCTTCCCTCCCTGCACCCATCCCTTCCTCAGGAGTAGCCATAGGCATCTCTACTGGACTCCCTCTTCACTGCCTCCCTGAAGGAACCTGAATAGAGAAAGACCTTTTAGCTTTTTTGGTGTAAAGTAGGGAAGGTGAGAGGGAGTAGAGAGAAGGAGTGGGAATGAATATGGCAGAAGATGACAATAAGGTGTGTATTTAAGTTTTAACTAATACTGACAAATGTTAATGGTTTAATTTGTTAATGACAGGATGTCATGAACTCTTTAAACTATAAGCTTGCTTAGATTTCAGTTGGGGCGGGGGATATTTAAATCCTGGTTAAGTCCTGGGAGGGAAGAAAAGCGCCTCTTTTTTTTTTTTTTTTCTTGTAGCTAAAAAGATCTGCAATGTTAGAGAGAACAGTTGCTTGCTGGGAAAGACTTTCCCTTTCTGCATCTCCTAGCTCCCTGCACCTTAAAAGGTACAATAGCAAACCAGTTCAACCCACTAGAATCTGAAGAACAATCATATTTCAAATGACTACCATAAATTTGTTCAGCTTCTTTTCTCCCTTCCCCCCAAATCTTAATTATGGCAGATGAGCAAAACGCCACAGGTGCCCCTCACTTCCTGCACTTGTTAGAAATTCTCACGGCTCATTTCACACTCTGGCTAGCTTGATGTTAAAAGGTATGTGCAGTCTTCTAATTTATGGTTAAGAAGTCCGTATTATCTTTGTAATCCCTACTGTCATGCAATAACAATTCCCCATGTAGGTTCAACTGGGTACTACAAATAATTTCTCCTAAGTTTACTGATAAGAAGAAACATGTCTTAAGGAGTGAGAGAAAGCTTATTATAATAACTGTTTGCACCTGTTAAATGAAGAGCATTGTAGAAATATATATGTGTAACACTCTGTTAAACCAGAATCTCATAATAAGAGATGGATAATGATAAAGAAGCCTACACATTTCACAGCTCAGAAATTAATTCCTTAGACTTCCGTCATTCAAGGAAATCACATTCCAATCATTGCTCAAGTGATATGAGTTTTCATACTTACAGTAATCGCCTGTATTGACAGTACATCAAAAATAGTTCCCTGAAGAATAAGGCTAATTTTCTAACCCAGTCAACCCTCACTTTGAAGTCTGGATTGGGATGGTGATGGAAAAGTTTCTGCAAAGGTTGAAGTACTGAGCCTTAAAGCATTCTTTATTCTTCCAGTATAATGATGGCAGATCTACCCTCTCTCATTTCAATCTTTTGAATAAGTCCCTAAAGCAGAAACAGGCAGTTTCACCTTGCTGTGCTTAACTCTTTCAGTGCCTTTCCCTTCTAGATCTAGTCCAACTGCCATTAATCCTACATGACACCTTATTTCAAGCTTTTGATTAACCTTACAGAAGCGAAACTGTTAGCAAGGTCTTTCACTCCCGAAAGTACATTTCTTTTGCATACATAATAGGCTCTTGTTAAAGTTGCTTAATGAATAACATCCGGTGTTTGAAGAGGGAAGGTATGCAGGGTTGGGCAGTCCTTGCAGTACTGAAAAGCTGGGGGTATGCCCATTTGAGGAGAGAGGGCCAGTGATGGCTATGCCTTTTCCCCACGCGAGAAGGTTCTGCAGCCCCTTCCTGGCCCTTCTGAAGGTGCTGAGGTGGTGGCACGTGCTTGCTGAGTCCTCACCTTCCACTGCTGCCCTCACCCCAAGCTTTGCCTTGCTCTATGCATGCTGGCCCTGGTGCACCAGTGGTGTAAAATCATCAGCACTGGCTGCACTGCTGGGGTGTATTCTCTGCCTGCGTCAGGGAGGGTGGATCGGAAGAGGTGATGTGGCCTTCGTGATGATTTGCTTTGTCTCTGCTGGACTGTCCCCTTCTGCTGTAACTTCTCCACAAAATATTCAGTTGTTTGTTTTGTGACTTCTTTGCTCTAGCAGCATCCCAGCATTCACTGAGGGGCACATCTTCAGATGTAATACAGAAACAAATAATGTAGTCTCATAAATCATCACCTCTGAATATTGAGTTTTATGAAAGTGTAATGACACCATGAGCTAACTGTGTGTGTGTTTAAAAATTACTCTCTTTTCCCCTTCCAAAATGGAAATTGTCATTATCTTCATCACCAGTGTACCCCTCTCCATACTGCCTCTCTTACCTGCTTTCGCAGTGGCCTCTAAGTGTCCATAATTAAGGGTGGCTGCTGTGGATTGCAGTAGGGTTCAAGCAGGTGTGTAACAAATAGTGCCACTCATACACTGGAGTATGGAGTGTTCGTGGATGTTGTGTCAGTTTGATTCACTGGACTTCTCACATGAGCCTTCTCACATTTACCCTTCCAGCTCTGTATGAGGCTGCGTTTAACTTGGTACTGTAATTTCAATGGGGGAAACAAGGAGGAAATGAAACAGAAGAAGAACCATAATAACTTTAGGATTAAATAAATAAAATTCACATCAGTCCACTTCATTAGCAGGTCAGAATGTACCTGCTATCACTCTGTTGCAAAGTTATGACTCAGTAGTTGGAGACACACAGATAATTATTCAGGGAGAAGTCAACCTCTCTCTACTGTGATGCTCTCTGAAGCACCCTGAAACTTTAGGATCTACCAATACAAATAATTATTTTTGTCAAAGTTCACTTAATTGCAGACTAGAGTAAGTCAATATGGATAGCAGTATGTGTTGTGTTCTTTGCTTGATGTTTCTGTTGGTTTCACTGAAGGGCACATTGGATATGCAAAACCAAAAGATGCTCCGGCAACACAAAGAAATGGGTTCTTAGTTGGGTAAGAAAATGCTAACTCCCACAACTTCCAGTTCAAGCAATAAGGTGGAAAGCAAAAGACTGCCAAGCTGAATGAATTAACTCACTTGTAGTAAGATGCTGAAGACACTACCTTGCCAACTTCGGACAGCAGCTATGTTTTACTGGCTGTAACTAAGATTCAGTTATAGAAAATCTATACACTGGCTCTTATTTCCATCTTTTGCATGTGTATCTATAAGATGGGAATCTAAAGATAAGAGAGACCTGTGAATGATTCATGAAAATACTAGATATTTAAATGAGCAATGAAAAATATTTATGGAGCTCCGTGGCTATCTTCAGATAAGCAAAAATTATGGTGGTGTCTGGGGAACATTACTGGAGGCAATTGTACCTCACAGATGAGCACACTTTTAGACCGCTGGAGGAGAATAAACAAGCCTACAACACAAACATGCTTATGCCTTACAAAGGAACTGAAAGTATAGGAAAGAGTCAGTCTCTTATAATACACTGACTGCTTTTGTGGGATTAAATTGCCTAATCAGCTCCCAAAGTGCTGCACCTGATATTTCTTTCTGCTTGTGCTGAACATAAAACATTTGGATAATTGTGTGGGCTGCAGAGCTGTGTAAAGACAACAATTCTCTAATACTCTTTGCAGGGGGTAAAGTATTAGTGTATCTGTCTCTCGCCATGGAGGTTCCCAGAAGAGTTAGTGTAGTGCTAAAGCTTTTTTAAAAAAGTATGTATTATTTGCAATGAGATTCAGAATCCTTGTGTTCAGCCTGAAATGGTTTTATGGGGAGTAAAAATTCAATGCACATACCTGCATAAAATGATATGCATGCTGACCACCCCCATTCTGCTTTAGTCTAGTCAAAATCAGTTTGCAAAATGATGCTTGGAGTTAGTTCGAATGAATGGTGTGATCTCCAACACTTTAAACAGTATTACTGAAACAGTAGGAACCTCATCATGACCTGCGCTATATTCTTCACCGGCATTGTCTGTAATGAGAGGTACGAAAGCTCAATGTCTCACAGGACTGGCTACTGAAACAGTCAAATGGCAACAGCAGCAAGTGTAAGATGTACCAATCTGTGTGTCTGTGGCAAGTGCCTGCCTTCAGGGGGGCTGATGCTCCAGAGTCTCTGCTGGCTCCTGCGTGAGGCAAGCACTGGCAAAGTGACCAGAAGTCTCTCTTCTCTGCAGCTCAGTTCCTCATATGCTGAGATTATTTTAGCTGCTTAAGCCTTTGTAGGATGGTATCCCTGAATGTTATGTACATCAGGCTTTGGGGGGGGGAGGGGGTGGGAGAGGGGATAATAAAAAAAAAAAAAATGCTCTAAACCTAGTTAAAACCCCCTTTATATTCATCCTTACCTTCCTTACCTGAAAGTACACTGGTCAGTGATAGCTGTACCCACTCTGCCTTTTCTTCTTGACAAGCTTGTGTTAGACAAGCGCAGTCCGTGCTGCAGAGGCTGGCAAGGTGAGCAGGGGAAGGGGAAGGGGCAGAGTTGTCCTGGAGCAGCTCACTTGTGCGCAGGCCCCATGGCACCGGCTGGGGAGGTCCCTGGCAGGCAGCTTCCCTGCCCCACCGGCTTGGGGGGCAGTGGCCATCTCCACTGAAACCCCTTGAGATGATCTGTTGTTTCAGGCTGTGCAGATGTCAGCAGATGTTTTTTGTCATTGCAATGTAACAGTGCACCCTGGGTTTATATTTCAAATTACCCTGAGCAGTAGGGCAGAAACTGGTGGGAGCCCAGTTCTAGCCCTTAGGCTTTGCAGTAACTCTGACGTTACCTTCCATGTAGGCATAAGTCTGTGTTGTGGCTTAATCCCAGCCAGCAACTAAGCCCCATACAGCCCTCGCTCGCTCCCCCCAGTGGGATGGGGGAGAGAATCGGAAGGGTAAAAGTGAGAAAACTCGTGGGTTGAGATAAAGACAGTTTAATAGGTAAAGCAAAAGCTGCACGCACAAGCAAAGCAGAATAAGGAATTCAGTCACTCCTTTCCATGGGCAGGCAGGTTCAGCCATCTCCAGGAAAGCAGGGCTCCATCACGCCTAATGATTACTTGGGAAGGCAAACGCCATCACTCCCAATGTCCCCCCTTCCTTCTTCTTCCCCCAGCTTTATATGCTGAGCATGACGCCATATGGTATGGAATATCCCTTTGGTCAGTCGGGGTCAGCTGTCCCAGCTGTGCCCCCTCCCAGCTTCTTCTGCACCCCCAGCCTACTCGCTGGTGGGGTGGTGTGAGAAGCAGAAAAGGCCTTGACTCTGTGTAAGCACTGCTCAGCAGTAACGAAAACGTGAGTGTGTTATCAACACTGTTTCCAGCGTGAATCCAAAACACAGCCCCATACTAGCTATTATGAAGAAAATTAACTCTACCCCAGCCAAAACCAGCACAGTCTACCAAAATAAAATTATTCTGGGAATGAGACATTTTTAGATGTGAGAGAAAGAAATAAATAACGGTGGGGAGAAAAAGTGTGAAAGAAGGACAAGGGAGATAGGACTAAGGCAGTTACTGACCCGACAATTTACGTATCTCAGTTCAGCTGGAAGATCTTGTTTTGTTTATGGGTTTGCTGAGATTTTCATAAGATCAGTAAGTTCCAAGTAAAGGCATTTCAGACCTTGTTACTATCCTGGTGACAAGGCAAGTCTTACCTTTTTTTTTTTTTCTCCCCACTGGAAGAGCAAGGATTCTTTTATAATCTTGCACAGGATAGTATAAGGAAGCTTTGCTTGCTCTAAGTTAGTGCATGGTTAATAGTAAGTTGCGGAACTTAACTGGCAGATCTTACTGATGCAGCAGTCTGAATGCTTCTGATTGATTGCTAAAATTTAAAGACTGGCATACTGCTCCAGCTGTGGTCAACATTAGCAAACTGAATGGACTTCACATGCCTGATCTTGTGCTCTCACACTGTACTGACTGTTGGAATTAAGAGCAGAGAAGAAAATATTAAATGTTCACAGGCAAGAGAAGCGCAACAGGCTTCCAGTAATAGTCTGGCAGTAACCATGACTTTAAAGTCAAATAAGCATGTAGCCCTTGAATGAGCAGAAGCACTGCTGAAGTGTAGTTGTTTATCTGAAAAATTATTCAAATGGCATTATGGAGTTTCTCATTGAATGTCATGATGATTTCCAGAACTAGTTCTTCCAGAACTTGCTCTGAACAGAGAAAGGGAGAGAAACAACAGTGCCAAATCTGAAAATACAATCTGGAGTTTGAATGAATGCAGGGCTGGTCTTTTTTAGTTCTTCATTTGCCTAGGGGATGGCCAAAGTTAGAGCCTTGCTTGCATTAGTCTGTTCCCAGTGTTGTCAGTAATACCCTTGGTGATTCCGGCTCTTGTGCATGGTAGTTTTTTGAGCAGGTGTAAGCCATTGGACTGGGTTGGTACACAAGCAGAAGGGAAATAGATCGTCTTTCCTTGCGTTGGCTATTCGCAGCTTGTGACAGGAAAAACACAAGGGTTAGAAATTAAGACAGTACAGAAATGAGGAAGAAGAGTTCTTCTCACAGTGAAATTTCTTAATGATACCCTTCAGGATTTTGGAAACCTTCAAAAGCAGTCGTATGTTTTTCCATCACCCGATAACCCATTTTGAGCAACTGAGAATTAAAATATGCGGACGAGCACATTATGGCATCTAGGAAATGAAGCCAAGAAAGACTGGAAAACATCTCTGGGTCGTACACGTGTGCATGTGTTCACACTGCTCAGCTCCCTCCCGTGCAGGCTGTGCTGTTACATCTGTGGAGGGGCATAGCAGACAAACGTTCTCCTGTAGATAAGCACGAGTGTAGCTGACATGAGAGCATGAAAAAAGCAGGGTTTCCTAATGGGGTAATGGCATAATGGTATCTTGCTTTGATCAGAAAGGTACTAGGCATTCCTGGCCCTGAGAGCACTGAGTGCCAAATGCTGTTAGACACTAAGTGTATACACTTTGTGCCATCTGGGACATGGGCTCTAGGAAAGGGGACACTGAGCTGGTGTAAGCTGCTACCATGGTGTTGCTGAAGTCCTGGGGCGGGTAACGTTTACGCTGGCTGATGATCTGCCTGGGTTCATTATGGTGGAGGGATGTCTAGGATTTCATTTTCTACGGTACTTTCACCATACCCGTCTCCTTTTCCCCTTAAGAGTCAGTCAAAACAAAGCCCATTTTAAAAGAAATGAATGTAGAAAATGTGAAACATAAGGATCTTTTACAAAGCGTCTTTTACAGTGCTGGGGACATAAAACAGGGCAGTGGAAGATAAGCCATTATGTATGTTGAGGAAGTCTTAAGAATAAAGATTATAGGCAAACAGTCTACCTTTCTTTACAAGGCCTTGATTTACATCCCTGAAATCTCAAATTTAGCTATTACAATGAAGTCCTGTTGCACACAGAGCTAACTTTTTATCACCACTTAAAATCTAATTAATCCGTATTGAAGCACAAAGATTTCTGTTGTGTTTTAGGGTGAGGGGTCATAGAGCCCTCTTTGTTCATCCTCAGGCTTGTAATCATCAGGCATTGGGATATAATTTTACCAAGCAAATTGGAAGGTAACAGATCAAATCCTTATCAGAAAGCCTAACTTGTGGTTTAGTGAAGTCCTTCGTCCTTTATGTGAAACTTTATATTCGTGAAGAACAAAAAAGTGTTTCAGAGCCTACAAAGGGTTAATAGCAAGGGCTTATATTTGGGGCAGCAGAGAACTAAAATCATCATAGCTTCCACCATCACTCAAGGTAGCAGTTGTTGCAGAGCTGCTGGGGAGACCTTCCTCCTCAGGCTTTTAGGACTCTGCTCTTACAATGGCCTTGGTCTATCGGCCAATGATGCAATTAAGTGGCATACTGTTCTCTCTGTTGGGATGGGTCCTATCCTGCCTCACTACCTATTTACCCCAGTGGAAAAATCTTAACTTGGAACTGAATGAACTGGAGATCTGGACCATGGGACTCTGGCAAGCTTGTGTTGTCCAGGAAGAAGGGGGAATGCAGTGCAAGGACTTTGATTCTTTCCTAGCTTTGCCTCCAGAGCTCAGGATTTCTAGGATTTTGATGTTTTTTTCCAATGGATTGGGGCTTTTGGGCCTCTTGCTCTCGGGATTTGGGTTGGACTGTTTGAAAATTGGTGAAAGACAACAGGAACAAAAGAAACGGCTGTTGCTGTTTGGAGGAATGCTCTTCTGGATATCGGGGATTACAGCTGTTGTCCCAGTTTCTTGGGTTGCCCATTCCACAGTCCAGGAATTTTGGGATGAGAATATACCAGATATTGTTCCTAGGTGGGATTTTGGGGAAGCGTTATTTGTTGGCTGGCTTGCTGGATTTTGTCTTATATTAGGAGGATCCCTACTTAATTGCACAATCTGTTCAACTGAAGTCCATCCATCTTCGGTCCATTACGCGGTAGCAGAACAGCAAGATCAGTGTCAACACTTGGAAACTGAAACTAGGCCTTAAAATGGAAGGTTTTAAGTAGTACAGGAAGATTGCCCTATATTTTTCAAACCCTAGTGCAAGCCAGAAGCTTGTTCCAGTAGTAATTCAAAGGACTCTTTGTTACCTAGCTCATTTCCTAAACTTGTCTGTTTTCTCCATAACTGGTATTGGAAGGTGGTGTGTTTTCTCACCCGCAGAACTATTTAAAACTTTGTTTCACAGCAGAATGCTAAAGTCTTCACAAATGCTCAGAAAAGGTGCTTTTGCTTTCTCAACTGCACTGTAAAATCCTGAAAATGAATATGCATGTTCCCTTACAGCTTGGCTTTTAACCAAAATGTGCTTCCTTTTCATATGTAGCCAATTAAATGAGCCTCAAAGCTTGACTCCCTGTTGCAATTTTCCACTTGCCTAATGCAGTGACGTACAAACTCGAATTTTCACATCCTAAACAGTCTAAATACATGCATTGCATCGAATTGTTTTTCTGTGTACTTGGAAATTGTTATGCTAAGAGAACTGTAGATTTCTGAAATTCTAGCCAGCCTTAGAGATGTCCTTTTTGTGCATGGGGTGTTACGGGGTGGGTGCTTTGTACCCAGTAAGTTGTTGCGTTTTGCCAGTCTAGCACATGAGGCTGCCCATACAAGTTATTCTAAGCGTTTCTGGCCCCTGCATACTTTATGCACCAAAAATAGGCTGAGAAATGCTGCGTTAAAAAATACTTACACTATCTTCTTCCGCTACAGGTATTGAGGCATTACGCATCCTATCAAAGGCTCCATTCACTTACAGCAACATCTTGTTCTGAACGTGTAACCTTTGACTTTAAACAAATGGTATTTAACTGGCCACAAAGCAGACAGCTTCATTTGCTGTAAGTAGAAGTGTGGTATTAAAAATTAAAAAACAAACTGTGAGATGCCCAAACTAGCAGAACTGCTGTAATGCTTTAGCAGATTGATGAAAAGCAAAGTATATGCTTTTCTTAAAAAAAACAAACCCAAAACTAATGAAAGGTGAGCCCAGCTCTGGCCACACCCTTCAGCTCCTGGTTTACCACATTACCTCCCAATCCCCCAAACACTGCACATGGAACCAGGCAACACAAAGCAGGAAGGGGAGGAGTATTTAATGCTTTATAAAGCATTGTTTTAACTTTTGCTTATGTTCAGTATGACAAAGAATTGAGCAGAACAATGTCCGCAAAGGAGAGCAGTTTAGTGCTTCTGTGACTGCTAAAAATGAATTTGGTCCACAGACACAGGCTACAGTTAGTTGGATTTGTGTTGTCTGTACTAGGATGGATTTTAACTGGTACCTGTAACTATTTACCAGACTGGAAAAATCTCAACTTAGACTTAAACATACTGGAGCTTTGGACCATGGGACTCTGGCAAACCTGTATAGTTCAAGACGTAGGAGGAACGCAGTGTAAAGATTTTGATTCTTTCCTAGCTTTGCCTCTAGAATTCAAGATTTCCAGGATTTTAGTATCGACATCAAATGGACTAGGACTTCTGAGCCTTGTGATTTCTAGTCTTGGTTTGGACTGCCTAAAGATGGAGCAGAAGCTAAAGAAACAGCTATTACTACTTGGAGGAATACTCCTGTGGATGTCTGGAGTTCTGGCCTTAGTCCCTGTTTCTTGGGTTGCCCATACGATAATCCAGGAATTTTGGGATGAAGACATCCCAGAGATTGTGCCCAGATGGGAAATAGGGGATGCACTGTACAGTGGTTGGTTTGGTGGATTTTTTATAATTCTAGGAGGATCTCTACTCCTCTCCACAATCTGCTTATCATCTGACCATCAATTACCAGAGCAGTATGCAATGGCAGATATGCAAGACACCCCTCAACATCTGGAAATGGGAAATAGAAGACTTTAAAAAGGGTAGATATCAGGTTTTCAGATTTCTTACTCTTGCATTACAGTAAGAAAGGTCTGCTGAACAGACAGGTTACTGTTTACAAGATCGGGGGGGAAGGATTGTTTCTTACTAAGTAGTTCCTTTAATCACTACTTACCTTCAATTTTAATTACATTAATTGATGAGCTATGGAGATCTAAGTCACCGCTGTATTTCGCCAAAAAATCTTATCAATCGCAGATTTTGGTTTTGTAGTTTTCTTTTTTTTTTTTTTTTTTTTTTTAGGATAAGCGAGTATAAAATTTTTAATCTCTAGGCATGTATGGAGAGTTGACCATCTTTTAAATGGCAGAACTCCTACTGGGGCTGTTTTAAACAATGTCTTTTTAATATTAGTTTAAGTCCTGAAACAGTTTGTAGTGCCAGTTCAACGTGCATTACAAAAACCTAATACAGTACAACCTTGAATGAATTTCCCTGGACCTATATCATTTAGTTTATACTAGTGTAAATGTTCTCAGACATGTAATACAAGATTCTCTACCGTGTGTGTGTGTGAGAGAGAGAATGTATGATTGAATGTATCCCTGCACAATCTCTCTCTCTAAGGAAAGCCAGTATTTCTGAATAATAATGAGATGGTATCCAGTGCAGAGGTGACCGTGTTCATTGCTACTGCAGTTTTTACTTAATGAATGTAAAGAACTAACTTCAAGTATATGAATCACTTTTTATATAACTTATCCTAAGACTTGTCAGTGATTGATGTGAACTTTCTATAAATTACAATGATTTTACATTGACAAAGCTGTAGCAGCCATTTGTTTCTGCAAAGAGCATATAAAGGCATAGAACAGAAATAAAAAATTAAATAAAACACTGGTCTGGAAAAGAGCTTTGTTAAAAAATGTATTTTCCAATCACTGAAACACATGGAAAGTGCAGAGACAAGTTAATCTATGTGATGTATTTGCATACTCTTACAGACAAAACTAGAACAGAAACACATTCAGAATATAACCTGATTAAATATTTAGTTCAGTCCTGAGCATTTGATATTTAATACAGTATAAACATAGCAATAGTAAAAAAAAAAAAAAATCTTAAAATTATTTGATTTGTGTTCTATTACAATTTCTGCTAAACTTTGCTCATTTGGCTAAATATTCTTGTACCAGTAATATTTAGGTTTTGATATATGCAACTGCAGTGACATTGGTACCTGGAAATAGAACTAATTACATTTGTTATACCCTGCTGTGCAGAGTAAATTCCACTTCAAGAGTAATATTTAAAATTTTAAACTAATGGGGGTTTATTTGTACGTATTATTTTAGCTTATTCTATTGTGTTTCAAGTGTGAATAATCTGAATTAGTAAAAAACCCCCAAACCCAGAATTGTTAAAAGTTGCCTATAAATATGTTCAACTTTACCAATTTGGAAAATGAGGAACATGAGTATGTTTAAGTCTCTCATTTTTAAATGAGTTTTGCAAGCTAAAGCCAGTAATACTTTAATTTTGACCTCACCTCATGCTTACAAATCAGACGATAATACTTTTTTTGAAAATTATTCAACAAGTGAGGAGAAACAGCTAATCTGGCAAGAATTCAGACAGCTCTAAATATTTTTCACAATATTTTTATGGCCAGAACTGAACTATATTAAACAGAACATAAATAAGACTGTAAATAAATAAAAGAAAAATCAAAGTACACCTCTAAACATCATTCTACAAACAACTTATATAATCAAATTGAGAAGTTGAAACTGTCAACCTTCATTTCACCTCTACATTAAATAATTCCAGATTTGTTTTTTTAAAATTGACCTTTCAAACATCAATGTTATTTCAAACCCAAGAAACAAAAAACAAATGGGGCATTCATAAAGGATGTTCAGTCAGTCATCTTGCCCAAAATAGCATGTTTGGCTATACATTTAAGCGAACTGATGTATTTGTGCATAAGAAAACCCTTGGGTGTTACACAGACCCCTCATCACAGAATTCTCACTTTGAATTTGAGACAGCTGCTACCATATTGTGGTTATATTTGCTTACATTTTCTCACCAAGTAATTATAGCCTTTTTGAAAGATAAAGTCCATGCATATGTGGCTTGTTGTTTGGAGAAGAAAATGTTAGCCAGTGAATTAAATATATCTGAGTGCAACATATTAAGTAGAAAAGGAAATAATTCTGTTAGCTGCAACATCCACCTACTTACACAGTACCCACAGAAGATAAGACCCCAACTGCTTTACCAAGACAGGGCTGCTTAAACACTTACATCTAATGTTCTGGACTTCTTACAGAATGAATCCAAATCTGATGCTGCTTCCTCGCAGACTGCTTCATGTAAGACAAATTTGAAACATGCTGTTCACATCTATTTATTAAACCCGTGACCCTCAACTGCATACAGGGTCAATTGTGTATTTTTAAAAATGTTATTTATTGTACTGAAATATGTGAAGACTTCTAGTCAGGAACCTTTCTTTTTCAGAAAGGGTTTACCTTACCAACAAGACTTCTGATATTTGAGTTAGTATGTGACAGATTTTTCTCCTGGTACAAATACTTTAATGAAAACATCTTCCTATTTGTAAACCTAACAAACACTTTTACTTATTCCTAGTTGGCAATAAGACAGCCTCTAGGACAGAAGATTAACACAGAGAAACTCTCATTTTTAAGTGTACAGTGGATATAACTATTCCGATTTCAATGTTGGTATTACGAATTTGATTCAGCTTCCGGTTCAGAAAGCAGCTGCCCCTTTTGGTAGTCTCGTAAGAAGTTTTTAGGGTTACTTGTCTGCCTTGCCTTTCTCACTCTCCCGCAGATGCAAGAAACCTTTTAGTGCAGGTTAAAGTACTGTACATTCACAAAACTAAACTCTGAACTCCGTCTCTTCCTACAAAGTATTAAAAAACAAAAACAGAAGAAATTTGTTTTCAGAAACAAAATTCCAATGTGGGTGATGAATCTAACTAGCAGCCGTTGTGAGGCAGCCTTGATGTTTTGGAAAGGAGCTTACGCTTGTGGTTAACTTTAAGCTATAAAAGTCACACTCTTGTACAAAAATATTGCATGGCAAAACAGCCATCTTCACAGTCTGCTCACATGAAAATAGTGAAAAGATAAACAATCTTCTGTTGAACGTAATATTTCTCAACACAGTGCGGTTCAACAGGATACATGCTTAGTACTGCCTTTGTTCTTTTGTTCCATCTTTACAAAATAAAAACACATGCAATACATACAAACTGTACAAAATCAGCATCAGTATACCAAAATTAATCTACTTTGGTTTTCCGGTTGTTGGGTTTTTTTGCCATTTTTTAAGCATAAAACAATTCAATTCACTGTATTTTACAAATAAACATATCAATAGTGAATGTAAAATAGAAGATCTTTAAAAGCAGGTCACTGGAACTACGAAGTTCATCTGAAAAGAGATGAGCAAGTACTTCAATGAAAATGCATAATTATACATCATCAGCTGGAAGGGCTGGTATACTGATCTTTGCTCTTGTGAAGTATGCTATCTTCTTCCTGAAATTAGAAAAGAAAACAAGTTATTATTTTACTATTTATAGCATGACTCCAATGTCATCTACTGTACAGTTGCTAATGTTACAGCATAGTTCTTTAAAATATAGGTTTGGAAAATATACAGGGAGGAAAATACACAGTGATTTTATTGACAACAAATGTGGTTGCCAGAGTGTTCTGACATAATTCCCTCCTTAGGCAGATTTATGTAAAAAGCAGCTCCAATTTTGAAAAAGAAAAAAAATTCAATATTTCATTAATAACTCCAATGATGAGACTGAAATATTGATCTAGTCACTGCATTTCCTATGATGATATTTCAGTGGGAGGATGAAAAGGCAAAATAAAACATTTTATCCT
Source organism: Oceanodroma leucorhoa (assembly GCA_030449065.1). NCBI lineage: Eukaryota > Metazoa > Chordata > Aves > Procellariiformes > Oceanodroma > Oceanodroma leucorhoa. The sequence continues at coordinate 8,491,203 of JASVER010000005.1, read as the reverse complement.
GACTTGGGAAAAGGGAGGGGAGAAAAAAAAAATTGGGTCTGGGCAAGACTCAGAGAAGCAGAATTGTCAACCCATTCTCTAGTTGCTTCCCCTGTGCTGTTCCCATTTCTGTCTCCTATGAACTGAGAGATTACTGAAGCATAACAAGTTTACACAAGCTTGTCTGCCAGCAGCCTAGAAAGCAGGTGATAAGTATTGGGGGCTTAAAAATTAAAGCTCAGAAGACTCATTCTTCTTGAGAGCTTCCAAAACGCCTTTGTGTGATTAATCTTTGAGGCCACAGCACTGTAACAAGTCCAACCAGCAGGGCGAGTACAGCTCAGCCTTAGGAGGTAACTGTTGGTGCAGTAGCCTAAACCATGTTTTCCACTGGCGAAGCTTGAGTTCCCATCAGAAGCAGTAGCTCAGAGCAAAATCAACTACATAAAATGGGTTTCTTGGCTAACTGTGTGGTGATTAGAAGACAAAGAAGAATGGAGTCTTACGATACCCTTCTTGCAGGGGAATGATGTCTTGAGCACCATTACATGTTCCTGTAAATTTGTGCAGCAGTCTGTTTGTGATGACTCTTCAATGACCAGCACCGACCAAAACTCTTTCTCGAGACTTGCACAGAAAGTAAAAACTGTTTGAAGATGCTCTGAATTTCATACTAAGGATAAACAGCTCAGCTGTAACGCCTCTTTGCTGAGGAACCCCTTTCCTTTCTCTCTTGCTTTGATTTTGCATCACTTACAGTTGTGGTTTGCAGTGTGTGCCTCACAGGCCCCCATTTGCTTATGGACTTCTCAAAGAATTAAGGTTTGAGATAGAAAGTGTTCATTCTGGCTTACGCTAAGCAAGAACACTTGATCAATTGCTTCATGTAATCAGTTGCTGTTCTGCAACCAAAAGGAGGAGGGATTCAAGATCCCTCTTGAATTACAAGTCTTGAGCAAGGCACAACTAGTGGTTAATTGGTTTCCTGATGACATGTATACTGTTCTACTTCTCCTTGAGGGGTGATTTGCTTCAGGCACCTGCCATCACCGGAAAAGATCCCATTACTTAAAGCCCACTGTCAATCTACTGTGGGTGAGGTGAGCCTTGGCAACGGTCGCACACGTGCTTGCCCACAGCAGATGCCACATCGTGAGGTGGTTCCTCACCACCACCGCAGCTCAGCTGACAGACTGCCGCTTCTGCCACACGAGCAAGTTACCGAGGCCCAGTCCTTTGAAACTCCAGCTTTGAGCTATGTTAGAAGTGTATGATGTTTCTTGCAATTCAAAGGCATGCGGATTTTTGAATAATATTACAGGGCATGTCTGATTATATTTAGAAATAATTCATGTTACTTCACTACATTAAAAAGAGCATGAAAAGCAGAACAGGCCATACCTGAATGACTGCACCTGCAGTGGCACTTTCTGGCTCTGCTCCCGTAACCGGCATACATCCTTAGAAGCTTTCCTCATCAATTTCTCAGCACTTAAACCTTGTTTCTGTTCTTCTTTGGACTGTTCAGCCTGTAAACAGGAAATGTAACTATATTTTGCTTATAATGAACAGCTACTCATTTCAAAGAGCTGACAAATTCTTCTGTGTCAAGCAAAACACTTGGCAGTTAGGTTTATGGTTGGACTCGATGATCTTAAAGGTCTTTTCCAACCCAAATGATTCTATGAAAAATCTCTATACCAAGGGTCAGCAAGACAAACGATGGACATCACAAGCCTAAGCCATGGGCACAAAATAAGATAACAGAGCTTTTCCTAAAAAAAGAAATAGAGCAAATCCTATGCCATCACAGGTGGCTACTAGGTGTTATAAAGTTTGATGAGATATTTCTTAGGGCTATAGTTAGACAATACCTGAATTTGTACAAATAAATATTGTCTATCCAAATATCTTTTTAGAACTGGGAAACAGTGATTCTCTTCCCATGTAAAATACTTTTATTTCCTAATGAAAGCTCTCAGGAAAGTTGCCTATACCTAATCTAAAATGACAGACAAAAAAAATAGAGAAGGCGTGCTCTCAAAAGACACTTTCAAGTTTTGTTGACCTTGTTAGCAAAGTTAATATTCATGAACTCTTGTGCTTTTATTCATGACATGACACCTGTTTTGCATGTGAGGCTCACTTCTTTCATTTGCATTGTAGCGGTGTAAAAGCCAAGGCAAGTGAACAGAACACCAGTGGTAACAAGAGATCAATGATCTTTCTTGACATGAAGATTGTTGAGCAGCCACATACCCACCAGTAAGTTACAGTGTTTCTGTACCTCAGTATTGCTGGCTCTGTTACAGATGTCTTTTCCAAGCGCTGACGCATCAACAGGACAATTGCGGCTGTACCATCCACCATTTCAGCGACAGACTGCTAGTAAGAGTTGTTTTTTGTTTTTTTGAAAAAAACTTTATCAGGGGTTTCTGAATGCCCAATAATTTGAACAGCAGCTCTTTTCAGGTGGGCAGTCACCTGGATTTCTTAGACAAATAGCCACCGTTCATATGCAGATGAGTCCCATAACATACATTAACACCCCCATCATGTGTGGGGTGCATGGCATGGGCAATGCCAGCCTGTGTGTGCACTTAGCCTTGTTTCTGGACTGCAGGGACTGTCAGACAAATGTTATTTACTGCATTTTGAATTTTGCCAGCCATCAAAATTTAATAGAAGCAGTTCATGTTCTTAAACAACTTTTAAAGTTCTTTAAGGTTAATTTTTGATGCTTAACGTTAGGCCCTCAGACATGAAAATGCTGTTCTGTTACCTCAAATTAAAACAAACACCCAAGCCAGAAACAGCGATCTTCAAAGTTAGTTTGTAACTTAGAGGAGTTCACGTCTCCAGTTCTGAATTTAACCCAGTAGACTCCCAAACAACAAAACCAACTAATTCAAAAAAGTTAGTCCAGACTATCAGTTTCACACAGAAAACTGTTCACAGCAGGATAGTGGTACTCTCTGTCTGTTGAAACGTACTCCGGTGTTTTATATGAAAGTGTTTTACATGAAAGAGCACCACCCTTTCAAAAACTCACTCAAAATCCAGTCAGCTTGTACTGCTGTTAACTTCTTCAGTCCCCAACTCCAAATTAGCTATGATTTTAAAGTTAAATTAACCTTTAAATATTGTTTTTGTTTTTAGTTAGTGAACATAAATTTGCAGTCTACAACTGGTAGTGTATTAATTAATTTTACATACATCCCTGTTTTATCAGCTCCCCTAGTTAATATTTATCGTCAAAGCACTAAACATATAATATTTCAAAATCTTCCAATTTTATCTTTTTCCTAACTATACACAAGATTGTTGTGACTGCTGCATAGATGAATTCTTTTTTTTCATACTCTCTATTACCATGTACTCCTTTTTAATTTTTTTAATCCTTTTATTTTTTCAGGATGCTCTCAGAGAAACTTTGATTTCAGCCTGGTGTCTCTAAGAGTATATATGTGATAAGGTATGTACATGACCGGGTTTATATTTACATCCTGTTTCTTGAATAATTTATAAAGATAGTGAATCCTCCATCTATATAAAATACAGAAAAGCACACTAATACACTGGCCATACGTTCAATATGTGCCAAATATTTGGCACTTATCTGCCAAAAATAAGTGCCAGATAGGAATCTCTGTATCTGCACTTAGCTTAAGTGTGAGATAAAGAAGAAACATTATCAAAATTAAAGCTGAAACACTAATTCCTGTCTTGTTATTCAGTGGTTTTTGTGTAGAAGAAAGAAAGTGAATCTAAAGAAAAACTGTTAACTGTGCTAAACACCAAAACACTGAACAAGGACATATTTGTGGTATTAATGACATAGTTACAGATTACCTCTACCTAGAAGATGTACTGAAAAGAAATAAAGATGATCCTTACAGTTAGTCACAGGAATCTTTTTTGGACATACACAAAGAGGAAGTACTTCAGAGGACACTAGGTGTCTGAAAACTTATTTCTATGAGGATTTAAGACTCAAACTTTGAAATACTGCATGATTTCTCACAAAAATGCAATCTAAACAAGAGAAAATGCTTTTGGTGCACAGAATCACCTACCGTTTTCTGATCTGCAGGTATTAGTGGGCTTTACGTACTTGCGATACTTAGGAAGGTGTGGTAGAAAGGGGAGGGAAGGTATGGAGTCTGTGTATTTGGCTTYAAGCAGAGTAGCTGCGTACTAGCAAGCAGCCACTGATTTTCAGCATTCCCCACATCTGCGGTTTCATTTTTCACTTGAGACTCTCTCAATTTCTCTGGCACTTCCAGCTGCTGCATTAGTCTGTGCCATTATAATGCCTGCAGGATCTAAAAAATAATCTATGACAATGTTCTCTAGGCTGCTGTGTTTTGCTAACCCAAGAGGAAACACTGACAGCAGAGTACAGCACTCTCAGGGTTGTTTTGCTCCACAGGGGAAGGCTGCAATGATTTTAAGGGTAAATATATTTCTAGAAACTTTGTAAGCGCCCTTCAAAGAGGTGGAGTGGCTGTGATCATTGTTCTGACTTTTAGCTTGGGAAGAAGGACTTAAATGCTGCAGCCTGCATAGATTTTAGGAACGTGTATTATTACCCTTATTCCTCATTGCAGTGTGTGTCATGGTGTTGAACACTGACACCAGAGATATAAAGTATGACAAACCTATATGCTGCCTTGAAAGAGCCAACTGAAAGCACAAATCCAAAGGATTTATAATACGAAATGTTGCAGAGGCGTACTCTGTTCTAGTGGGAATAGCTTTAGAGGGGGAGTAGTTTTAAATTAAATAAACAAAAATTAACATTTCTACCCTGCATCCAGCATTAGATATAAACTATGAACTTCTAAATAAATTTAGCTATGCTTCTTTTATATAAGCTACTATTTTTATGGGTTAAAACTTAGAAAAATCATATTCATACAATGAATTTGCATGGTAAAACACCACACAGTTACACTGTGTGATGTTTAAACGTTGTGCTGTCTAAACGTTGTGCTGTCTTATCCCATTTTGCCTAAGGGTTTTTCAAAACACTTGTAAATGCTCAGCCTAAACTCTGCTAGTATTTTATAGCCATTTTAGAACTCCACTATCTATAGCCAGCAGCAGATGCCAAGGAAAGAGAGACAGGAAGACAGAGAGGACAGAACAGGGCATAAACACAGAGCTGGGAGAACATATTGGGAAAAAGTTTTGTTTCCTAAGCTATCAGATGGTCAAGGACTTCTTGAAGTAGGTGGTATCATTATGCTGAATGACTTCTGATGGATTTTTCTTCCATGAATGTATCTAACTGCTTTTCGAACCTATGCAAACTTGCAGCACTCGCAGTGTTCTGTGGAAAACATTTTTACAGTTTCTAAATGTTGTGCTGTTTGCTTGCGTTTCAACTGCCACCTCTTCAATTCCCTGCTTCCTCTATTATAAAAGACAATGATCAATTGCTCTCCTCTGCCTCACTCATGATTTTATAGACTTCAGTTGTAGCTGAAGTCTACTTAGCCACTCCTAACATGGAAGCTGTTTCCTCCTTTGCCCATCCTTGTCAACCCTCTGTAGTTTTATTATCCACTTTGAGAAGGGGAACCAGAACTGAACAATGTTTAAGTTACAGGCATAGCATGTATTTATATCATAAAAAAATGGTTTGTTTTGTTCCAACTTCTTTTCTTAGTAATTCCTGTCTTACTTGCTTTTTGACATCTGCCGAGTGCTGTGATGTTTTGCTGATGTGTTTCGTTTCTTATATCCAGAGTATACATCTAATTCAGAGGATTGTAAATATGTATATGTAAGTATGAGGATCATCCCTCCCCTCCTCTACACGAGGCTATTTACTGACATTTAGCTTTTTTTAAAAACAAAACAAAAAACCCCAAATAACTGTTGCTTACATATTAGGAGGTCGTCTGCACCTTGTTAAAACTGCTTTCCATTTTTACGACTCTGAATAACTTGGTGACATCAAAACACTCATCTCTATCATAAATAGAGAAGTGTACAAATCCCTCCTGGATGTCACTAGCAACCTCCCCTCATTGAAAACTGATGTACATTGACTGATGTAGATGGGAAAGGGGCTCCAGAGGGCATCTACTCCAACCTTCTGCTCAGAGCACGTGAAGCTAGAGCTGGGTACTCAGGGTCTTATCCAGTTAGGTTCTGAATATCTCCAACTGTGGAGGTTGGGGCCCTATTCCAGTGTATGATCACCCTCACAATTTAAAAACAAACAAAAAAACCCACAAAAAACCAAACAACCTCCCCAAAACAAAAACCCCACAACATCCAACTTATTCATCTTGTCCGAATTTTCCATGTTCCAACTTCTCACTGTTGCGTCTCGCTCCTCCTTATCCTGTTTCTTGTCTTTTATCCACATGAGGGCATCCCATCTTACCTTATGACAGTTTGGAGACAGTGAATATATACTTGTATTGTTTTAGAGACCATCACATAGAGAATAGGATTTGACTTTTCTTTGCCAAAACTAGAACAATTATGTCCTGCACAAGGAAGTAAGCCACAGCGGAAGTACTGCCTTTCGCACATGCCCCTACCACTGTAAGTATTGGTCACTGCCGCTCTCTACCTGTTACAAAGATCTTTTGGCTACAAGTTCTGTAAAAAGTCTGCAAAAGACTGCAGATCAACTGATGCTGAAGGACAAAAAGCATATGCATGTCTGTAGGAGTATGGCTGGGATGTGAGAATTTTAAATTAACTTTTAAGTAAATGCTATTTTACTACACCAACACAACTATTACTCCAAATAATAGAGTTTCTACTCTGAATTACTAAAGTATTTAGAGGGCACCAGAAAAATACTACCTCAAATTCTAGGTTTAAATGCTGTACTATTGACTAATAAAGAAATATTGTTTACACTATGTAATTCAGAGGTGTAATTAGTCAAATGTGAGCTTCTGTAAAAGTCTTCAACATGATAGACTGAATTCTTTAACGAATTTATAGAAAAGATAGGGGCATAAGTGTATTCATTCACACAGTATCAGTATGCTGCTCATACCTGTTTTTCAGCTTGTTTCAAGAGTTTCTGGAATCGTTCATCCTCTAGCACACACAGGGGAAGGTCTGTCTCTCCTCTACATTTCATTTCCTCAAGTTTTTGTTTAAGATCCCGCAAGGCCTGAAGCTCATCATTCAGACGATTCTGTCTTGTGCGTGATGCCTGGAGGTCCAGCTCCAAGTCAAGGGAAGTGCGTATGGGGCACTCTTGCGTAGCTCTTCGCATGATTGGTTGGCAAACAGGCTGAATCATTTGGGAGATAGAACAATAAAAATCAGTATCTAGAGAGACTAGTGTAGGGTTTGACATAATACAGTCAGAAAAGCTCAAATATTTTTTGTTTTTCTTTAGCAGAAAGCTGCTACGATGAGATCCAAGTCCAAAAATTCATCTATTCTGGAATTTTTCTTCAGTCACTAGCTAAAAATAAATGCAAAAGTTTCTCCAACCAGGTGTACAATGGTATATTTACAGGTTAAAAATAAAAAACCCGTTCTGATCCCCAGGACAACACAATGCCACACTACACAGACTTCCCCATAGATTTCAACTACATTATTTATTTTTACAAACATTTGCTTTTTCAGGGCCTAAGCAAACAACTAATGTTACGAACACTGTAAACATGCATTTCTTTAGTGTATTTCACATTATTTACTGTCCTTTCACTGTGCATTTTCACATAAATAAGTCAGGCAGGAGAAACCATCCCATACTATTCAGTATGTCTTTCTTATGCCAAATGTAATCCTGCTAGCTGGTAACAACCCTTCTGCAGGGTTTTTAGTTACAATCAAGTTACAAAAATCTTGGTTTTAGTTACAATCAAGATTAAAATACAACTCTCTCAACTTATCTAAGAATGAACTCCATGCAAGAGAAATACAATCTTACTCTCATCCTTCAATCCTTTTGCTACTCAAACACTCCTGGAGAAGAGTAAATCCCCTTTAAAAGGACATCCGAATCCTTGAAATTTCCACCAAAATTTGCTCAAGATATATGTTGCTGGTGCAGCGTAAGCCACCTTGGGTCACTTTGTAGTATTTGGGTTCTTCAACCCAGATCCCTTGGACAGTAACAAGCTAAAGTTCAACAGTAAATTACCACAATGCTGAGCTGCTGGCTTGTGGCAGCCGTGTCTTGCTGCTGGCTTCAGCCACAACTAGAACAACTTAAGCTTTGTTGGTGGGGGAAGATGTAGGACTGAGACCACTGTGTTGAGATTTCAACCTGAAACTACAGGACTACATGTGGTACGTGCATTGCTTTTGCTGAAATACTTGAAATAAAGCATATGGTTTAAGTTGTTTGTTATTCCTTCTCTCCCCATACTTTGTTTTAAATCATGTCCAGGTAACATAGCACATACCCGTTTAACTCTTAGGCTCCGCCGTTCTGTGGCATTTCTCACAAAGAGAGACTTTTTGGCTAGTGTTGAGCTGTCACTGTCACTTCGATTCAACTGTCAAAATGTACATAACAGAGATATAAAGCATCTTCATATACAAATACATCTGTATTGATATAACCAGTTAGAAAACCTCAGTGTTGATATACATGTAGGTCATTCTTAGTATAAAGTAAAAACTTTTTCAACTAGAATAATCTGCTCTAAAATTCTATTCCTAAACTAAGACAATCATTCATAGAATCATAGAATAGTTTGGGTTGGAAGGGACCGGTAAAGGTCTTCTAGCCCACCCCCCCTGCCGTTGGCAGGGACATCTTCAGCTAGATCAGGTTGCTCAGAGCCCCATCTAACCTGACATTGAATGTTTCCAGGGATGGGGCATCATTGATGTTACTGAATGAATAGTAAATAGACTCTTCAGGAATGCAAGGAAGGTAACTATGGTTATGAAGTACTGCCAAATCACTGTCTGGCTTTTATATGTCTGCAGATTATAAACTATGGATTTCATTTACCTGGGGTAGGCTTTTAACAGATTTACTGCAGGGAAGGTAAATTACTGTAGACATGCACCTGTCCAGCAAATGGTACTTTTGTATTATCATTATTTGTAACAAGCATAGGTGTGCCTACAGCTTCCTTCAAAAGCATTTCCTGCTTCTCAAAAATATGTACCACAGCTTGGCAGTAGTTTCTTCTTAATTAGAGCATTAGTTCCACATACATCAGTGCAGACTGATTGTTAGATGCATCAGCATGCATGGTAGTAACTTTCAAAGAAAACAGAAGCATCTGTCTGCAGGATATTTACTTCACCTCTTCAGAAAAGGACAGACGAAAAGAATCATTCTGCTAACATTTCAATAACCAAAGCCAGAGCCCTAAAGCATGCTTACATGGTTGACTGGGAGTTGGGGGTGAGAAATACAACCTCTTGCAATATGAATACACCTCTCGAGAGACAAATCTGTCTTTTCACTATGGAGCCACTACTGGGAACTCACCCCTGGATATGCACAGGTGGCTATCATCACTGACATTCTTTAAGCACTTTTCAAGGGATATTTTCAAAGGCACCAACAGGCTTTGGGTCTGTCCTTTAGGCCTCAAAAAACTTTCGTGTTTCCTGTAACATCGTATGAGAGCAGGTGCTTTCTTAAAGCTAGGCCATCTCTTCTGAAAAGAGAGGAGCTGGCAGTTAGCCAGAGCATATCCAACACATGCTGGATATGCTTGCGGTGCGAGCTGGGGACTAGGACTGGGGAGACCCGTGTTGTTCAGCCCTCTCCGTGGATTCGGATGCAGCTACACTGCCCACGCTTGAGCCCCGACAGTGGACTGCAAGTACTTGTGAGGCTGCAAAAGAGTCATCTGTGCAAACATGGGTTTCTCCTAGGCTACTTTGCTTCCAGGAAATACTGTACACAATGAGAAAGAGAATGGTTTATTCAAGTTATGTTTTTTTAGAGTCTGGCTTCTGGCAGCAGGTATGTAGCAATGTTCAAAGCTACAAAAGCCCAATACTTTTCCAGATGCAAAAACCTCAGGAGTTTATACTAACTAAACTATTAGAGCAACTAGCGTTACTTCCTGTCGAAGACCTCCACACGCAGTAAGCTAAGGCTACATTTTTTTGCCAATGCAACTAATTTCCAGTGTACAGGAATTAAGATGAAGGCTAGGTTCTGAATTCAGCCAATACTCTGTCCAAATTATGTAAAGATTGTTACAAAACAATCTGCTGTGTTTCATTCTGGAGGGTATATGGAATAGTTATTTAAGTATGTAGATTCTGACCATAGGTTTTTTTTTTTTTAAGCCAATGATAATCACAGAGAAGTGATCAACTTTAATGTTCCAAATGATTAAGGCAACCACCTCTAATGTAACTGGAGAAGAATTAAAGCATAAGTGTTTGTTTTTTTTTTTTTGTATTTTTTTGTGGGTTTTTTTTTGTTTTTTTTTTAAGTTATACTTGTGTGAGTAACCTGTAGAAACTAAAGATCAAAAACAAACTGCCTTTTCTAGGGTGTCTTTAATTAAAATCTATAGAGCTCGTAATCCATGCTTAAATCTTTAAACACATGATTTTCAGAGTTATGTTTAGCAGCAACAGGGCTGATAATTTAAATCTTTTTTTTTTCCATGCTACCATAGATCTAGGGAGACTGGAGAAATTTTTTGCCAAAGCCATGTTTAAAACTCAGCCCCTAGGCAGCGCTCACACATCTTTCAAAGATGTAATTACAGCAGGATTTGGGCTGCCCAGGTTTAAAACCAGGTGAGATACAAAGTGAGATTTAAAATTGATGACTGAGCTTTCCACACTGTTACCCTTAAATGGTTACATTATTAAAATATGGTAATGCAATGGCAGTTTACAGTGAACTCTATTCTGCGTTTTAACAAATTATTTTGCTGTGTGAGAGCTGTAGTTGCTGACGTGTAGTGAAACACACTTTCTGCAGCCAGCCAGCACAGGAATGTGTGTTACTTCTCTCCAATGGGATGTATTTTTGCCCTAGTAAAGGTGTTTTACAAGAGTATGCAACTCTGCTGAAAGTCAATTCTACTATGCATCAGGTCAGTTAGGGGAAGAAAGAACCTAGAGAAAGCCCAGGCTCTGCCTCTTGCAGGGAAAACTGGTACATGACTCGCTGTCATTAATGCATCATTCCCAAGAAGTTAAATGACTCTCTAGTTAATAGCTTTTCATTCCAAGTGTTTCTCCTCTTACCCTACAGATGTATTGGTTCCGCTCGCCTGGAGAGAAGGTTTGTGAGCGCACTATCATGCTGTTCCTGACAAAAGGACGCTGTCTTGAGCTCCAGCTGGCTCGGTCCTTGGGTCGGACTGTTGCGTTCTCGTTAACCGATTCCTCAGTGTTAGTCTCTTTATCAACCTATGAAAAGGAATTTAGTTTATAAGAACTACTATATCCAGACACATACCTCTACATAGTTTTTGTGCCTTTGAATTTTACAAGCATTCTTGTTACCTTGCAGCGGATGGAAAAAGACCAGCAGCAAAAAGCATCTTGCACATACAGAGGAGCTATGCTAAGTAAAGAAACACAAAATGCCCAGAATGCTTACCAGTGTCTGGGGAGTCTTTGAAGGTACTCTTTGTATGCGGCAAAACCAAAGCTTTTGCAGAAAGGCCTTTGCTGCCCTGCAGATGGTCTGATGCAACCATGGCGCAACAAGTGTTTTGCTTTGCCATTTACAGACATTATTATTATTATTATTATTGCGCATTTATATTTAGATTTATTTTGTTCTGCATTTGCAGAACAGCATGGTTCTGCCATGCTAGAGATGGTGCCTAGGCACCTATGCACTGAAAGGGGCCGCTGGGAAAGTTACATTGCCCAGGTTCTTCCAGACGTACTGTCGTATATCCCCCAGGCCCCAGCAGCAGGGCTGCTTCACAGCAATCTGCAGAGCTGCACCAGCCTCGTGAATCCAGGGAGAAGACACTGCTAGCTGCTGTCCCTCAGAAGGGCCTGCTGCCTACTACAGTTGCCCCACACGTGCCACAGGGAGCCTCAGGTGCCAACATCCCCACAGGTGGTGCAGCTTTTGCTTACATGCAGCAATCATCTTGACAGCCCAGCTAGAACAAGCACTGCAGCAGCTGGCACATCTCATGTTACCGATATGCACTGGGGCATTTTCTTCAACTTGGGTGATTTAACGAGGTTCGTGGTTTTCAAGGTGCATGTGATAAATACAATGACCTAAATCACACAACTGCAATCCTGAGAGGATCTGGCCCACAAAGATCCATACTGTGGCTGGCTTTACAGTGAGGTCTGCTACGTCTTTCACTCACTGTCCAGGTCCGTCCAGCCCGGGCTTAGCAAAACACTTATGTGCATGCCTAACCTTCAGATGTTGTCCTTGATGTCTCCCCTTGCCGAGTTAGGGCTTTGATCTATATTTGCTTACTACCTAGTAGACTGTCAGTCCTTTTAATACCATGGCCTTAGCTCATTTGGCATCTTGCCACATTAATTGGAAGTTAATTACAATTTCCAGCAAATCCACTGAGGTGTTGAACTTTTGTTTTGTCACAAACTTGAAGGAACGAGAGGTCATTCTTTGCCTTTTTACCTTTGCTATTTTACAGAACCTGTGGGTTTAATGCATGCAACTGTTTTCATTAAGATGCAGAAAGGTGTTCTAAAAATTTTATTTCTAGAATGTGTGCTACCCACATCAGGGATATGTTTACTAAAAATTTACTAAAAGTGCTTTCAGAAAGGTGGAATATAATTTAAAGTGAACAGTTAACAAGAACCTGAATCAGAATTTGTTATGTTTAGTGTGTGGGTAGTTCAACAGTATATAGTTTAATACACATTTTGGAATTTTCTGTTCATTAATCTTTCCTCCTCTTCTCTGCTAAGCCAGTTTTTGTATTTCACACACTAAAATAAAAGGGAAGAAATAAGGAAATCCCCTCATTGGTTTAAAGATCTTCACCCTTGTTCTGTCCTTCCCGCTGTTTATCAGATGAATCAGGAAAAAAAAAAAGGAAACAATGAAACACATGTGCAGAAATAGTTTAAATATGCACAGGTTGAAGCTACTGAACTGCACTTGTATTTTGAATATTCTCCCTATGCAACAAAAAAGTGGAGATAGACATTTTTAGTTAATTGTCTTTGTCTTAGAAGTTCTGCCTAGCATGTCTGTTAAATGCCCTCTTCATAGTTCAGAAGTGACCACACCAATTTCGTTAAAAGTACACACTGAGAAGTGCTACAGCAAAGGCCACATCAAATTGTAAATGCTCAGATGCAGCAGACTTCTGCATTAACTGCTCAGAAATAGATCTTCAGGCACAGTAAGGAACGCGTATTTTAAGATATTCACCAGTGTTAGTATTACAGCAGCTTGCTGGCTTTCATGGGCCTCATCACTGTTCTCTCTGTCCTTGTCTTCATTTGTTTCTGGTGCATCAGTGAGTAACCCCATGTCATCAGTACAGCTGCCTTCTACTGCCAGCTTAATGCCATCTTCCTCTTCATCCACAATTTCATCAGAGGCTTCTGCGAGCATTTCTAACCTGTATGAACAGACGTAGCCAAGGCTTATTCTCAAACTGAAAAAGTCCAACCAAGAAAGATATCAGAAGGCCTAGGCCTTCACCCATGTATAATGTATGCATTTTCCTGACAGGGAAAACAAGAGTATCCCCCAAATGCTTCCATTAAGTTCACATGAAGGCAAATTTCATTATATGCTCCAATAAAACCCAGCAAGCTCTACTACAGTTCACCTTCAGGATCATTATGACAACACTGCACTACATTCAATAGCTGTATGTTGATAATGTTGAAGGATTTTGGTTGCAATAAATTTATAAAACAAATGAGTGAGTCTCCCCTTCCCCCAGTACAGCATGTATTTATTTCTACACCGCAGCTAAGAAACTGCACGGGAACAGAACTCAACATAGCGATTTAGCAATTTAGAAGCTCACAACTTCTTCAAAAGCAAGACCATCAATGGAAGCACACACACACTGACTTTGTCAGACAGCAGCTCTCCTTTCAAATCCTATTAGTTGCTTATTATAGTTAATGCAACTAATATTTGATATGAGACATTCTAGTACACCTCCAGTAGCTTAAACTCCCCAAGTGATTTCACAGGAAGATGTACATGGAACGGAGGATCATCAGCAGTAGGAGTTAACAGAGCAGCCAAGACACTGTAAACTTAAAAGAAGGTGAATGAATTGACCACACAAGAGAACGAGACTTGACCCCAATTCCAGTGGTGGTGAGACACTGCAACAGGTGGCCCAGAGAAGTTGTGGATGCCCCATCACTGATCTAGTGAAAGATGTCCCTGCCCACGGCAGGGGGGCTGGACTAGATAATCTTTAATGGTCCCTTCCAACCCAAGCCACTCTATGATTCTATGATCTCCTTCGAAAGTACAGCCTTTTCATCTGTCTAAGAGGAATGAGCGGAATCATTCAGGCATGAACAGTGAGGGAGGAAAAGTTGCTTTACCAGTCTTCCTCAGAGCCCCTTTGCTCCTGTTCCTCCTCCTCCTCATCGTCGTCTTCAGCCAGCTCTTGTTCTACTGCTTCCAGCTCAGCAGATGTCCTCTCCAGCAGAGCTGACACGGCATCCTGCTCACAAGGAAAGAGAAGATGAAACCAGAATTGAGTGATACATAACATAGGTAAAAAAATGACAACTCTTGCAAGACCTGCATTACCCTGCTGCTCCCTGATGCCAGCAAAAACATGACTCAGATCACAAGTGTAAGGGGTTGAATTGCCAGTGTGTAGCACACTAAGTGATTGTTTTTATACAGAGTAAATCTCAATCAGAAACAGGTTGTTTGTAAAACGATAATGCAATCAAATATGCTCCTGCCATCCTTTAATGTCTCATCTCTCTTTCCCTCTCATACTCGTAATATCCCTAGGTAAAAAAAGGTTGTTCTTAAAAGTTACGTTTTTTAACGTAGTTGTCTTAAGGCGGTATTAAAGCAGAAAAGCTTATTTAACCAGAAGAATTAGCATGTGTTTTGCATAAACAGCATTTTCAGTGCAATGGCTTTAACTATGCAAATTCATATAATTAATAATTAGCAATTTTTAATGTGTGCATATGAAAATCAATGGTAAACTTAAGGAAGCTCTTCAATAACATTCTTTTTAAAATGAAACACAGCTGAAGTGTTTCAAATTGGAGTGCAATTTTGTATCCCACTAAGAAGCATCAGCCCTATCCACACTTGCTAATAAGTCTGAAACCCCCTATAGGACCTAGTCATGCACAAAGTCACCAGAGAGAGAAGAGCCTGCAAGACAACAGGGTCTTGGACCTGCAGGGGAGGACAATTCACATATTCAAGTAACCACAGTAGAACAGCACAGTTAGAGTCTATGGCTTTTTTCTTGCTATTACAGTAATAGCCAACACATTGCTCACCAAGTCCAATGAGTCCGATGACTGCTTGCTTAACAGAAACACGGATTCTTCATTTTGTTGCTTGGTTTTTTTTCCAGGAATTTGCTTGCAAGGCAACAGGTTGTACCACAGAGTACAAGTCTCATCAGAAAATGATAAATCTGCCAGACTGATCTGAGTCCCAGCCTGCACAAAATAAGAAAAGGGAAGAAAATTGTTTAAATTTTTTTTTTTTTTTTTTTCCTGCAAGACAGCTGAAAATAAATTCTACAGTATTTATCATGTAAAATAGGGAGCACAAATTTGACATGAATCTTAATTCCCTTTTTAACTGTACAATTTTCTATTTCCCTCCACTT
Source organism: Oceanodroma leucorhoa (assembly GCA_030449065.1). NCBI lineage: Eukaryota > Metazoa > Chordata > Aves > Procellariiformes > Oceanodroma > Oceanodroma leucorhoa. The sequence continues at coordinate 8,475,481 of JASVER010000005.1, read as the reverse complement.
CTAGCTAAAATAAACAAATAGAAGTACACGGCAAAGTCCTTCATATCGTCCATTCTGCCATCTTTTATTTCAGTCTGCAAAATTTCTCCCCACATGCACACACACAAACCCCTCTATATCACTGTAATGCACACGTCTGCTTTCTATAGCGTTCAGTAATGAAAACCTGTGTCAATGAAACCTGCAGCGTCAACTCATGGAGCAGCAAGTTTCAGTCAATTTTTCTTGTTCCACCACAAAAATCATCAATACGGCAAACAATAACAGATGACTTGTTTGCTCTAACCAGTGAAGAAGCAGATGAAAAGACAGTAGAGGAGATTAAGAAACCCCTTCATCTGGACAAGCATTGACATCCACCAAGTTGGCACTCTGGGAAAACTTATGAAGTACTCGTGTTTGGGCTGTGCCTCGGAGATTAAAATCCTCTGTTCTTTGGCAAAGCAAATCATCTTCACAGCTACTGGGCTGCATACAAAGCTCTTGCCAAGACTCTGGTCACGTTGCCCAGAGCTTTCTGTTGGGGGTGGTACTCCCAACTCTTTCTTTTGATTTTGTGATTAACCCTTATGCCTTTGGTGGGGTTTTTTTGTTGTTGGATTTTTTCTTCACCTTTGTATCCTGCATTCTGTTGCATGTTTGTTCTGCTGCCCTTCCCTTACCTGAGCGGAAACCTCTTACATACTGAAAAATGCCAACACATTCCCCAGCAATTAAGTTAACTTCTACATTTTTGAAAGTGAGAGGCTGTTCCCAGTAGTCGGAGCTGATGAACCCCACCAGATTCCAGCATCTCTTCAGCACGTTGCAACTAAAAATCTCGCTGTGCTACTAAGTCAGACTCATAGTGAAAAACTAAACTGCGCTGTACCAGACCATGCAAAAGCAATCTGAAAGTAAATGAAGCATCGCTAATTAGGTGATGACCACAATTAACAACAAAATTATAAAAGTGCCAGTTTCCAATAGGCTGGTCTATGAACGTCATGCCTCTTTATTATTTCTAGAGATTATAAAGACTAAAAATAATCATACAATCTACAACAACGTGCAAAAATGTGATTTAGTTTGTTCTTTGTGATAAGTTGTGGTAATGAAGGTTTGCCTTTTTTTTTTGGACTTATTGTGGCTCTTATTCAGCTTTTACTTTAAAATCTAGTGTTAGAGTAATGTTGCTGTTAGAGTAATGTTGCAATGAAGTTGATGGTTTTTTTTTATGTATAAAACTGCAAAGATGGAATATCAATCTGTAATTAAAGGGTTAAAAGTAATGCAGTGTTATAATTATTAAAACACCACCTACAACTTCCATCCAGGACTAGATTCTGTATCAGGAATTTCAGAGAAAGGTAGTATTTTAAGTACTACAGCAACAACCAAGTTATGCTTCAGTTTGTCTCCAAGTACTGTGGAATTTTAGCAGCCTCGACCATCAAAATAAGAGGGGACACTATAAACAAATGCATGCCAAAAAAAGGCAGAAATAAAACTGCATACCAAGCATTCTTCCCGACGACTTCTACTGACAGCACACACATCTACTCTCAGCGTCTTCTGTAGCAGTGTTACTTGGGAAATGGCTACTCTGAATATCTCGTTGAATAAAATGGTTTCCATGGCAGGATGAACTTTTGTGCGGAACAGACAGCTGATATCAGTTGAGGATGGAAGTACTGCTACTCTAATATACCTGCCGGAAAGAAAACAAAATCTTTACCTGTATTTAGACTAGCACTTGCTGGTGACACGTGATAGAAGTTGACCCCATCGACTAAAGGACTGTGTAGCAAGAAAAATGAAACAGCAACGAATCAGAGATGGAACGGAAAAGAGGTGAAAAGAGGAGTGAGAAACTCCTCTGCCCCTTGCACAAACATTTCCCAAAAAGGAATTTCTGTGCCTCATAAGGTAGTAGCAAGAGAGGTAGCTATTTCTGTCTCTATCCAAATTTATCCTCTGGTTTAGCACTGTGAACACTGAGGATCGTGTCGCAGATGGGAGGAAAAAGGTCTTAATGTTAATTAAAATATGAGAAAAATTTGGGTGGATGTAAAAATTAAACTCTTAGAACGATGTGAGCAGCACTGAAAAGCAGTGACGTCTTTTAATCTTTTAAAGAAACAAACAAAACAAAACCTACAAAGAACCCAGAAAACTACGGAAAATGAGGAAGAAAATAGCTAGGCCCATAGCTGCTTAAGATCAATTTATAATATATTAAGTGAGACTTAGAAGAATGCATCTTGCAAGCCTAAGCTTAAGCACAGGGAATAACTTGAAATTGTTACACAGCTGCATTCTTTTTATAGAACAAATATCAATGGATATTATGTGGATAAAGGTAATACTTGCTAACTTGCAGGTCTCGCTTTAGTAGTAGCTTGATAAAGACATGCCTAATGCAATTTGTACATGTTATTTACCTATTGCACAGCTTCTCATACACATGAATGAGCATAGTAATTGTTTTGCATCTTTTCTGTGTCTATGCATTAGCCTATTTCTGGTATTGGCTTTAAATATAATTGACATCCACTGTAGAATAGAATGCAGTGAAGCTCGCTAAAGCAGGAAGAAAAAGCGGGCCAAAGAAAATTATTCTGGAAAAAATTTGTTCTCCCAAAATTTATAGTACTATTGCTATATTTTCTGGTAATGACTTCGTACATACTGTTATTATTATTAAAAACTTAGTTTTACATTAATTAAACCAAAAGAAATTAGGTCCGTGAGAAATTTGATTTTGTTATTTGAATTCGGGCATAACCTTTATCCCCCAATTATGCCAAACTTCTTGGGATAAAAAGTAAGACCTAAGATGTTTAGTTCGCATGTATAGCCTGGACAGCAGGTATCCAGCATTTTGACAAACCATCCCAAAGATAAGTGGTAGTGTAATGTAATTCCGGTAATGCTGCTGCTGTATTCACGTAAATGTAGGTGAGCAATTTGCATGGTCTACTGAAAACAGCCATTTTAATAGATTAAGCAATTAGGAAACATTTAGAAAAGAGGTAGGAATAGAAGATACAGTATATTAAAAGTATGTTTAAAAGGTGGTTCATTGGAGCTTCCTTTTAATAACCGTTAGCCAATTTATTGGCATCAGGCCAGAATGAGGGGTAAACAGAGAAGTAAAAGATAAATTGCTCACTGGTTTTGTTTTACAAGAGTTTCATTTTAATTAAAAAAGTTAAAAAGTCAATGCCTCAGATTTTCCTGTGACAAACCTATGACTTCTCAACTGATGAAAAAGTGATCCTGACACAAATAAGTATTCGGCTAGGCTCTACCTACTCTAAAAGTGAACAGCTTTTACAAACAGTGTGGAAACAGATATCAGTAAGACCTCATATCAAATCTATTCCTCTGTGTGTAGAGGTTCAGTAAAGTACTAATCTATCCAATCTGACGTTCTAGAAAGTACAGCATAATTTTCCAGACCCAATTTTTATCACTGTACGTATCTGTACAGTATATACATACATGCACACAATGGCAAATGACAGAAAAAATGCTATTTGCAAGGTCCTTCCTTTACCCTGCCCTTTCTTTCTCCTTGTTTTAGGTAGCTTTAGTTTTATTAAATTTTTTTAGCAGCAGCAGGTCTGGACTTCTGCACTGAAGATGCTTTACTACTAATTACAACTTCATACTTTAATTCCTAAAAAGATGCCAGCTATGACCTAATTTTATCTTACTGAACATTTTGTTGACATTCTTTTTATATTCTACACTATCTATTTTTCCTCTCAGCTGTGTCAGTTTATCTTCTATAGTTTTTCTATGTTCTTGTGCTAAATGCTAGTGGACGTGGAAGGTCAGCAGGGGAAAGATGGAGGTTAGACAAGGAAGGATGGTAGTAGACCATTTTATTATTAAAAATTTGTTATTAAAAACAAACAGAAAAATCCAACCAGCACTCAGGCCTGTATCCCTATACATCCTTTCCATATTCAGTGGCTTCCTATTGATCTGCCAATCAAATTCAAGGTGATGGGGGATAGGAGGAAGGGAACCAGCAAGAAAACCAAGTTGTCCAAGGATTGGTTATGTTCTACTCTAATCTTATTAAGCTTCTCAACAGTTTAAGATAGCTTTCCAGTCTGTAAAAAAGCTCACTGAAGTACAAGTGTCCCCAAGGAGCCAAGGCAAGCTGTACTTATTTGTACAGATGAGAGTTTTGGATTAGAACTTCAATGGTAACATTTTCTTATTCAGGCATTTTTGTTAATTTCCTATATACAATTTCCACTGTAATTACTTTTAGACCTTTCCTGTCCAATTCAACCCAAGAACTAATTCTTAACAGACCTCCAAGCTCCAGTTGTTAGGGAAGGTGTATCTCAATGTGGCTGTGCTTGTCCACTTGCAATTTATCAAATTACCCCTTACCTTTAAAAGCTCACTTAGAAGACACATACTATTTTAACATAATTTTACATCTAAATGCCACATAAATGTAGAATGTCAACGTTCTGAGCTGAAAGAATGGCAAAGTATCAAAAGAATGTTTTTAGTAACCTCAGAATAGCTGTTCTGCACTCGCAAAGCTACAGAATGTTTAAAAACACTAAATGAAGCATTATTTTAAAAAAATCTTTTTTGTTCCACTTTAGTGGAACATACGAATTTCCTGATAACTTCTTTTTCTTGCAGCATTGCTGGAATATGTAAAAGCTAACTACTACTACAGTCTGAAATGTTTTAGACATGTTTTAGTGCTGTTAAGCAGTAAATCAATCCATTCCTTTGGAGAATTTGTACAATTTATTATTGTACTCTCATATTGCAACACACTGCTCAGTGATTGTTTGACTTACACTTTAGAGCCAAGGGGGACAGAATACGCTGGAAGATTTCTGAGCCGTACTATGATTATCACAAAACTTGAATTGCTGTGGTCGTATCTGTTGAAGAAAGGACAACATGAGGGAAGTTTACTATTCGCATTTATGTACGAACAGAAATATTCCCTTTGCTGGTCACTCACCTGAGTCCTGTTTCTACCTGGGCAGCCTCTACAGTTGTTGCATCATCTTCACTATATACAGTGTCCTCAGTTTCATTTGGTCTAGGGCAAACAGGCAAATACTCAAATTTAGGAAAATTATAGTTAGCTTTCAGCAATAATTAAGGTAATCGTACACAGAACGCACATACATTCTCCTGAACAGGCTGATGTAATTACAGCACGCACTCCAAATGAGAATTTCAGAGCCCCCACAATAGCAATGCCTGTTTTAGGGACAGTTGCTGCCTGAACAGTTTGACAACTCCAATAATGAGTGGAAAGGCCTCAGGCTGATTACTGAAGCAGGCCAAACTAACTGGCAAGAGAAAAACTCATGACATTTTCCTATACATACTTAGTACTTCTTTATCCCTCTGAATACAAAATTGGAAATTAAAATTTGTAATAAACATCAGACCACACGTAAACTGGATATGAAATACTGCTTTGGAGAATATTTGAGAAACAGAAGCTCTGTAAAATAAAGAGGCTTCTGTGCAAACAAGAAGCATCTTTCCTCTGAGCCTGTTTTCAGAAGCATTCAAAGAACCAAAGGGACTCAAGTCTTGCAGCTGAAGAGCAACTCTAGCGTTGAATGGAATTACAGAGAATCCATGTGGCAAAATCATTTCCAGTCATTTTCTGGGAGGTTTGAGCAAGGATGTGGTATTAATGTGTTTCATTGATTTTTAAAACTAGACTTTTGGGATCAATAAACAACATCAAGATAGAAAATGTCAAGATAGGAAATGTGGAGAATGACACAGACATCCCACACCTTATCAAGACATGACAGCATTATTTTAGGACTCTGCATTTAGAAGTTTCCTTTTTACTACTCATTTCCTGGCTGATGGCTAATTTGATAGAGTGTATGTATTTCCTCCCCCGCCTTAAATTACTCAATAGAAAGGACTGGTCTATACAGCAGAAATGACTGTACTGTAACTTCAGGAGCACACTGACAAACTGTAAGTCATACCAAACACAATGCTCATAAAGACACTTCTACTAAACATAAGCAACTCTCACAGAGATACTCATTACCTCTTCACTACTTCCTGCTCAGTAAGAATTAAGAGTATCCACACCTGGAGCTATCATGGAATAACTAGTGTCTGTAAATCTTAGCTTGCACAAATGGCAATAGTTTCCTTTTGTACATAGCCTTAGGGGATGCAACTGTCACCTTTTCTCTCTTCCTGAGTAACAACAGGAAGACGACAGCAATTTGTTCTGTTTTCCACCTATCCCACCACTTGCAGTCATTGGAGAGGACAGCTAAACACTTGCTCCACTGAACATCCACAGCTTTTGGTCCAATGTCTGTTCATTTCTATCCACTGAACTTATAACTGGGGCAGACAGTAAGTTTTGATCACAGCGGCTCAGAATTGAAACAAAATGGAAAGACAACAATGGTTATTGAACCAAAATACACAGTCACAGCCACTCACTCAAATGAAGGCTGAGTTTTTAATAGATGGGAATTTCTTTCAGCCTAAGAAGTTGCATTAGGTCTAACAACACATGGACGAAACTAATACTAGGATTCAGACTTCAGGGTGAAATCTGGGTCCATGACCTAAGATGAGATTGAATGGCCATTCTAACACTTCAGGAGGAATCCCTTTTGTATTTCAGCTTTTTTACTTGGTCTCATCTACTTTATTGCTGAAGTCTTTGTGAAAGACTTGACAAGTAGAAGTAATTTTATCAGAGGCCAATAAAAGCCATTTGTGATACCATAGTGTACCTTTACCTGTCCTAATAGAAAAGCATTTAGCCTGGCAACAGAAGGCATGCATCTACGTCTTTGTAACCATCCTGCTAAAACATCTCTCTGAATATTCAAAGGGACAAAAAATTCTTAATGTCAATAACTTGCCAAAACTGAGGTGAAAAATAAAGATTTTGGTTTCTCTCATAGTCTTCTGTTATGCAGTCTGAAGTTCATTGCTCTCACTGCCGGAAAACAGTATGAAGAATCCTGTAGAAGTTATGTCTTATCAAAAAGCAACAGTAGTGAATCCATTTCTTGTATCCCGTTCACCACAGTGAAGCATGAATATTAAACCCTAACCTGGATTATTTTTATACGAACATTACAACTGAGGATTTTCCTATCTTTCCTATATCCTCTTTCTTTTAAAAATAAAATATTCAAGCAAAATGCTATGCTAAACAAACCAAGAAGTAACAAGAGTCACTCTGAGTCAATACAGCCACATGGCAGAACCTGTATAGTTTAAATACAGTTTTTCTCCTAGGAAAACTAGCAAGAAAAAAAAAAAAAMCAGGATTAGAAGGTAGCATATTAATGCTACTCAACCAAGTTACACAAGCACTCTAATGCAAATTTATTAGCTCAAAAAAGCAATCAAACTTAATTGTTTGGCAAATGTGCCCTCCTTTCAATATGAAAGGACAAAATATTATAAAAAAGGCAAGACCAATAAACTGCTTATACTGATATTATATAACTGCTGATAGACATATTTAAATTTTTGGTGGAACGACTTGCATTATTTCTCAAACCTACTGTTTCACAGAAGCTTCATATACACCACTATCTCCAGCTACAGACTCATCAGACACGGCAGCAGATACACAAGCTGTTTTTTCCTCAAGCAGGTGACTAGCTGTTCTTCGCGGTAAGTCAGCACCTGCAAAAAGAAAGAAGAATGAAAATTAGTCCAAGAGATTAATAGTCAGAAAGCGAGAGGTGCATAGCTTAGAAAGTTGTCAAGCTGAAAGTGGTGACCCTTAACTGAATATCACAGAGCAGTTTTGTTCCACATCATTAAACATTCTGAGTCTGTACTGCTGTTACCACATATTCTGGCTAGGGATATAACCAAACTGATGAACTTGAAAATGTACAACTATTATTCCTTCCCAGAGATACAGGCTCCTATCATCACCCATATCTGTTGAGCTAGTTATTATCCTTCATTATCTTCATTATTAACCCTCATTATCCTGATCTTTAAACCTGTATTTGCCATGTTCACATTCTGCACTGGAGTAACACTTCAGCTACATGCAAAGTGATTGCCTACTGTGTATTAAATATTCAGAAGCTCTCTCCCCAGTGATATAACTGCTAGAAATTAAAAATCCCCTCTGGTTTACTATCATCAAAAACTTCTCAGGCTACAGACTCTTTACTATCAACTACTACTTAGCTTTAATCTTCCAACTCGCATTCATACGCTAGCGTCATGCAGTGAAGAAGCAGCATTCATGGAAAGCCACGTTTCTGCAGCATAGTAAGTTGAGGGCCTATGCAGTACTTTTATCTGCCAAAGGGTGAGGATATTGGTATGCGTTATCATCCCCAGCTGAATCATGACTCCGCATCTTGTTAAGATGTTTAAAATGTAAGGCTTCAGATTAGATGATTGATTGCTGCATTTGTGCTTTTATTTATGGCAGTAGGAATGCTTTTTCCTTGATGATGAAGTGCTCTTTCTCTTCCTCCCCCACCATGTGAGGGGTGAAGGTGATGACACGATTTATTGATTACCCTTAGGAATTACCACAGCAGCCTGAATTGACTTTGACAATGACAGAGACTGACTGTGGAAGAACTACATGATATCCCAGCTTGGTTTCTGACAGCAGGGACACGTGCAGAGGAGCAAATATCTGTATAGCTCACCTGTACAGAAAGGTCAGAGACAGACAGAGAAGCAGGTGAGCGCTGCTCTAAATAGCCAGTGCAGATTGTTACATGAAAATACCAGCTATACTGTCTTTAGGTATGTTTGTCTACCTCCAAGTTAAGATTCAGAAGTATTCAGATTTGTAGTCTTGTAAAACTTAAAGTGTGTGGGCTGAAATTTTCCATGCAGGTTTTATGCCTCCAGCTGAGTTTGTTGAAAACCTTACCATTCAGCACTGCAGCAGTTCCAAGAATGAAATTGAAGTAGAAACACCGAACCAACCCCAGGTCTATGTCTCACTGCTAGTGTACTGAAGCCTCACCATGAGGCCCATTTTACTGTGGACACTAGAGGTGCTGAAGCATAATTAATTAATATCTGRCTTTTCAAAATTTGAGTGCTTGTTTTGGCAGTCTTAATTCAGATTTAAAGATAATTTGTATCATATATATGACCCTACATGAGGAAGTATCAGTATGAAGAATCACAGGATGAATTCATGCCTCTGAAAATAATGATCTAAAGACATAAATTTAAAAAAAATAATTCTGACTCCTCATAGCCCTGTGTGTTCCCAAATTCCAAACCGCCTTAAATTCAGTTCTCAGACTAGATGAGTTGCAGTGAGCCAGCCCGACCAAAAGTTGTTAATTTGGAAATGATATGCTGCTGAAATATGGAGAGGAAAATTAATTATTTTTTCCATCTTTTATAATATGGCTCTAAAGCAAAATAACTACTGTGTTCCACTATACTGAAAAGACAAAGGACAAAATGACCCCCTCCCCACTCAAATCCCTTTCTGTATTTGTCCACTTTGCATTTCACAGGTTCAGACCACTAGGACATCAGTCAATTTCTTTTTTTCTTTCTGCCCAGTTGAACAAAGGGGGGACTCCCAGCTTGTACTATGTATAACACACATTTCTCTTCTGGTGCCACATTGCTCTGGTCAATACTGAAATTACTACAGTACTGCACTAAGCTAATCTAATTAACCAACAGATGTTACAACAATTCCAAGAGAGAGAGAGAGAGAGAGAGAGAGAGAGAGAGAGAGACATATAAATAAAAGCAAATTTCTTATAAAAATATATGTCTGTATTAGTATGTCCAGGTACTTTTATTAAAAACTGGAAAACTCCAGGCACAAGGGTTCAAGCTTGGCCACAAATCTGGACAACGCATTCTCTAGAGCTAGGTTGTATTTATTCTAAGACACCCAAACTCTTAGTTAGCCGCTTCACTATCAACTCAGGCCCAGAAACGTGGAGCTGGGTATGCCAGGTGCTGATCAGGTTTCAAATAGGGCTGCCAGTGCTCAGCACTAGTGGAAATCTCAGTTCTTCCTTGGGAAAACAGAGCCACTGTGTAACATAAACACACGAATGGTTTGCAACATACTTAAAGACAAGGACACAGAATGACACTAGAAGAGTCAATAAATGTGCACAGAAAGCACAACATACTGTCAACCCTAACAAAAGGCAGTAAAGGCAATGCTCAAAGACTGAGGACAAGCCATCAATTCTTGACAGCTGGGATTTTTGACGTTCTGACTCTGCCAAAGGCTTTGACAATCTAAGACAACTAAGTCTGTTGCATGGCTTTTACTGCAGACTAGAAGTGGAATTCATTACACCTAATCCAGCCATCTCAAAGTTAACTTCAACTAGTTACTAAGGATATCTCGATAACTCACAGGGTCATTCACCCCATCTTCCTTAAAGGGAAGTATGTTGTAGGATAAGATGACTCATCCTTTTGGAAGTTACCCACAGACTGTAGGGGGAGCCTAGACTAGCTTAGGAGCTCTGTTCTAACTCTGATGGATAAAAAGCTAAAAGCTATGAAACTCATGTTAAAAATGGGGAGAGTCTCACTGTAACTTACATGGCATGTGGTCACTTGTCTTTCTCAACCCACATTAAAAAAATGAACTTCAGAGCTTTCAGTGTCAGCAGATTCAAATAACTAGACATACATACACACATGAAAATTGTAACAAGATCTTAAGTCCAGAAAACTCTTTTACTGAGGATGTCAGTTTGTAACTTATTCTTCAGTAACAAACAAAGTATCTGGTTTCAAGTTACCAAAAACCAGCAGAGGGTATTTTTGCTGTATCCCCATACAGCCTGACAATACCTACCAACACCATGCATCTGTGTCTTCAAGATCCAGCTCCAGGTTTTTCTGTTATTTTTTCATGACAGAGTCTGCAATACGTGAATTTTCCTTCTAGCTATTGAAAAATGTAGATGGAATCATGGTGATCATAGCTCTCTGCACCCAAAACTAGAACTTATGTAACATCCCTCACAATTACTGACTGTCCACCATGGCAAAGGTATGCTGGTCAAAATACTCTTCAGTTACATGAGGTACCTCACCATTCAAGAGCCAGCTGTTAGTTCAAAATTTTCATGTAACATATACATTTAACATTAGATTTTTTAATTACCTGAACTTCCTTCATGTAGAGAAGGCAGAGGCTGCCTAATGCCTTCATTAAGACATTTATCATCTGTAGGAATCTGAGATCCCGCTCTGGCTTCAGAGTCCAATAATATTTGGTTCTCACAGAGAGTAATGCCTGCAAAATCACCCGAAAGGTCACAGTCTTCAAAGTCCGTAGTGAGGTGATGCAGAGGGGAATTCTGAGCCGACACTGAAAATGCAGCTTCTAAAACCAAAGGGGAGCCTGGGGGGGACAAGGAGGACAGCGAGGATCTGGAAGACAGTGATGTCACAGATTTGGGGGGTTCAGTTAATTTGGGATGGTCTGCAGCTGAAGGAGAGTCACTGTAACCCAGTCTCCCATGGGAACTGGCCACTTCATTTTCATGAATAGTAGTGATAGGCCCTGAAGGAATGTAACCACTTTTTTCTTGCAATATGAAGTCAAGTTTATACTGATAGTCCAAATCTGTTATTTGCTCGCCTTGGTTATAGTAGAGATCCATGGAGCTGAGCGAGTTTAGCGACCCTCTGCTTGACGTGTTCAGAGATCCCCGGCTGGATGCCAGAGATCCCAAACTGCTTCCTGAAGACACAGATAACGTACTAGCTGAGAGGCTGCAAAGGAAGCACAAACACTTACACTGATGTTACTAAACTAAACCAGCACAAAATGGTACAAGGAGAGATAAGATTGACTGGAGCAGCACTATAACAATTTACAACTGAATGCTGCTTGGGGCATTATTTATTTTAAGCACTCAGACTTGGTTTAGATCAGTGTGCCCAACCTGCACATCATCAGGGCAATTTATCCAGCCTACAGCCTGCTCCTAAAGCCCATTTTCTTCAGGAGAAGGCTGCAGATTGGACAAACTGGTCCGGCAGTAACAGCAGCCTTCTCAGCTGCTATATTCCCTCAAAGACCCGCTCCACCCTGGTGTGGGCACTCATGGGGTCAATGTGACAGGAATGGTTTCCCCAGGAAGGAAGTCATGGCAGCAGAGGAGTGCTGCCACCTCTGGAGCAATTTATGCAGCCTGCCCTCTGCCCAAGCACCTGGGAAAGATGGCAGCTAGGAGACAACTTACAGCAGAACTGCTTCACATGTGGAAGACAATACACACTCTACATGCACAGTAAATCCAACTACTTAAGCATGGCCAAGGCCGTAACATTCAATCCCTGAAGTGGTCAGGCAGTTGGACTAGATGATCATTGTAGCTCCCTTCCCACTGAAATAGTCTATTCTAGTCTAGTCTAGTCTAGTCTAGTCTATTCTATTCTATCTTCTCCTGTTAATAATAGAAGAAAAGGAGCCCTGCCAGGCTAGAGAAACTGTCACTGCCTTGGCTCAGGAGGACTCTGCTGGGGAAAAAAGTCAGGAAAAATAATTCAAGGCTGCCCCTTCTAAACACTTAAAAGATGTTTACTGAAAAATAACAGAGCTATCACATTTAAAAATGTTACCACTGGGCTAGAAAACTGCTTTTAAAAGGACAAAGAGACCCCCAAAAGTCCAAACAAACACGAGCACAAAATACTTTAAAAAATTATTTAAAAGATTCTCTTCCCAACTAATCACCAATCAAAACGTAATTTATGGGATCTGGCTGAGATGTTTGAAATAGCTAAGCCAGCCTAGATCCCAGGAATAGAATGGTATGGCTTACTGCGAGAGGACCTTTATAGAATGCTCAAAAACATTTTTCCTCTTAAAGTCCCATTTTGATTTCTAAGAGAATAGGTAAACATTAATGCAGTGTCTGATTGGCGTATCCCACTGGGATATGCAAGAAAATTCAGGATTTTMTAAATAAATATAATGGACACATAGTTTGGTAGCGCAGGGTACAGTCCAGAAGCGAGATAAACCCTTCCCTAGGACCAGTTGCATGTATCATCGAATGTTAGAATCCCCATCAGAGCAATGAGTTTGAGTTCACAGTCGCTGTAACTGATTACTTTTTTGTTATCACTATGAATTTCATAAACCCAGAGTCAGATTTTGAATCAATGACTGTCAGAAAAAAAATACCCTGCTGAGGATACATTTCTGTCTACAGAAAGCTTAAGTCAGAGTTGAAGTACAAAACCAGAATCAACTATTCACCTAAGTATTTACATGCACACATGTACTCATTATTACACAGAATAAAGTCTACAGTTCTAGTAACTTAGTTTAGACAGAACTCTGAGAAACCATTTGGTCTCCTCAGTGACAGGATTTTGAAGACATCACCAATTAGAAAACTCCTGATTTATTTATTTATTTACACTGAAGCAAAATAATGTCTGCCTGCTTAATTATGGAAGCTGTGCAAAAAATCCATTCAATCTAGTCTTGAGTGCTTACTGAAATTATAAAGGTACACCAGGTTTGCATGGTGGCAAAATGCTCGAAGCTATTATGCTTGCATTTTCTTACTTAAATATTAAACAAATTTTATTCAGCTTCCAACTAAGATAAAAACCTAAGAATGAAGTTTAGACAGCCAGGTCCACTAGACTGTTGTGGAAAACAGGATTTACATTATGCAGTACAGTCTCACCTCCTAAGTTGTGAATGCAAGTAAGTAGTTAACTTTGTAGTTTCTTCAAGTTTGTGGACCAACTCTTTTCTTCTCTCCTCCAATTTCAATCTGGAAAAAGACGTACATATAAGTATAGGAAAGCATTACAAAATAATCTGGAGGCTAAAATACTTTATAGATAAGACAGAAACAAAGTGAAGATCCCTCACATTTTCACCTGGTTGCCAACCACTAAAATCCAAGAGACTGTGTTAGCTTTCAGTCCTATCGTAAAACCCTAACCACTTCAGCAGAGTGACTTTACCTGCAGAATACTAAGCACTGTAACAAACCTGCTGAGTGCACAACCAAGCAGAGTGTTGGTACATTCACACTCTTCCAAGGGGAACATGCACCCAATAAGAGAGTAACAGATGACCACTGGGAAAATGGCTGCAACTTCAGGAAAATAGGATCTGCACTAATACAGTTTTAAAAAGCTATGCTGTAGACTGGCTCCTCACTTAATATAGTTTCAGCAAAAAACCCGTAAGAACACTAATATCAGTATTAGTTCTGATAATGCAAGAACTTGGGGTAGCACTGCAGGAAGTTTAAAATTAAAGCACTCCCTTTGATTTCAGTCTTCAAATAGAGACAAAGCACAATAAATCAAAGCAGCATTCAAGCGCAAGGTTTGGAGATCATGGACCGTATTTAGCAGTCCTTGGTAAAGATTTCTACCTCCCCAGCAGCTTTGTCATCAACTCAGAGCCACACAGCATTGTAATGCTCATTATCAATGTTCACCTTTATGAAAAAGCTGGATTTATTGCCTCCTGCACTGTTATGCAGCCTAGCTCTAAACCCACAAATGGTGGAACTCTCCCATTACTTTTGGCTGGCTACTAGCAGAAAGGATTCACTAACCTTTACAGTGATCTTTTCTTTTATAATTCGCTTTTATCACTCCATTTACAACACCAAATAAATTGCTTTCCCTCAGTGGATTCAGCTAAAACCCTGCTATAGTTGTGGATTAGTATATTCTGCTCTAGCCCTTGCTCAATCAACTGATACATGTACAGGTTCTCAAGCAACAAATCTGAGGGACAAGAAATTACCTCCCCTCCTTTAAAAAAAAAAAAAAAAAAAAAAAAAGTTGGATGTTCATTCTCAGAAACCTTTCCTTTGGCCTTTCTGGCATCTCACATCTGGATGTATAAATTAAAATTCAAATGCAGAGAACACTTCAAGGAACAAAAACCAAAAATCAACCATTGCTTTCTTATGCAAACTGAGTGAAATACTCAAGAGTTCCCAGAATTCACTCTTTTTGAGTGTCAGATACCAGTAAAAAGACATTAAGTCCTCAATTCAGCAAAGCATGAAAAGCACTTGCTTACACCCATGCTTATTCAATGAGCAAATCTGGGTTATGCAAAGGTGAATAAGTTACCCGGAGGTCAGCCAGGGTGTGAACTTCCACTCCACTGCCTACGCTGCGTGCGCTCCTACACTGCAATAACGTGTTCATCTGCCAATACCTGCTAAGACTGTGAAAAGCATACACGGTATTTCATTCTTCGCTCAGGAAGGCATACACGCAGGTTTCCAAACCCAGAATTATGCTCATCTATGGTATCAGACACTCCTTCCTACCAGTTTACTACTTATCAATGCCTTCTGYCTTCTTTTAAAGCCTAATCTACCCTGCTTTTCCCAAGCAAGAGTGCTCTTCACTAACTCTTTTGTGGCTTTTCAATAGTGAACTATCATTTTATCTTCAAGGAAGAGGCACAAAAATTGCTGTATGTGTTCAACTACTAATGGCAAAAGGCAGGAAAGAAAATTAAAAGCTTAGGAACTTCTCCGACTGGAGTCCTCAGAACAGACACCTATAGTTGTTCCACTGAATTTGTACTATTAAACTAAAAAGTTTGTTTGTTTTTTTTCTCCAAAGCACAAGCAAAAGTTTGTTTTCCTTTATTATCTTAAGGAGGTTAATAAAATGTAATTTATCCCATATAATTTAGCTCCTGAAAAAACATTCTTTCCTAGAGGGAATTTGATCTACTAATAATTAAAGAAGTAGTATTAATACTTGTAGGTAAATTTCAGGAAGATGTTAGTCACAAGTCACAAACACAAGCCAGATTATGAAACCACTCCTGAAAGTTCCAAGACATGCAGGAAATAATTTTGCTATCTCACAACAACTTGAGATTCGAGGAAATTTTTTTCATTCTACATCAGACCAAATTAAATCCCTCCAAACTTTCAAACAATGAAAATTCCTTCTTTATAGCATAAGCAGGAACTTTAATATCCCAGAGACCATGTAAACACCTACACAACCATCGTGTTACCTATTCTGACATGTGCCTCTCAATCTCTCCTGTTTGCACCCCTCCTATCTAAACTAACCTATTACTCATTGCAGGAGCGACTTGAGTGCTAGTGAGACATTTTTCTCCAGTTTTGATCTTAAACTGTAACATTGCTGAGGGACACAGAATCTTAAAAAAAATATATTAAAAAGTTAAAGTGCACATACCTCACCTTTCAATGCAAACTTATGCGGACATGTTTGTTTACGACAGGCACAACAGCAGGGGCCAGTTTTGCAGGCAACAGCGCAATCAAGTAGTTAAATCATGCATCTGTTTAAACGCCTGTGATTACTTACAAGATTTTGCCAAGGATTAAAGCAGTAAGGGAATCATACCGACATGAACGCAGAGGCAAGAAAATAGCAAATAGTTCTCAACAGCTCCACAACCCAGATATTTCCATATAGTTGCTGGAAGGCTTCTTAAAGCAGTCAGAGTATGCCCTGTCTTTGCTTTTTTGAAGCTGATATGCTATGATTTATATCCTCCTCAGTAAATTGATTCTACAGTACATCTACTAGTGGCAATTTCAGCATCCTACTCCAAAATAACCCAGGGCTATGCTATAATGCTTCTGTTTGAAGTCTTCTGTTTCTTCCCCCTTTAGAAAAAACTAAACAAACAAACAAAACCAACTAAAACCAAACAAACAACCAACCCCAAAACCAAACAAAAACCCTCCATCACATCAAGCTCTGACAGAATCCATAGCTTCTTACACTGTTGCTTCATTATCAGTACCTGTGAACACACTGGAAACCTAAGGCATTCATGAAACTTCATGAAAGAAAACAGTAATGCAACAACAGTGCAGCGCTTTGAAGATGGTGTGGCTCCTCCACTGATAATGGAGAGCAGAATCTTCCTCATCTCAAAGAATTAAAATGCTTATTTTTGATGAGATACAATTAACTGTATCCTTTTCTCAAATTAACATTTCAGGAAAAGTTTCACCATCTGAATCCTTCTACAAAATGAAAATTTTCTTTATGTTTATAGCAGACACACCAGAAATAATCCTCAAAATAAGCTTAATGTGAAAGAATTGATGTGCTCTGAAGTCATCAAGGGAGACAGTTTTAACATCATGAAGAGTTGCAGGTAGAAATTCACTAGAGATTCACTCGAATGGCAAAAAAGCAAACCAGAAGCCACCATAAATACTACCTCAACCAGCAGTGTATGATGTGAAATCTTACAGTAACCTCAGGAAAAAATTTCACATTTTCAGGAACAAAAATCAAAAGGAAAAAAATTTGAAGAAAATACAGGGAAAAAATTTAAGCTGTAACAACTAGTTGTGTCACTACCCATGGAAAAAATCTGCCATTTCACCACTTCTTGACAGTGGGAGACAATTTGACTTGCCCTTGGTACTCCAAGTTTGGCATCTGACACATATGGGAAAATGGTCAGGTGCAGAATTTTCTTTGGCACTAAACAAGCAAATCCAAGACCAACAAACCAGCTACCAATTTACAGCACGAGTCAAGATTTAGCTATTATTTACAACAGCATATTAGCAGAACTTTAGATTCAAATTATTTATTTGTCAGTGTGATTTTATTATTGACCCCTTATTCTCCATTTATTAGTGAAAGTCAGGAAGCAACAGATCCATGGTAATTTAGATACTACTAAAACAGACAGGTGATTTCTCCTGTAAAAATACAACCCTTCTTCTAAAACATGTCTGGATTATCAATATAATGCAGTTTAAACTATTATAAAGTGTACAAATAGTTTAAAAATCATGCCTAATACACACATACGTACTTTGTAAACAAAAAATTTCCTCACTACTCAGCTACAATTTAGGGCCCAACTTCTAATGCCACTAACAGGAATTTTGCCATTCAGTGAAACTGGAGCAACAGCAGGTGTTTCCTAGCAGAGGGAAGTAGGAAAGGCTTACAATGCTGATTGTATTACTTCAATAAGGCATATTACACTGATACACACAATGACATTTTGTGTTTATTGCATTTTATGTGTGCTAGAGGTGCCCGTAAATTTATTTCCACTTACAGTTGATGAAAAGTCCATTTGTGACAGTCACCTTTGATTTTCTCGAACTCCGAATCTGGCTAAAAAAATTTATTGTGGTAGTTGCTTCGATTATGAGTTAGGTACCAGCAAGTTAGGAAACTTGCAACAATTATACTTCTCTGAACTCTTTTTTTTTCCCTTTTGGTTGCATTTTTGTATGTAATAAAACTCACAATGAAAGGCTTCAGATGTTGCAACAATCAAGATAATCTTTGTAACCTGAGTTCAAATAGTTTACAGCTATTATCATAAATGAGTGAATGATGTATTGCCCTCCTGCTGGTATGTTGACATTCCTCAGTTATTTAACATCTGTCACAGGCATTTTCATGCTGTTAACAAATGCAGAGCAACTGATATTGCAGAGCACATACAGGGTGTTCGCATTCTCTCACAGTACAGAAGACTTCTTTGTGTTCCTGCCCAGTGGGCTAATAACAAATTTAATTAAGATCTACATAGAACAGTTACTGAAGGAAAACAGCCCATCAAGGCATAGTTCAGGGTCTGTAATGACTATAAAGGTTAGATTGCAGAAAGCAGCATTTAATATTAGCAAAAGACAACCCCTTACCTTTCAGCAAGTGCTTGACTGGGTGTGCTTTTTACAGACAGCAGCTCTTCTTCAAGCCTCTTCCTTTCTGCTTCTAGCTGCTCTAGCTCATCTTGAGTACGTTTGCGTGGTGTAATAAACTGCAGTTCCTTTAAAAGCTCTTCTTTTTCATTGATTAACATTAGTTTTTCCTTTTCTACATCCAGTGCCCCAGGCCAGGCTTCACTATCTAGCTTAGAGAGTTCGATCTTCAAGTTAGCCATGCTAAAATAAAACACAGCAGATTTGTCTGAGCCCAGCATAGCACACAAATCCCAGGAAAGAGAAAAGTGATACAATATTCTGAAAGGCATCAAGATATAACAACATTTTCTACTCAAAGACATACTTTCAACTAGTTTTGCTTCACAAGAATGCAGACTACGCCAGAAAAGCAAGCCACCTATCCAGGCCAACAGCAATATGCATATGCATTAAAAATGAGTTGCTCCTGTTCAAATGCCTAGTTGAAGTAAAAGTCACAATGTTAATAAAAGCTTTACTGAATGTGATCTGTCTGGTAACATAGTAGTGGCACTATGCTTTACTCATCTCGAGTATGACAGATTTCTCATAAGCTGTTGGAAGCTGACTGCTCCTCAGAAACAGCAACGCCCATGGTGAAAGACCAAGCACCATGGCAAGGTGCGCACTTCAGCAGCATGAATGTATGCAAATCTTAAAAGGCAAAAGCATTGTTCTTCTATAGGACTAAAATAAAAGCTAATAGGACAGCGGCCACCTAAAGAGAAAGGAGATTATTAACTCAGAAGTTTGAGTTTGTGCAACTGTTGTTCCCATTGCAGATGTCAAATCACAAAGTTAAGACGCCCAAGACTTGGTTATCCATACATATTGTGCAGATGCACACATATAATGGAAGCAGAAACTTCCCTACATTATTATTGTACTATAGCTCAGTCCTGATCAAGACAGGTTATATTCACTGTTCAGTCTCCATAATCATTCTGTCTATGGGCTCAGCAGCATAGCTTAAAAAGTGCAGGTTTTGCAACAAAGACTCATTGTCCACTGGAAAAGCTTAAAAATTCCTGTTAGAGGTGCCACGTATCTAATAAGATGATAACTTTCAGCCACTTCCAGCCTTAGCCACACCTGAACCAGCTGCACAGCTGAAGATATGGAAGCTTTGAACTATGTAACAGTTCCTAGCCTTCAGCACCTCTTTCTTGTAGGCTGGGAAAAAGGCAGAGAAAAGAGAAGTCAAAATAGAAAGATGTTCCCATACAATCTAGGGCAAGAGGAACTGATCTGTTACTTTTATTTGTTTATAACTGCCATAGTTAAATACACCTAAGTCAGCTCAACAACTGATACAAGTCTATGCAACTTCAATGTTACCAGGCACTACCTAAGGTAATGACCCATGCCATATTTCATAAATACACACAGATAATTTGGTATGTATAACCTTTCTGTAGTTCTGACAGATTTCTGGGAAAACATTTTCTTCTTTCCAGTTTTTTTTCTGTGATTAACAAAACTAATAATACCATGCTTATTTTGCATCTTCAGTATTAATTTTACAGTACATTAAGGCATTTATTTATGGTCAAAGCTAAGAATAGTTAATGTTGAATCTAACTATCCCATTGCTTATACTAGAAGTTCAAGGAGAACTCCTCCCCTTTCTCTTTCCATAGGTAACAAACACTTCCTTCCCATCTGTACCTCAATGAAAAAACAACAGCTTAAAAAATGAAAACAAACCATACTCCCACCAAATGCCTGCAAGAATAAGTTTGACTCAGGGTATTTTCACAGAAAAACAATGCAAAATAAACAGAAATACTACCAGCAGTGAAATTAAATTCCATTTCAACATATTTTGCAGCTGTTACATATCATTTATATTCAACAGTCCTTTAGAGGAACAGTACTCAGAGGGAAAACATCCAAATAATTTCAGATGGATAATGAAATGTTAAGACTTTCATCTCCAGGTCACTGGTTCTAGCTAACCTTGTTCTGAAAGTAGCTGCTACTGACAGCTGTTTGATGGCTTATGGGATGGGATGGTGGTCTCCAAACAGTTCTTTTGCTCCCCCTGCTACAGACAACTCTCTGCTACCGTAACTGACACTCTTGTCAGCTGCCTCATTGGACAGGCAAAGGACTAGATGGATATGAAAACTGAACTGGTCTCACGCTTTTGAGAAAGTCCTGGCTCAACAGGCCAACAAGAAGCATTAGCCAGATCTTCACCACATCAGGACAGCACTGTCAGCATGCTACATCAGATCCTTTTGAACAACAATTGCAACTGAATTTAGCATAGTTAACACCAACACTCCACCTCTTCAAGGCATTCTGCTGGCTCAGGAACATAAAATATGCAACATACCGAATTATCTGATAATTTTCAAGTAGAGAAGTTCACTTACAAGATCCTCTCTTTCTCTTAGTTATTTTAACACAAAACAACTAAGAATTTGCACATTTAATATTTCAGAAAAGATGGTCAATACTTATTAAATTACAGTGATGATTACAATGGCCATAATAATTAGGGGGGATGTAATTAGGTACTGAACTTTATGTGCAAACTGGTATGTATCTTCATTATTCCAAGATATGTACACTTTATTAAGTTCACCCTGTAATCACTGATAAAACCAGTGTGTGCAAACACTTTAAAGACTTTAACAGTGTCTTCAAGGCATATGATTGTCTTATTTAAAGCTTAAAAGAATATTCATTACTGGGCAGCTTTCAGACAAAATTGAGTAAAGATACCATTTAAGATGAGATAATTTAACCTTGAAACACACTAACGTTATATAGAACAAATACTTGGTTATGCAAAGGTAAGTACATGAGCTACTGAAATTTCGACCCACATTCTTGGCTCACTAATTTGTGAGAAAGTAAGATCTTGCGCTGCAGTACTCCATACTCTGAACACCGTACTTTTTTTCTTTATTTACCTTTTTTTTTTTTTTTTTTTTTTTTTTTTTTTTTAAGGTGGAAGTGGTAAACTGACTTACTGCCAGGAATTTTTTTGTTCCTACAAAGGAGAGAGAAAACACAATGCTGGGACTTCTTGGTATCAAGACATAGTCAAAACAGAGGGTGATCTATCTTTGGATCAATTATGTTTGAGAAAAAATGCCATCTATCTGCATCTAAAACACCATCTGACAATTAATATTATGTACATGATGATTCTGAGCCAAATGTTCAATACATTTGGCTCAGAATACAATGAACATACATGTTCAATACTCAACAAACACAACAGCCTTAGCGCTCATTGCTGAATGTATTGATTATATAATAAAGTTTTATGATCTATAATGAGGATCTAAAGGATTACTGTTGTTACCAGCAAGGATGGTAGCTACTACTCTGTATGAGGAGGGTATATATTTGAAATTAGGCAAAAAAATTTTGGTTGTGCAGCCTCCTGCCTTTAAAACATAAAAACTAACTATGCCTTTACTTTGTATTTATAAGCTGCAAATTTCTTTTGCTAGTTTCCTAACTGACCATACCACAGTATTCCAACTGAAATAATACTTAAATCTCAGATTAAATGGCAATTTAGGCACCATTTTCACCTGGGGAAAAGTGCTATTTTTTATTTTATTGCCTTGTTTAGTTCTTTATACTAAAAAAGGAACTTTGGGTGTGGGATAATTTTTTAGATTTCTATTCCCCTGAAATTACAAAGCACCTCCATAACAAAAGCTATAAGGTTTCTGAATAGCTGACACCTAATTTTGTGAAAATTATTAGAAAATAATGCAACACAATTAATATATTATTAATAGAGAGATATCTCACACACAACTTTTTTTTTTTTTTTTTTAAATAGTAAATCTTCCCCCAGTATTATGTAGCACTTCTGGTGCACCGGAAGACATGTCATTCTAACCCCGAATGTTCTGCTTTCTGATGCCCATTCTTCAGTGCTGTGGCAATTCATCAAAATGGCACTGCTTTCATGAGCAACCACTGCAGAACTTTATTTGAAAGGCATTCCACATTCATCAGTGGAGCAGTTCCTGATTTCTTTTCTCCTCAGGTTAAACTCATTAAAAAAAACCCAACCCCATAGTGATAACAAGTATTTAAATCATCCAAAGTCCCAGGGAAAAAAGAAATAATTAAGCCTACTAAATCTGCACTAGAAGTCTGAAGCAACTCCAGAACTGAAGAGCCTTCAGTGGCACAGTAAACTGAAATGATGACCCCAAAGAAGGATATAGTGGACATAAATAACCCGGCAACCCCTTTCAGTGGAAACCCAGCTCACTGTATTCCCTCAATCCTGGAACTGCCATTAATTTGTCACTGTCTGCATTTTCTGTCTTAAACACATGCAACTTAGCATTAAATGTAAAACCTACTGTTCAAAAGCACCGACTGCTCCTGAAAGTCTGCTTGCATTCTGAAGGACGCACTTTGCAGTAACGGCCGCGGCGTGCCCCGAGCGCCGTACGCTAGATGTCACTGCGAGCGCAACGTTAGCGCTGCACAGCTCAGCAGCACCTTCCCAGCACGGGACTGCCACTTAACCAAGCAACTAACCCTATTACCTTCTTTTTGCCTCTTCATACTGAAGGCTTAGTCTGACCTTCTCTGCTAAATTTGATCTACTTCTTGCGCCAACCTGTTGAGAAAAAAAAAGAAAAATTAGCCTTATGACTGTGTAAAGCTGTTAAATGAATCAACAAAACCTATGCACAGGCTAGAAAAATCACGGCCTAAAAAAATAAAACCACACCCACCTGCAGCCACACACTCACTGTTAAATGCCTAGTTAGGAATCTACTCAGATGTACAAAACAGTGCTGCTTTCTTTTGATCCAGCTCATCTATTTTTAACTACTGTACTACCAATTGTCCATATTGCAACAGAGTAAAGCAAAAGCATTTTCAAAGAAGCCTTGCAGTGATTGCACCCAAAATTTTGATCTCTACTTTGAACTCTGCTGAACTCAGAATTTAGAACTAAGTCAGTGCATTTCAAAGTAAGACTTCAATAAATTTGCTACAAAACATAAACAAGCTTAGGTCTTTCTTTGGAAAGCCTTGTACAGCCTCTTCTGTATAAACTTAGCTCACAGAACTTCAAAGAAGGTACCAAAATTAAGCACAGCTTTCTGTGTATGTAAATATACCATCAGTGAAACAGAGAAGGTTTTAATGGATCACTGAACAAGTAGTTCCACCAACAGTTTTTCAGCTGCGTGAAATGGAATTGCACATTTAAATTCTGAGATCTTTTTTCTGAAATTAAAAACATCTTCATATTGAATTAAGTCTGTAAGGTGGAACATATCCTATAAACAGATCCAAAAAATACTATCTACTTATGCTGATCTTCACTGTACTGGAACTATTTGATTAAATAATTGTCATAAATGCTTCATGCCAAATGTCTAAAGTTCATCTGAATCTTGATTTAAAATTTAAGGAAAAAAAAAATCAGATAATTGATTCTAAGTGATTCTCTCTTAAACATGTATATATACACACCTATCAGCAACAGTAAACAACCATTTGATTCCAATTCTGCTAACCACAGCATTCTGATTCAATTTCTCTTTACGTTTGACAAAATGGAAAAAAGCTCACCTCACCAGAAATGTCAGTTTGAGACCCTGTATCCAGAGTTTGTCTAGAAAAATACAGCTGGGAATTTACAGAGCTGGAACTCAAGTCTGGTTCAGATGTCCCAGTGGTCTGGTCAAGATTGAATTTCTCTCTCAGCTTTGCAAGACTCTGTCCAAGAAACAGAGGAGGAGGTGGTGTTAAGGTTTCTTTGTACTTTACCATGTTTATACCAGTTTATCTTCAAAAGACATTTACATAAAAGACTCCAATATAAAGATTCTGGGTTTACTTCATATTAAGCAAACTATCCTTTTAACCAAGAGGTTAGTAGGTGACACTAAGGGTAACCGACACCTGTGACAATATAAAAACTACTTGTGGTTTTGTCTCTCTCGGTTTTTTTCGTTTGTTTGGGGTTTGTTTTGTTTTGTTTTTTGTTTTTTTAACTTGTCAACCAGTTAAATACTTGGCTGATTAAAAAAAGATCTGCTTTCAGAAAAGGAAATAGGGCAATTTGGAAAACTTTCACTGAGTTAGAAAATGGACATGCATCTCAAAAACACATCTCTCAAATTTGTCCACTTAAAATTTTAAATTTTAAGATAACATCTGCATTGTATCTTACATACAAGTTCAGAAATCTATATTCTCTGACTAACATATCGTGGCTTTTTGAATTAGGAAAGTCACAGGCTTCAGTTTCTGCACCTGAAAATTGATTTTAATACTAGTTTGGCTCAAAGAGTTTTGAGAATCCCTTAAAAAGTACAAAATACAAAGCATTTATAATCAGGAAAGTTACTCATGTTAAAACAAATCCACAAAAAACTTACGTCAACTGTTCAAAATACCTTCATTAAATCTTGTTTTTCCCTCTCCCCTGAACTTATTGCCTTTCTGATGGACTTCAGTTCACTCAGGATGGCTTTGGCCTCACATAGTTCATACCCACTCTGGCCTCCAGACATTTTTTGGTCAATTCTGTGGAAAGAGAGAATATTAATACTGGATACAAAAAATAATACTAACATCTCTGCTGTTCTGCTTCAGGCAGAAGCGTAGTTAGAGAACAGAAGGGAAGGAGGTAAGAGACACCATTTCCTGTAACAGACATGCAAAGAGGAAAAAGGACATTGAAGTCTCCATTAAAATACTTACTACTTAATCCTTGGCAAAAATGCCAAGCTATCTAACACATGCACAGTGCCCAGTGGATGAGTTTTGCTGACATCAGGAAATTTCATGGAAAAAAACTCCTGTCAGCTTTAAAACCACTTCAGCTAAACCACCGGGGCCTTATCAAAGGCAGAAACTCCAGAAGCAATTCTAATTGATCCAGTCTTAAAGACATAAGGGGCACAGAGCACTAAAGACTCCTACACATGCTACCAGCAGTATAGCAGTATTGCTGACCACACTGTCAAAATTCCCATCCCCACCACAACCCTCTGCAGCATAGAAGCAGCTTTTGGGTACACCTTCCATACTATTCACTGTTTGTGAWCCTTACAGAAGTAGAATTTATTAGTAGTAGTATTCCTCTACCCAGATCCACATCATGACATGGGCAGACAGGCAAGCTTCGTGGTACTAATCAGCCTTGCAGAGAACAAACATAACCAGCTCCATTCTTGTCTCAGCTTCCCTCTCGTTCACCCTAATCCTAGGCACTAACAGTCTAGAACAGCTGGTCTGCTCTGCCAGTCACCAGGCTCTCTTTATTCACAAAATCTCTGGATAATTAATACCATATGTCATACATCGGACAATTTATTAAATTCCTGGACTATCAATGATTTTAAAAATTGTAACTTGAACATAATAAAAAAGCCCCCAAACTCAGAGATAAAAAGATATTTCATTTTTGTATTTCCTTATTTACTTCAAGAAGTACAGTTTGTAAACACACTTCTCTGACCTATAATTTAACTGAATATTTCATAGTATCATAGAAATGACTGCAGCTGTGCTTCACAAAATTAAAAACAACAGCCATCTTCACAAAAGTCAAGCATCTAGTAGAGAATACATTCCTTTATGATGCAATTGGTTTTCTGTTTTTGTCATCATTCATCATCTTTGCTAGAAGACATTAACCTTGTGAGTGAGGAATGAACAAACATTTTAAGGATCAGAAGTGATCTCGAGCATCCCCTGCAAGAACAGAAGCTTGCACGGAACACCTGTAACAGTATTCTGTTTTACTTCCAGTTTTGTGCACAAAGATATCAAGGTTCTAAAATGGTGTTTAAAGCTGTGAGCATGTCTGCTTTCCGTTCTCCACATTTCAGTTTTTGTGCAAACTAGAACTGCGTTTGTGTAAGAAAATTACCTATGTGGCTCAGCACTCAGATTCCTATTCAAGGATATATTTGTTTCAGCTTGAAAGTTCCTCAAACTCCTTCATAGGTAGGCGCGCACTTTCTGTCTGACAACACTCAATTTTTGGTAACTTATCAGGTTGCTAAGGTCAAATAGATACAGGATATGCCAACAATTACAATCATGAATGAACAGTTGGGTAATACACCACATGCTGCCTAGTAATATGATGTGCCACATTCAAATCACAACTGCTTTATTCTGTGTATAATTAAGACGGACAAGAAGGATCTCTGACATATAAGATATTCCATCTTCCTGTTTTAAATTAATGGGATTAGTACTGTTTGAACGTGGCTGACTGAATTTTAAAAACAAACGTCCATTGTGTTTCTGTGGAACGCTGTTGACAGTTTCTGAAACATGCTTTGGATTCCTATCAAAATGGCTTGTGAGCAAGCTGCTTTAAAACAATACTTCATTGTTGAATTAATATAATAAAACCAGCATGATAGGCTAACCTTTAATCCTGGGACAGCAGCATGAGTTTTTATTACCTTAAGCTTTAGAAACAATACATCTTTCTTCTTCTAAATTTTGCTTCAAATGAAATATGATTTATGGTTAAATAAATTCAACTAACTATCCTTTTCTCCTTTCACTCCTCACTAGTCTTCATATATTTAAATAACAAAAAAATCTTCCATTTCTGTTTTAGTCAAAATGAAGGAGGATAGAGACTTGACTGGCATCCTCCTAAGGTGCTGAGGGTTTTCAGTTCCCAATTGACTTCAAAATCTTCATACCAGAAAAACATTTTTCGTCCATTTTGACATGTGTCTAATTATGATTGGCCACTTCCTGGACCAGAATTTTTTTCTCCCCCTTAAAAAAAAAAAATTCTACTGTATAGAACTGATCTATTAAAATACACAGGCAATAGGCTACAAGATGTTTTGATTAGAACTGGGAACTGAACTCCAATCTCTCAGCTCCAAACACAGATGCTCTGTCATCCTTTGCAAATTACTTCTCTGCATTTTATACTCTACCTGGAAGATGGAAATGCACTTCCCTTCTCCCACCTTTTGTCCATCTTTCCTATATATTCTGCAAGCTCTCCAGGATAGAGATTATTACTTATCTGACAGTACACTGCCATACACAGGAGGTCCTGAGAAAAAAGGTAAATGAATCCAGACAATATTACATTAACGCTGCAACATCTGCTACTGGAACTAGTGTACTAAGAGCACACAGCTCAGCATTTTAGTGTGTAACTATATCCTTAATGTATGGGTACATACCACAATATGGAAAACAACTAGCATTAATAAATTTCTGTTCACATTAGTCAAGAAAACATGCTTGTTAGCAAGGTTTCCTCTGCAGCAAGTTCTCTGTGGTGACAGTTCCAGTAATGTTTAATATTTCAGGGCCCAACTTTACAAGTCAGGAGCAGCAGGGAGCGCTCAGACTGAAAAAAATTCACTCCCTAATAATCCAACTGGTTAAATACCCAGAATGCTCACGCGGTTCAGCATCAGCCCTTTGGACACCAGGCATCCCAGCAACTGGAACAAAGAAAGCCAGGTCTCTAATCCTCAAATTGTGTGTCATTTCAAACCCTGCACAGTTGTGCACCATTTATACTTCTGAGAACAGCACCCTTCTCTCTCTCTTTTGAGCTCAGAGGTGGGGAAGGAGGAAAGAAAGACCTAATTACTTTTTCAAAATMTTTTTTTATTATTTTTTAAACGGGACACGCAAAGCAGCTAAATTCTTCCTTGGTACCCTTAACCACTGCCCTTCTTTCTGCCTCTCTGCAACACAAGCTACCTCATGGAAAAAAAATAGGAGGGGGAACAGATTTCTCATGTTAACACTTGCACAATAGGTTTGCCATTTTCACAGATTTCCTGCTTCCTAACTACAACAAAAAGAGTTATTAGGTTCTCATTTCCCCCCCCAATAATTCTCTCACATAAGATGGATTCAATTCCATGCCAAAAAAAGAAATCAGGTGACTGAATTAGTCAGTTTCAACTATTTTCTTTTACTCACTGTTGCAGTGTTTCAAAGCCCTGTTCCTTGTACAGTAGCTCTTGCTTCATCTGAGAGAGTTCCCTCTTCAGCTTCTTAACCTTGTGTGTTAAATCAAAGCAAGAGTTAGAAGATTCCTCTTGTTAAACGGCATAACACATGGCTTTGAACAATTAATGTATTCTCTACATCAGATGAGACAAAAAAGGAGAGTAAATTGCTCTACTGACACATATTAAAAACAAAAGGATCTGTTCTCTTCCTGATGTCTATGGGCAACATGCTTTAGTATTAAAGGGACACAAGCAGATTAAATCACATTCCTTATTTGTATCGATACCACACTGTGTTATTAAACCTGAGAGAACTTTAACAAGTAATTTACTTCTCACTTGTTAAGCATGCATTCCAACCGTCCTACAGGGACATGCCTGTTTATTTTTAGGGTTATTATATTTTCATTTTTTCATTCCAGGAATCTCTCAAGTAGTTTGCACTGTAAAAGACAAAGTGTGGACTCCTTTTTTTTTTTTTTTTTTTCTTCTATGAACCATCCTTTCTTATAAAGCTTTATAGACACTGGATTCCTAAATATATAATTCACATTCATTTAATTCAAAGACAACAATCACTAAACACATTTGGATCGCAAATACATGCATCTATTTAATAGAAATGTCTTTGGCAAAACATTCCCCACTTTCCCTAAATTTGCATGCTCAATTGCTTTTTAATCTTAATATTGCTATTTCAGATGTTAGCAGATATGAGTACACTACAAAATATTTATGAATCAAGATTAAATTAAAAAATCCTCCATTTAATTTTTTATGTCAGATTCCCAAATGTACTAGAACAAAGTTTCCAGACCACCTATAAAGGAGTGCTCTTTAACACAAATTAAAATTAATCCTCAGCATACACACAGAGACAGAAATGCCTCCTTGAAATGTGGAGTCCCAAATTCTGGTATCTATACATCTATACCTGGCTCGTTTGCACCCTACATAATAGCCAGATACTGTTAGGCTTTTTAACTTTCCCATCAGTAAGGTGAAAAAAGAAAAAGCCTGCTGGAAGTCCCCTGCTCTCACCTACCACTGTGAAATTCTTGCTTGTTTTCATATAGGTCCTCAGATATTCAACTCTTTTGAAAAAAGGGTTATATTAAAATGAAGAATTTTTGAAGACTTTTTGTATCCAAATCCCCTTAGACATCCTACTTGGTGCTATTCTAAAAAAAAAATAAAATAAAAAACCGCTTTGTATGTCTAAAATAACTAGTGATTTGCGGGGTTTTTCATATGGGTTTGTGGATGACACTTAGGCATTCAAGTTTGTAGCCTCTGGCTAATGAATTTTCTGTGACAGAAATAAAATGCTTTCAATCTCCATTTTCTCCAAAGCAAAATCTGTTCTCTAGATGAGGGGTTAGGTTCAGGCTTTTGGAAACTACCATCACTAGTTGATTTACCTGACAGAAAACTGTTTTTATTTTGACCATAATGAATAGTTAGCATGATAAATAAGCAATGTCTCTAAGTACATATTCAGTGCTCCTTAATTATTTCTTCCCTGACTAGCACAAAAACCCCAAGAATAATCTCTCAAGTGTTCCGATCAAGGTTATAGCAAATTAACAGATATTGCCTCTATGTTCCAGGTAAAGTAATGTGTAAAATATGAAAGAAGTCCCAGCTTATTCTGAGAAATGCAGAATGGCTAATTTTTTTTTTAAATCAGAAATGTGAATTTATAGTACTAGTAGAAGGCACACTTGATTTCAACTCAGAGGACTAGATCTCTCAGAAACCCTTACATTTTTCCTCAAGATCATCTTCTGAGTGTCCTCTGCTGCAATTCATCATCATTTCATCATCAAGAAATGTGAGTTAGGCACATTATCCTAGAAGGACGTGACCTACATCATAACATAGACTCTGTGTTTACTGCATCATTCTTGATTAAACTGTTCTTGTGCTCCTTGTCTCCTCTGTCAAATCTTTAATGTAATTCCTACTTTTTCACACCTCTTCACTTGTTTTATCCTTCACCCCCTTTCTATTGCTTCTGCACATCATCTTAAGTCACCTGACAGGCCTCTCGCTTCCTCCTTCTGACTGCATCTTCAAGCAGGCTCCTGTGCTAACCCCCTTCTATTCCCAGCACTCAAGTACTAATGGAACAACAATGACAAAAAAACCCTCCTGTTATTTTATAAAGGTGCATCCCCTACTTGCTGCATATGCATAAAASATACTGTGATCAGATATGCTTTGTGTTGTTTGAATTATCTTACTGATTACTAATTAAGACCCCAAACGGCCCCATTCAAAGTCCACTGCAGGATCAATTTTAATCTTGTGAGAAAGGTCTTTCTTCTCCTGCTTATTTCATTTAACAGCTGTCTGATTTCTGTCATATTTTCTCCACGACTTATTGTGCAATAGGCAATTCACATATCCAAAAGGCTCCACATGCATGTATTAAGCACAGCTAACAAGGAAAAGGCCAAAGGCCAATTCAGAACTTCCTCAAATGCTGAGTTTCCCCCTCCAGCCATCATTAACCTGATGATACCAGTAAGCCTCAACCAGTTTGAGAGAAACAGGTTTAGTACATCTGACCTAATAGTTCACTAAACAATGTGCAAATTCTAACTAGCCAGCTAGCAGCTTACTAATGACTAACTTTGTTTCCCATTAAGTCCATGCATGCATATACTGTAAAATGCCAAAAGGTGGCATATTAGCAAAGCATCTTCAAACATTCAAATAAGGGTAAACTATGATAACAGTCATACCTCTCTTGCCATCTTCCATGAAAACCACTTTCCAGCCCTAGCATCACAGGGCTCCACTTTTTCTTATCTCAATGATTTTCATATCCAGTGGATTGGATGACAACACACTTTATGCTGATACAGATATTCTTGGACTTGCACCCTTCTAAACTCTGCAGACAAGATTCAGGTCACCTATTTTAAGCACATATGCAACTTGGACTTTGCAATGCCAATAAATCAGGTGTTTGGAACCAGCAAGATATTAGGCTCCTTGACTCCAAGAAACAACAAAGAGAGGAAAGCACCTCCAAAAAATGAAATACTGTGATTAACACATCTGCCTCTCTCCTCAGTGAAGAGACAAATTGTAGATCTGCAGCGAAGAGGTGATTCAGTGTTTCTGTATCTTGAGCTGGGAGGTGATCAAAGCTAAGTAACGGGAAAAACTGAGCGCAGGACCACGTCTGAATTTTTCCCTCTTTGACTTGTAGGTGACTATATTTAAATTTGGTCACRTGTTTTGTTCTTCAACAACACTGTTACTTTCCCAAATATACTAGTGACCCCTGGCCAAAGGGAACATTTGTTACTGCTCCACTCATTTTAGAAAGAAGTTCTYGCCTTGTCTTTTCATTCTTATTCCTGACAGAGTCCTTACTACTGTTGATTTTCCATACTAAACTTACAAAATTTTTTCTCCCACCTCCTCCAGAGTTGAAATAAGTTCTCTCATTAATCACCTTCCTTTCTCCTTAAAGGATAAGGGACTACAAATTGAGATTGGTAAGGATGAACAGGTGTACAGGCAGTCAGGAAGGCAACATCCAGATGCCAGTTTTACAGTGTATTCCAGCCCTGATTCATACTGGGTTTTAAAATTTTAATGAGCTATTCCACAGTTCCTTTTAAACATTAATTGTTTGGACACTTAATCATAACTCTTACTCCAGGTGAAGGAGGATGTTACTCTTGGAGGTTTCTACAAGTGCTGCTCTGTGCAGAAACCAGGAGGGGGCAATGGAAGAGCTGAGTAGCTGCTGTTGCTTGCGCTGCTCCTGCTCCCGCAGAGTCTATTCCAGCCCTCATCGAAGGACTGTGCTGTGAGGTGCTGTCTTTTTAACCTGCATGGTTTGATCTAATTTTTTTCATTACTAACTACAGAAAGCCTAGGCTATCCATCGAGCATTATATGCCACAGCTTAAATAAATGAACTCCCTATATAGATTTTAAATGTCTTCCACACCATTTCCTCCTTATTCAAGATAAATTCAGTAGAGACTAACCTGTGAATGAAAGTTCTTTATATGGAGTCTGTTAGTGACCATACTGAACACAGTCGACCAAATAATGGATTTTTGTTCATTAGCAATTTCAAAATGCGAACACAAACTTTCATTCTTGATCTGAACTGTTCCATTTTGACAAAAACAGAGTGGAGTTTCACACCATTATTGAAAAGTGTCTTTTAAACCAACAGAAATTTGTAAGGCAGTTTATGTAGCTAATGGTGCATTTCGCACAGAAGAAAGATTGTGTAAAAACAGTCATCTAGCGGCAGCTCACCTTGGCCTACTACTTTTCTATTTTCACCTACAGATTTTTACTCTTCCTTTTAAAAACAAAACCATACAAGTGAAAATAGTTATCAGATTTATTTAAACCCACATCTAATTAGAATATCTGCCAAAGTTTCCCCAAAATGTGTTATCTGAAAGTAACAGAGACAGCTTTAAAAATTCACTAAAAACCTCTGAATGGTATTTAATGAGAATATTAGGTTTCAGTACCAGGGTACAAGATACGTCTGCTAGTTCAAGCTTTGCTTATTCTATAACCATAAACTTTGCACACAGAATACAAATGAATATGAGTTAAGCACTCTTACCCTTAATCTTGTAGTGGAGATTTCAGCCTTCAGAATGTCAGGGTCATACTTTGTGCTTGATGAGGAGCCTGAGAATACTTTTTTAAAAAGACAAAAAAGGACAAATATTTAAGTACTTTTAAATCATTAATTAGTCCCTTCCTTGATGAATCCACATTGATCTAAAACTACAAAGTGCAGAAAAACATATAATACTTTAAAAAAGTATCCTTTTAAAAAAAGGATAAAAACCTATCCTTTTATAGTCAGCATTGCAGTATGGCAATAATTAATGAATAATCAAAATTTCCCCCTTTTTTTCTCTACCACTATTTGGTATCCCTCCTCCTTTGCCTATCCCAGGATCCTAAAGTAGCACCTCATTCTCCCTGGCTTTCTATCSCTTGCTTTCTGTTCCCATTCTTCTAGCTGAGCCATCCTGCAATCACCTCTTCCTGGAAGCTGTAATTTCTAAGGAGATTTCTGGAAAGCAGAAGGTTTATTCAGAACCCTCAGAGGTCCGCCACTCAGTTCTTCCGCAGCCGTACATGTTACTTTTATCACACTATCTACTTCTAAGAGAGATGTTTGGCCAACGACAGGCCTCTGACAGCACTTTACTGTATGCCAATTCCTTGCCCAATCCTGTAACATGTATCTACTTCATCCCCGATCACAGCACACAAGCTACAAAATTATTGCATGCWATTCTTATAAAGCAGCAACAAATTCCCTGCTTGGTCTACTGCAGACACCTGTCAACACAGTAGGGTCATTTCAGTATGCAGCCATGAAGTGCAAGAGATCCTATTTACTCTGAACCTAGATTTGGCAGAATTTTGTTCTGACAAACTGCATGACAAAATAGATTTCAGAGCCAACTGCTCTAAACCACAGCTCAAAGGAGTTCAATTGTATCAGAAAGAAGAGGGTTCTCTCCAGCAGAATATCTTTATATTAAATAAAATAAAATAAAAAAGTAGGGATGCTATCTCTAAAAAAAMCAGAGTACAGGGTGTTCATAGCAAACCTTGAAAACTCATCCTGAAGAGAAACAGGATCCCCTGCAAGGCACAGACCAAAGAAGTTACATTGTATTCTCTACTGTACTCACAGCTTGTACGAGAGCTTGATTTTTCTTTGTAGGCATCATTCAACCGTACATACTCATCCAGTGCAAGTGCTAGCCTCTGTTCTTTCACCTGGTACAGTTCTTTCTGAGTACTGAGAGCATCCTGGGCTACCATAAGATAATCTTTTAACATTCTCTCTTGTTCTTGCCTCCATTGTTTCCTGGGATCTTCTATTTGTGTTGTTTCTTTATAGGAGAAAAAGAAAGGATTTAAAGAAACCTTTGCTGAAATCTGTTGACAACTACATTGTTTCTTTGCCTGTAATCCACAGTTATAGAAGTGTACACCATAGCTTGTCTTTGGTTACTAAGCAGATAGTCAAATTTTATTTAAGTTTTTCTTTGCCACAATAGTGTCTGTAAGAAACAGTATTTTAAGGGATCAATTGCAAAATTAGGAATTAGGGTAACAATAGGTAAATGCTTATGTAGATCATTCCCACATCTTCAACCTTGAATTAATAACATCTTAAAACTCAAGAAAAAACCCCTATATTTTATCTCAGAGCATTGGGAAATAATTCGATCAATAAAGTTGTTCAATGATGTCTTAAAATTGAATGCATTTCTGAACAAAAACGAGAAGTAATCTTAGCTATTACATTTTTTTCAACCCCACTCCTCCCTACTTCATTAATTTTTACAGCCATGTGTTATTCATGTTTTATAGTGGTTATCTCTCCCCTTTCCCTCTACGAAAACAGTTTTATCTTTTCCCCTGTAACTGAACAAACAGAACATTAACTCTCCAGATCATATCACCTAACTCTGTCCCCATCCCTGCTAGGCATCTGATCCAAGATACAACTTTCTTTTATGGTCAATAGACAGAGAGGGCCACCCTCAGYGGCCACTTCACTCCATCGAAGACAGATGCCCAAGATACATGGGACAGAACTGCCTTTTTGAGGTGTCTACTTCTTTCCACTGACTACCCAGGTAATATAAATGAGTAGACTGGAACAGGCCCTTAATTCACGAAGAGCTTCAGGTCAACCATTTTAACCCCAGCAGCCACACACAAGACCGACTTGCATAGAATGTGTAGACAAGAGGATTAGACATAATGTAGTGGTATATGCTAAGAAAGTATGTGATGAGATCAATCTAATTGTAGGTTTTAAGTTTTTTTTTTTTTAC
Organism: Oceanodroma leucorhoa; assembly: GCA_030449065.1. NCBI lineage: Eukaryota > Metazoa > Chordata > Aves > Procellariiformes > Oceanodroma > Oceanodroma leucorhoa. Next base: position 8,439,922 of record JASVER010000005.1, on the reverse strand, counting down.
TGTAAACATGCAAAGAGGGTGAGTTAAGGCTGAATGTTCAATCTTATCATCAATATTTCCTGACTTAGTTCAGCACTTTTTGAAGCTGTACAACATTCTTCCTTTAAAGCTGTACTAAGAACAAAAACATTCTCATAAGACATAGCCATGAGAAGTTTGAAGTCTAAATGCAAACATGCACCACACTGCATTTTCTTCCTAAGTTACATACTATAAATCTACATAGATCTACAGAGAGAAAAAGTAACATTCARTACCGAAGTATTTAAGTGCGAAGTATTTACTTCAGAATTTTTCTGCAAAAAAGGAGGAGGAAAGTTTATTCTCTGGGTTAGATTTCTGCCACTTTAGTTCTCTGGATTGCTTTACTGTGAGAACCAATGTGGGGGGGGGAACAGGAATGCGTGGCTGAAGACATGGGGGAAAAAAGAACTGCAGCAGAACCAAACTGATTGCTCTAAACTGTAGCTGAAGTGCACTCTTGGGGAGAAGGCACTCTTTCAACTCCCAATATGAAAACAGATCTTTTAACAGCCAAAKCTGCTAAGGACACATTCTGGTTAATAACAATTTCCCATACTGACTAGCTACCAGTTTTTCAAAAGCCTTTTTTGGTGTTAATATCACACAAACCGAAAGACATGCAAATAAAAAGAAGCATCCCATAAAACTAACCCTGTAGAATCCTAAACTGACCATGTCTATGAAACTACTGGTGCTTTTAAAAACAAACAAATACACACACATAYATCTCCCCCCCCTGCTGGTGACCTTCCACCATTTACAAATACAATAAGCTTTTGTATTTCTACTTGGGAAAGGTATTTCTTAGATGCACACAATGGACGCATGGAGAGTATAAATCATGTAAACCCAAGTGTGGTGCATAAAAGAGTAAAGCAGAGAAGCTTTACACACAGTTGGTTTTCCAATAACCCSAACAGGAACACTCTCTCCAAAAAACTAACTATAGCTACGGACACACATATATCCACATTTATAGCCATCTGCTCTTTTCCACAAAGATATCAGGCACACAAAGAAGCAAATCGATACCTTTTCTCTCCTAAACCGWCAACACATGTCCCTATCTGTGGCCACTTATTGCTGTTGTGCTTTAACACACCTCTACATCACAGTTATTTACACAAGATAAGAAGTGGGGGTTTCCAGAGCTTCCTTTTTGTGAAGCAGGATGAAGAGCATGAAGCAGGATTCTCATGGGTCAATGACCAAATAGGATAAATGCAGTTATGTTGGTTTTTTAGAAGAATGTAATGATGTGATTGTGTTTTAAGAGTACAACCAGCAGCCACCAAATAATCTTACAAGATTGGAAGGTCTCATCTTCGAGCATGCTGTAGGTAATTGCCTTGTAGGTTTTAAGTGAGGATTGCTCAACATGCAGCCCAAAGACCAAATGTAGCCTGCAGAGTCCTAAAACATGGCCTACAGATGCCCTGTCCTTGTGACTGCAAGAGAAGGACAAAACTGATCAACAGCAGATTATTTTGTATTGCTGACAAACACAATCAAACATTTTCTTTTTGCCTCTCCAAGCTGCATGTGCAAAACAATACTATGATTGTATGAGCTAACATCTTTTATACTGACAGCCATAAACAAGTTCAAGGTAACCCTCCATTTTAAAAATTGCACACTGTAACTTCAGCATACTGAGGTTTGGTACACTGACTGTCCAAAGTATTCTCAGTCAATTCTATCTGCATGTATTTTACTCTGGAATGAATGCTTAGTCGGGAAAATACATAATCCTGGAAAAAGCAAAGCAGTACTGGAATGACTATCCCAGAATTGCTACTCAACTTTACCAAGCAGGGAATGCTCTGCAGTATTTTTCACTCTGTATCTTCTTAAATATTACAAAGTGGAAAACCCAAAAAAGCGTATAACTTGTTTGGCAAGTTGTTCTTATATATATATATATAAAAATATATATATATATATACTCTTATATATATATAAGAATATATATATATATTCTTATATATATATATATAAAAAAAAGTGTGCCTGTGTAGCAGCACCATATGCTTGTTCATCTATAATTTTTAGTTGTCTCAATTTTAATCAGCAGGTTTATCCCACAGAGAAAAAAACCAAAGACAGAAATATGGATAATATTTCTGGTACTGTAGTGCTGCATTTTGAAAAGTATGTTCATTTGAGCACATGTACCTTCCAAGAGCCAATAAAATTTTTTAAAAAGCAGAGTTCTCCTTTCAAAAACAAATATTTATACTTCTCAGAGTAAAGTCTCACAAAGATAAGGATTTTTTTCCTTGGACGAGAATGTTTTAAGCACCTGCCGTTAAGGTCAAACTTGTATACACAAGAATATTATTGGGATAGTTACATGCATGTCATTGAAGGAACAGCTTGCTGAACACTTCAAAATGAGATTGTGAAGCCCTTCATGCTTAAATCAAAGAGTAAGATTTAAACAACAAAGAACATCCAAACATTTTCCTAGCCTTATTATTCAACAGCTGATGTAAAATAAACTTGGGAGATCTCACTCCTTTTTTAGGGCAGATAAATGTTTCCACTGGTGACTGCAACAGGATGCCTTACAACCTTGACTGCAGCAGATACGAATCATACAACAAACAGATTGCTAGCTAGACAGAAGGGGAGATGTTATTTCTGTCGGTCAGGTGAGCAGTAAGCACTGGTTATGAACACTAGACAGAGCTGYAGGGTCACATCTGTTCTAGAAAACRCTGAGTGGACCTCAATCATCAGCAGTGGAGAATGAACAAACCACCCCCCTGAGCATGACCTCTCCAACATTTTCTACATCACCAGATAGTTAAATTCAAGAGTTCAGCTGTTTCTTGTAGAGAAAATGAAGAAGGTACACTAGCCATTGTTTTCTGTGGCATAAACTTAGATATGAACTAAAGGAATCTCCTTAAAATGGATCTTTAAACAACTAAGAGTTGTACATCAGGCTCTATCAAGAGCACTGYTTAGATTTAAAAAAAATCTTTACATATCAACTTCCTCTGTCCAATCACAATGCAAAATAATAATCCATAGTACTAGAACAAGGAGGGTGGTGGCACACCTAATATTCAGGTTACATATGCCTAATTTGATTTGGTTTTAGCGTCATTTGGCAAAGCCACTTGCAAATCAAAATTAACTTTAAACAAATTACTGCAAGTGCGTAGCTAATAAATTTATAAAAAATTACAAACAAGCAATTTATTTCCTCCTATTTTTAAAGATCTGAGTGACTACTCATGCTGGGGGGAAATTCTGTGAGACAGAGAACACTTGAGGTCTCGCCCAGCGGAACCGCACAAGCGGCAGGATGGCACGCTCCACCCAAGGACATTCCTGTGCACTGAAACGATCACAGCCCTGCAACGTAGAAGAGCAAGCTGCACTGGCTTTAATCATGCTGCTATTCATGAAATGCACTCTTTCTGGCTCGCTGCCAGCCAGGTTTGAAGCACTTAAGCTCAGCAAAGAATTTGAGCCAAACAATAATTCAAAACCAAAATGCCAGGACTGACTTTACGCCTTGAAAGTTTTGTTTATTCCTTTGGCTAGAACTTGTTTCAAGGGCAGCAATGTTATGCATGCTCTGTGTAATTATACAGAAGATATATATTATACATGGGATACAGGCGATAGTCAGGCATGCCTTTTTTTTAAATGAGATATTTTCATATGTTATGTTCCTGTCTGCTATGAAGAAGCTCTGCCAAATTTTGACAGTCTACTTGAACAGAAGGAAACTATTACCTTATCAGCAGTAGATCGTATTTCCCTAAAATACATGGAATTAAAATCCCACTAGAAAATCCCACTGGGAAGGGAACGGCTCCCTGACGCCCTACTGCTAGACATGAGAGAATTGGACATTTTACTACAGGATTAACAATATGTGGAAGCAATAGTTTTCCAACATCTTCACTTGCCAAATAAAATAATAGCGTCGATTGGCTCTAGAACGACCCACATGTAAGCTGTCTTCAGTCAGACACATTGCATTTGGACARCATAGTTAGAGAACAAGTACTCTCAAGGGGTCCCACTAAAAAAAATGCCAGAGGTGCTAGATTGCTACTTGAGAAGGACACATAGCAAGACGAAACAAAATCATATCATTATACTTTTCATCCTGAAGAGAGAACTCTCATCTGTTTAACCACATGCCCATACTATTCCAGTTTGTAAATGCAGAACCACCATCTCAGAAGAGAGGCTATTCCAAGGGAAACTAGTTGACCTGGCTAGAAACGAGGACCAGAGACCTAAGATCTGTAGGGAGGGGAGCAGGGGGGAGCTGCGTGCCACAGCTGGAGCTGCTGTAATAGCCCTCCTTTTTGGCAGTGATGGTTTCCACCGTGTCACCTCAACCCACGCTCCCCAATGTTACATATTCACATGTTCTCTTTTGCAGAGTCTTTGGTGCTCACTCAACCTAGCACAAMGCCTATTTGATGCACTAAACCCACCCAAACACTCACTGACTCCAAAAGATAACATGAAAGCAGATACATCATGTTCTGGCAGGTTACGTGAGTTGTGTCATGTTACCAAAGGTCCAATGAGCCAGTATAAAGGAGGAAGAACCACCCAGCTGGGGAAGGAACTAGATATCCTTTTTTGGGCAGCAGCAAGCCTACTTACGGATCTACTCATCCATTAGAATCTTAAGTATGGATCTACTCATCAATACCATGCACCTTCTCCCTCACATACCAGCTTACAGGAAAGTTTCCAGACCTGGAAACCAGGAYTACAATACAAAACAAGAGGTGGCAAAACTGCAGTGGCTGAGCCCTGAAAAGAGGGTGGTTCTGGCCGATGCAGAAGTGTGCTGCACACAGCCAGCTGCGCGCTCTGGGCTGCACCATGTCACTCAGCTAGATACTCTGTGTCAGGGTGGCAATTTCTCTGCCTGAAATAGTAAGTGATGAAAAGATAACTCCATTACACCTGTCATCTCTGGTTATCTTGCACAATAATTGCAGGACTACTACCTCCAACCAAACAGAACCCCCACCCTCAAGAGACCCACAGGCCTCAAATGCCCAAACCCAATAGCTGACTACATTCAGGATCCCTCACCACTGGTGCTTCTCCTGAACCCTAGTGGCTGAAGAAAGTGCCCAAGCTAAATCCAGACTGGTTTTTGAACAGCCCCCAATGCCTTTGCTGTGGCAGGATTACATCCTACTCCACAGAGGTGGTTTGAGAAGGAGGGGATACCTGGAAAGCAGCCTACCGCATGCTGAGGGCAAGCCCTGGAAAAGGGCTGCAGGCAAGCCAAACTAGGGCCAGCCGCAGCAAAAGAGAATCAAGATTTCAATAGTATCTTGCACAAAAACGTCTCAAGATGGCACAAACAAAATCAACAACAACCCTTTGACACATAACATCAGAAGAGGAAAAATGGTGTCTGATATCAAACATCACAGGATAACGTAAGTTAGCTTAGTGATGGGTGGTGAAAGCAATTTTATCAACAACTTTACGTAATCACTATGGATATGTTTATTCTACAAGTATATCCCATGTTTCTTGACAAACAAACTGGCTTTCAAATCTCTAGTATTTTTGCCTGCAATCAGACAAAAATACACTTAGGAAAAAAAGGGTGCAAATATTACCTAATTGTACTTAAACTGGCACAACAAATATTGCAGGCAACTGAGATGCAAGTCTTAATGAACAGCAAAGGAGCAAATGTACTAGCACTAGTTTCAGGGAGAATAACCAAGTGTTACTAGACTGGCTTAAGGAATATTATTGTTTACATACCAGAGGCTTTCTGAATGCATTTTTTTCTTATTCCTTTTTTTCCCTGCTTTTTAAAATACTTACAGTTCAAACTCAAACAACAAAAAAAGCAATTTGTACCCAAAAATTTCAGGAAGAACTCACAAACAAATATTATATCATTTCACACTGATATATTTGTTCAATAGGTACATAAAAATAAAGAATAGCACATTACTGAGACAGCAGTTTCAGTAAGACCGTGCAGCCCAACAAGATGACATATACAGTGTCTTAAAAATGATCTAAAACATTGCGGGATACTCAAGGAAAATGACATTCTACCACATAATAAGATGGAATATGGGTTCTAAAGAGAGACATGAAGGAAAATTAGGTTATTCAGCATATGCTCTGAACTGAGCTCTCTACAGTTTGTTTCCTGCCGTAGAACTCGCACACAAAAAATGCCTCCTCTCTTCCAGACACCTTCTTCACTCTTCCATAAAACAATTCTGTGCTTGAGTTTGAGTAATGAGATAAAATGAGAATGTTTTCCAGCTATACTGTGCAAGCATGAGCAGATTTCCAAGAAATATTTATTCAGAGATTTTTACAAAGAAATATTGAACATGTTATCCTTATGGCACATTAGTTTCCTCTAGATATCGGGTAGCATATGCTTATATATCTCAGAGTCAAATGCAGTAGAAACTCTGAGCATTTTGCTCTACATTATTCAGTAAGTAGGTAATGCTCTACTGCTATGGCTATCAGAACAAAGACATAAGAAAAACATGCAAGTATGATCTTTACATAAAAGTCAGCAGCTAACATAATCTTTAATCCAGAGCCTTCATTGCTTGAGCCCTCCTTCTGTAGCCAGCATGCACCAGATTACTCCAATCCCTTCCTATAGCCAGGGGGCAGGGAAGATACCTATAAATAAGATTCAAGATAAGATATACTGCACTTGGGTTTTCACCATGTGTGTTTGCTGACAGTAAAGAGTCTTCACAATTGTTTCCCAAATGCTTGCATACCACTACTTGCTTAGAAGATGGTGATGGGTCGTGGGAACAAACAGTGCACATTTATGATCATGATACAACATTCGACTCCCTCAAGCTAATGGTAATTGCAGACTCATGGTGGGATTTTCAGATTTCCTCCTTGTCTGAAAATATAGTCTGGCATACTTTCATAGATGTAGATGTACTAGAGTGCCAGGCTGGAGCCAAGAAGAGTCAGTCTATCCACAAAAATCCCTGTGTTAGATAAACCAGTTGCACAGGCGTAAACTGGCATGAAAGCCTTTAAGTTTACAACAAGAAATAGAATACCTGTAGTTAAAATATTGTGTTGTAAGTGTCAAACAGGGTAGGTAAATAGCTAGGCTTCGAAATTTTAAGAAGGAAAGAAACCAAGTGGGGACCTCCAATGAATTCTACTCTCGAGCTAAGCAGACACAAATCCTTCTACCTCTATGCTTCCTGATGTTTTAGCATCACTCTGACTCAGTTTTCTTTTTCTTTGTGGATGAAACAGTGGTAGAAAGCAGACTCTGGAAAAGGTGCATTCATGCTTCCAAAGTGGACAATTAAAACTAAGTAGGGAGGAGCTGCAGAAGCAGAGAAGGTAGATGTCCAACTCTGTTTTGAAGAAAAGTGCAGGGGGTGGAGGGCAGGGAGAAAAACCATCATACTGAATACAAAATACAGAGTGGCAAAAAGAAAGTGATGTGATAGTCTGAAATACTACTGGCCTAGGAGGAGCTATTCCTTCCCATCCTTATCTTTTAAATACTGTCATTCAGTTCCTTTCTGTTAGCTTTGTCACTAAACATTACTAACAGTAGAATACATGTTTTATAGGTTAACTAGATCAATGCAATGAAGAAAACAACCAATTGCCTGGTCATTCCTGAGCCTGAAAATAAGAACTGGAAGTAAAGGGGATAAGTTATTTAGGAATATGTAGGGTGCTGAAGGCAAGGTAGAACTTGTCCAAGCCCAGGATCCCCTCAGACTATTCATGTCAAGCCAGAAGTAGAAGTTTCCCTTTCTTGCTCCCATTACCTCCACCGCTGTTCATCTACACACATCCCATGCAATGATCCAAATCAGAAAACCTGAGCAGCTGGGGGAAGGAAGAGGAGGTGGGGAATGACAACTCACACACCTCAGGAAGCAGAGTGCCTCCCTGTTGTCCATGTTTACTACACACCCTCATGCTGACACAATGTGGGAGCAGGAACCAGAGCAAGCAAATGACTGCTACTTCAGCTGCTGCCACCACTCAAGAAGTGCACCTGGAAATCACAGCCTCAGAGTCAAAACTGCTTCCTGGCAAGCCTGCACAGGGCGCGGGACAGATGAAAGTTCAAGGGTGTAATTTCAAAATGCCTTTAACCAGTGCTACCACGAAAAGCAGCTGTCCCCCGACTTTTCCACCTGACTGTTCATGCACATCCCTAGGTCACCTTCCCTCTCTTGCTTGCATAAATAGGGGTGTGGAAAGAAGAACAAATAGCAACTTTTTTTTTTTTTCCATACCGGATTAGTTTCAACTCGAATCAGCTCCCTGATCTGATTCACTGTCTGGCCATGCGAATGTTCATGCCAGTATAAGCAAAAACATTGCAGGGACAGAACAAAAGGCCAGAGGTAGCAATAGAGCAGGACCAATTCTTTCAGAGATTATATCAGCTTAAAAGTGTTTGCAAATCCAAGCTCTAAGAGCATAAATGTTTGCATCTCAGGCACTTAGCGCTTGATGTCGAAAACCCTGCAGCAGAATTGGAAAAATGTGAAAGTGATGACTTTGCCTGTAGACATAAGAAATAAAGTAGAGTAATAGGTTTGTGTTATTTTTGGTATTGCCTTGAGTACCTAACCGTGTTATTYAGCAAAATTAGTAAATGTTAACAAATTAGACAGCTGAAGTGGATGAATACACAAGTACATATATATGATAACAATTCTAAGAGTGAACAACATAAGCTATAAAATCTTTGGACTCTCCCAAACCACAGTAAGAAGGATCCTGCACGAAAGGAACTCCTCAGTCCCTGACCACCACATAATATCCCTTCAGTTATCCCTCTAACAAAGGGCGCTACTGAACCACAGGGTAAGCATTTAGATTCTTACTGTATTAGCTACCCACATCGTATGCATGTTCTGCCTTGCCAGATGGCCTGTAATCTGGTCTCCCTCGAAGCTGAAAGAAATCACATTAAAACTCCTAATTGGGGTAATATATTCATAAAGTAATGACCTCAGTCAGTGTTTCTCAAAGTGGGTTACATCATCCAAAAGGATCATGAGAAAGCTTTAAGGCAATCAGTAAGAGCTAGGGAAAAAAAMCCCCTGTACTTGAAAACACTCATAAAAATATAAAAAAATTATAGAAAATGTGTGATGATAATAAAACCAAATTATACTTAAACATATTGACACCAAAGGCAAGTTCCTCAAGTCTGAGGCAGTGTTCTACAATTGCAGACTGCTCACAGCCAACTCTTAGCCCTCTGTGGAGGAGAAATTGAGTTTCCACCAGCAGTTAAGGAAAGTAGGCTTTTCTCAGGTTTGCATGGGAGAAGGACCAAGACAGATAATTAGACAGATGGGGAAATTTTTTTTTTCTTTCTGAAAAGATACAGTGATTTAAATGATTTTTGAGGAATTTAACCTTTCATTATAGAACTTTGGTAGAATTTTTAGAACTTTGCAAGCTCCAGTCTAGTACTGCTTTCTTGAAATCAGTGAGAGTTTTGCCAATATCCACCTTCAAGAGAAGCAGAATAAGTCCCACACTGAACATCAATGGAAATTCCACCCTTAATATTTTCAACCTTCAGTTTTTAACAGAAAAGGAGAACAATCATGAGTAAAACCATCTGAATTTACAGCCTATTGCGCTAAGGTCTAGCCTGCTGCTCATTGTTTATCGGGTTTGTTTGAGAACTCTAACAAGATTGGCCAGCTTTACTACAACAGCTCCAAGTCCTGTGGACAACCTGAAACCTCACAGTTGTATCAAATGTAGCTTTGTACAGAGGCACAGAGTAGGAACAATACTAGAAAAAGAAATGAAAAAGAGGACAGATAATGCAGAAGCTGTTCATAATAATTATGGGATGTGAGAGGAGAGAATCAATGGGCCTTCCCTCAAACATTTTCTTGAAATAAATCCAGCCAGAAGACATTGAACATGAAACATATTTAGTCACCTCTCCCTACTCGATACATAGGAGCAGATTTCTACCCAAGGTGCTATCCCTCAAGCTGCCATTTACAGGTCCCAAAATCCCGCTTTATCCAACCTGTTTTTCAGGTATCTATGCATTTGGTCCTCTTTCTAGCAGTGGGTGCAGTTTTTCTTTGTCCAGTAAAAGAGGGAATTAACAAAATTATAATCTATACAGGTGAAAGAGTAAAGAAGTCTTCCTTGTTCTAACATATCCACTGTCCTGACAGAGAATTTTAACAGTTCAAATCCAGAAAGCATATTGAACACATCTGAATTATTATACTGCTAATAAAGCACTAAGTAGGTGCAAAAACTGCTTTCTAGTTTTTCTTTTCTCCCCTAATTATTAGTGACCTCCATACCAGAGATTTCAATAGCATCAAAACAACACATGCACCCCAGTCAGATGAAGTAGAAGTTGTAATCTCCACATTTGGCATGTCCAGACAAATGACCCACTTGTAAGACACTTAGACAGTTTATCTCCCCGCAACTCAAGAGTACTCTCACCAAAACACTGCGCAAAATACAGTGTACAAAACTAAAATACACCACTTTACAAAATAAGAAGTTTCACCGAAATTGTTACAAAGCAACACATACATTATTATGACAGAAACCAAATGCACTACTGAACAATGGATGGAAACCACTTTAAGAATACCAAAGTATACCATTTTGTCATCCCTCATATGCATTAACATGATATAAAGAAACCTAGCTAATCACACTTATTTGTCCCAGCCACGGAAAGACACACGTACAGATGGCTATACGCAAGTCTTCTCTATTAAGTGAAGCATTAGTGTTTGCAGTATATTGACAACTGTCAAGAGAATTCCAAGACAATGCTGTCCAAGCCTCAATATTTTACCTGTGTGTGAAACAGAACTTCAACCCATGAAGAGCTTGTAATATGCACGAATTCTAGCTGTTGACTAAAAAAGGCAGCTTAGACATCTCATTCACTGGTCCGTACATTTGAGATGCCATAGGGTAATGAGCCTCGTCTCCACCTTTGCTCCAGAAGACCATTCGTCTCTTACCATCCATGTCGTACCTACTGATCTTGTGCAGTTGTCTCTAACCTAAAGCATCTCAAATAGCCATAGACACCTTACTATTTTTTAAGTACATAGCACTACTAGCACAGATGCAGGCACTGAGGTATTGATCTCAAATGGAATGTCTTCTATTATGWTATTAAAAATAATTTCTGAGAGAATAGAAAAAGGTATCAGTTAATATGGAGTAATGAACACATAAAAAGAAGATAGAAACGCTTTCAGGAATATATTCATTTCAGTAAGTTCAACAAGCATTGTATTTCAAATTTTGCTATAGTTCTGTATGGTTCAGACATAATTCCCATGCAATTAAAAATATATGTAGAAACAGATGTAGTCATTTTGTATCAGCAGATTTCCTTGTAAGCCTTTTAAAGCCAATAATGTTATACCAAAGGGCAATTTTCCCCCAGCATTTTGATTCCCCATTCCCTTTCCAATTACTACAAAATATAGCATTATTTATAGCCTGAAATGTATTCTACAACATTCTTAGAACTACAGTACACTTGCCAGACCTCATATACAAGTTACAAACACCCACACATACTCCATACTACCTTATCTACAATAGTTCCTTTCAGTAGTCATACTGAAGCCAGGTTTTGTTACTCGTATCAGACTATCTCCGCCAGCGTGCATTGCTGAATATTTAACAGCCACCAAACATCATACACTTTACAGATACCAACAGATGTAAACCATCTTTATTTACTACACATTACACGGACTTCTTCCACAGCAAAAGATGAAGAGTCATATGAATAATTTTGAGCCAGCTATAATACATCTGCAACCATCCCCAACAAACCCATGCACACAAATGGGATAATTTGTCTACTGAAAGATCAGAAATTGTTACTGTAACTACACTTCTCTCACAAGAAGTCTTTCCCTACTCCCTGTCATGCTTTAAAAGCTTCTTAAGGAAAGTCTAATCATGATGAGCCTTCTTATATAATTAATATGGCAAATTGAAAAATACTTACGGTTGATGTGATCAATATAGTATACACCAATCTGAGGATCATATGCGGCTTCCCATCCCCATGGTAGTTCATCCCCAACACAATCCGCAAATGACAAGGGCTTTGTTAACCTAAAAACAAAGAAACAAGTTAACGGTATAGCTTTTCTCTCTTCCATACATGTGTTTGTTATTCATATTAATTCCTATTATGACAGAAGCTAAAGAAAGATAGCAGGGAGAAAGGAGAGCAAGTGGTATCCTCCCTCTTAAAGTTTAGGCTCTTGATTGTTTTTCCCCTATTCCATCCTTCTCAATTCATTAACTCCAAGAACATAATATAAGTTATTGCACACATTTTTCAGTACAGGCACTCAAGTCAGAAATTCACTGCAACATCTTTCACGTTTGACAGTTTAAAATTAAACAATAACCAATAGCTTGTAAAAAAAACCAAACCACCAACTACACTCCTACTTGTCCCCAGAAGAATTGGACCCTTCCACCTTGAGTCTGTGATGAGAGCACAAGATTTCAAGGTCATCTTCTCTAATAACCGTAGACAGGAAACTCAAAAAAGAGAATACAATCACCTAAGATGCAGTTAGCAGCACTTATCAGTCCACGTACTTGAATAAAATAAGCAGCAGTGTGCATAGTGTAGAGAATTTGTAAATAGCATTTAATGGGCCTTAGATGTTCACATGGTGCTTTTTTAGGAAGACAGACAATTAAAGTTTTTCATTTTAATAATGGAGCACCTATTCGTTACAAGAAATAGATTGATAACAATAATACATGGGCTTTTTTCCAACTGAGGCTGAGGAAAGCCTCATCATCATCATCTTTTTGCCTTTTTTTTTTTTAAATAAATGAGTATTGAGTATTTTTGTCTTTTTTTAAATAAATGAGTATTGAGTTTCCTGTTGATAAACCCACAGATAAATGCCGTGTCTGATATACCAATATATTTAATAGGAAGAACAAGAGATCTGAGGTTTTATTGTCACCATATAACTATTGTCACCATAGTGACAATAAGATTAGTACATAACCAGAGTTTAAAAAAATCCTCAGAGTAAGATTATCAAGAGCAGTTTGTGGGACACACGAGCATCACCTCCTTTGCTCACTGCTGCTTAAGTTCTATCACCTAAGACTGTTTTTTCATCTCATCATTAAAATTCTATACAAATAAAAAGTTAACAGTCTAATTCATGTATGCTTTTCCGTGTTTCAGTATTTTTTCTTCAATTAGTTTCTGACCAGAAGAAACTGGTTTATCGACATTTTTGTGAGGAATGAAAGAGAAAAGAATAGTACATTTTACTTTCTGCAAAATGAATTGGCTTTTTTTATGTAGAAAGCACCAGATAGAAATTACTTTACAAAACTATTGAATTAAATTCTTCATGCAGCTGAGAAAACAGAAATTTGAGCACAGGTTTGATTTAGAAATCATTGTCCCACAAATATATTATTATTATTGATGGATCCAACCTACCAATTCTTTAAGTAAGGTAACACTTTATTCCTCCAAACTAGGGTTGCAGAAACTACAAAGAACCAAGCTCTTGAGATCCAAAACCTTTTGAATTGTGATTTTTTTTCAATTTATTTTTTTTAAATTGTAAGCATGAATCCACTTCCTCATATTTCTCCAAAGTTTACAACATAATCCTATGAAGGTTACTACTGCTTAATTTGAGGTCCTGAACACATTCACATGTATAAGGCAAATTCGCTAATTTATTGCCTCTTACAAACTGCTATGCAAAACCACTAAACGCACTGAAAACTATTACAAAACTCAGGCGAGATTACCATTGTGGAATTACATCTGGATCACTAGGATATAAAATATGGATTATAAGCAGCACAAGCGAGCTGTGAGAAAAGTTCTCTTTACTGGGAGAGATTCTCCATGAGAATGGCCAGCCACAGAAACTTTTCTCAGTTGAGCGACAAGGTGTAGCCTCTGTAGTACCTCTTCTCCTTCTCAACCTTAACCAACTATACGCTGCCTCACAGTCCAAGAGCTCCTTTCTAAAGGAAATCTTAAATGGACATGACCCACCCTCCTCATTACAATGCAGGAGAGGACATCCCACTGAGGCTGACTGGGGTAAACTCCCCAGTGATCTCCAGGGAGAGACCAGGTCTGTAGTAAGCCAAGCCCACCTGTTGTATCCTCTCCCACTGCTGACATACATTTTTAAATCCAGACACGGCACTGCTCTGAGTGAGGCTGCTCCGAGAAGGAGCTCCCCACAAACCCCAAGCTCAGACCTGCCACCCTGCTCCTCAGCCTCCTCCTCCTCCCAGGGCAGCAGAAGCTGTCCTGCCGTGGCCAGGATGGCAGCTACGCAGCTCAGCAGGCTAACAGCTGGCCCGCAAAGCTGCAGCTGCCTAGCACTGCCATATCAAATACACCTGCCCAAATGCTACCTACTAATAATTTCCAACATCACTTCAAAGATTACTGTTTTGTTTGCAAATAGTAACAGCTGGAAAGAAAGAGATGGCTCTTAGGAAAGCAGGAGAAGCCTTGTAAATCCAGGATAACGCACACAATCACAGCTTCAGCCAGGCTGTCCATAGCATGCAGTGGACTGAACACAGGGTACCCATGTCAGAGAGGCCATCCCAGGCCACTACTGCTCAGAGGAAGCATCAATCACGTAAAAGCAACAGCCCTTTGGTGAGTTTGGTTAATCACACGAACCTGTGCCAACTTCTAGGGCTCATCTTGCTGTGAAGAAAGTCCTGCCTCAAATTAGATTACAAATGTGAATTTTCAAAAAACATTTCTTAAATTGAATCAAAGTTCAATGTCATCCTTAGCCTTAATGTTATAATATGAACTACAAAACTTGTGTTTTGAGTTAAAGTAGTAAAAATATTTGAAATACGGTATAGCAGAATAGGAACCACAACAAACTAGTATAAACATGCCCAGGTGGTGTCTAATAAATTCATTTAGAACTCTGCATAAGCATTCGATACTTTCACCAAATATACACACCACAGTTAGCAACAATCACAAGATGTGATTTTTAAACCACCTCTACAGGAAGGATATAATCCCAGTACTATCCTGGCTTTTCATCTCCACTCCACACCAATTTTATTTTTAATCAAATACTGACTACTTACTATTACACCTCATTCTGTAAGCTAGACTGCAGACCGCTCTGGCCACGCGGATGTTCTGCCCMGGTGTTATCACCTGTCAGAAATCGGACACCGTGAGAATGAATAGCAGCCGCTCTCCCATCCCAGACACTCCATAAATTAAAGCGACACTAAAAAACTGTGGAAAAGTACTTGAGTGACCCACTCTAGACCTTAAACAAAAGAAGAAGAGGGAGACAGAGGCCCCTAAGTACAGGCAGTACTGGACAAATTCTGCTCTGCTGGATCATGCTTGGACATTGCAGCCTTAAGATTTGAACTATGACAGCAGAACTGATCCTGAGTGGATTTTTAAAAAATAAAAAGGTTTGTAAATAACAAGATCACAATCACTTAAGAATGTTATATCCCCATGACTCTCTTTTTTTGTTCCAGATTCTTTTAATAGCACAGGATTTCTGAGCCTGACACGGACTTTTACAATTGAGCAGCAATCAGCACAAGGTGATATTAGACTGCTTTGGGCCCTCAGAACTGTCTCAACATAAACAATATTCACTTTCAAAATACATATGGCAAATGGATGAGATTAACATGACATGAAGTAAAATGCAAGCGAAAATTTGCAAGACAAAAGTTGAAAGCAAAGAGAGTTACGAGATGTAATTGGAAAGGAAATAATACCTAGGAGCAAGGACTGAAGGAATCTTGCCTGTGTGAAGATCATTATCTGTGACACAATAAGCTATGATAGGTGGACTGCCATTACATTCATTAACCGTGACCCAAGAAAAATGAGGTTTATTGCACCATAATTGAGGAGTAAGTGCTGYAAGTAAGTCAGTCTCAGGGCACCGATATTCTGAGGTAGTTTATAATACTTTTTCAGTTTGTAGTCATCAATTTACATGTTCTTAAAAGAATGCCGATACTCTAAAAAAGATGACTTAAAGTCCCCATTTAATATACTATGAACGTGTTGTGGTTTAATTAGTTAACAAAAGGTGGGCGTTTTTTAATGCATATCATTAAGCTCAAGTATTCTCACTTATGAGCACTTTTTTTTTTTTAACCTTATAGAACTCCTTCCAAGTGAGCCTTTAGCTCATATATAGCATTTTTATCTACTCAACCCTATATGGCTGCAACACTCCCATTTCAGCGTATGGATTGAAGTGTAC
Organism: Oceanodroma leucorhoa; assembly: GCA_030449065.1. Classification (NCBI taxonomy): domain Eukaryota; kingdom Metazoa; phylum Chordata; class Aves; order Procellariiformes; genus Oceanodroma; species Oceanodroma leucorhoa. The sequence continues at coordinate 8,423,558 of JASVER010000005.1, read as the reverse complement.
TCCCCAGATGGAAGAGAATAAGAAGCAGGTGTGTGTAACGAGAAGTGGCTACTCTTAAGAAAACCAGGAAGCATTCTGTAATTCCATTATGTAAACAGCATATAATTACGTTATTGCCAATCACTTCACAGATGCCCTGGGAAACCTAGGAGACAAATACAGCTTACAAATTGAGAGGCTGTACTACCATCTCAAATCCACATTTTTCTTTAAAGTTTTCAAAATACAAAGTTAGCTAAGACCTTAAAATGTAGATTCTACAATGATATATGTGTTATCATTAACAGTTGCTATTGCATCTGCAGCCATGCCTATAAGTCTGTATATGCATCTAAAGTTAATAAAAAGGCTGATGATACTGTAAAATGAAAACATAACTACAGACTGATGGATTGTCAGTGCAATATTGTTCCACTTGGACAACTTTGTGCACTTTCTTGCTTCATGTACTCCCCAGACCACAAAAAAAACATACAAGAAAGGTTTCTTCCTAAGGTCAGGGTCCACAAAAAGTGAGAAATTTACTATGTATACTAGTGAATGCTGTTTTCTACCAAGATACAGACAACCCATGGCATTTCACACTTCTGTGATGTGAGATTATCAATGTGTGTGTTCTTAAAAATGTGTATGTATATGTATATACATACACACACACACACACACGTGTACATACATATATATACACACATGCAATTTTCAACACATTGTTCTATGCAAGAGTAATGCTGCATTCTGCTGTATTCCTTCTCGGATTACTTTTTTCTCCAAAATCTGTTCAGGATGAATCAATTATAACATTGAAGCAGAGGTTACTCATATTATGATTAGGACCCTACTTTATGAACAGGAAACTCTGGACTTTAGTCTTTGTTCTCTTCTAAACTCAGCTGATACCAGCATCACTGACATCGTTAACATACTTCAAGACCTGATTCTATCCACACTCAGAAGTACTATGTGAGTACAACTTGAGCTGTTTTGCTTAGATAGAACTATTTGCATCAATTTTGTAAGACTGCTTTACTGTGATTTATGATATATGTGATGGAGGTGTGGGGAAGAGAGAAAGATTACACTAGGCAGATCTGAGAAAACAGCGGGGCGGGAAGCTGGAGGGGGGGAAGACACAGACCAAAAAAACCCCACAACAAATCTGAGACTCTTCTATTCCTCAATTAGAAAGGAAGAAAATACAGTTTGGTAAGAAGTACATGAAAAATACCTGAGAATTATGAACAGGTTTAATATTAATCTCTTTCAAAATGACTTCCAAGAATACCTCCTTTGCTGTGTGGTGCTTGACCTACAGTCAAGACTTGGGAGTTTTGAATTCAATGAATTATAATTAGGGTCAATGTTCAACTTCTATAGCAACTTCAACAGGCATTTGAAAACTTTCTCCAAATCCCAGTTATCCCCTACCCAAAATGACCTCATGTTCTTTGCCATGTAGCAAGATCTTGTGTGAAACTTACATGAAGTGTTGTATAGATTAAATTTCACACCCACTCATTCTTGTACACAGAATCATATATAATGATGTACATTACATATCATTTATTTACTCTTACAATGCAGCACTTGCTATCACTTTTTTTCAACAGACTCCCAGCCATTCTGAAAAATATACCTCTTCTCCAGACTCCAGAAATTGAGAAGACAAAACATAAGTTACTATTTAGATGCGCAGGAATGAGCACTTATTAAAACATAACCAAAGAAACCCAATGATGGAAAGACCACATGCACACTTACCTGGAATCTGGCTCATTTAACTACATACGCCCTTACAGAAGGGTGTACAGATGGCTTACAAATAGCACAATACAACAGTAACACAACTTCTTCCTCTGAGCACTTCCCCACAAATATTTTCAGTTAGCACAGTAACACAGAATAGTAACATATGATCAACATCAGCTAATTTCTTATTTTATTTTGCAAAAGGACAACTGAAAATATTTACTTCTTATTTCGATCCAGCAGCTCAAGACCAGCAAGTGTAAAAATTTAAATCAATGGATTGGGCAAAGGAATGTATAAGAGGAAGAAAAATGTTCTAARTTCTTCACTAGAACTCCTGAATTCAGTGTTTGAGTTGGCTCTTAAAATACATTCAACTCTAACCCAACTTTCTAATGCTATAGGTATTGTGACTTTGAAGGATTTATAAACATGTCGCCTAATCCCATCCCAAATATTGTCCCAAACATGGATTCTACTCACTTCAGGCACCCAAGATGGATTTCTTATATAAAACTCAGAGGTGCAATTCATCTCATTAACTTCAAAGTTAGTTATCTAATCTGAACTACTCCTTTAGGTTCCCTAGAGAGACTCATTCAGCACATCTATTCCGATTGGATATGAATCACACTGAAGGTTTCCCTCTTTTTCTGTCGACTACAGGAGGAGTCTGCATGCAAGGCTCCTTAGCCTATACAAGGTAACTAAATTTAAGCGGGATGAATACTATACCAGGCAGCAGACAGAGTGCATATAGAACAGCAAAAGAGACCAAGCTGTAGCTCCACATTGCACGTCAGAGTTAAAGAAGCATTGCCGCTCCCTATGGCTGAGGTAATTAACAGCATAAAAGTTGCATTACATCAGGAGGACAATTTTCTCTTCTACAAATTACAGTGGCTGAAGCTGCAACAAAATGCACTTACTTTCCATTAATAATATTGCTGTCACTTTCCTAATGTTAAAAAGCGGTAACCAGGCTGTTGACCTGTAGAAAGGGGCAGAATTTGCATGCCTGTAGAATACCCTTTTGCCGTAGTCTTTGTTCATTCAGGTCTATAAACTAGCAAATCCCACGCGCAATTTCTCTCTCCAGAAAGCTCATTCATAAGTCTGTTGACAGACAGGATTTCAGCTTCTAAACACCATGTTCTTAACACAGTAGTGCCTCCYGTTTAGATACCAGCCCAAGACATTATGTACAACCTTTGTATTGCTTAGGTACATTCTCTTTTAATAAGGGTATTATTAAGATATACTGCCACTTTATTACAGGTATTATTTTGAAAGAGTACCTAAGTGGACATCAGTACCACGTTAGAACACATCAAACAAGGAGTAGCATGGTGGTGGCCCCTGTTTTAGTATAGTGGTGTAAAATAAACAAACATGGTAAGGTCATGAATCTGTTTACCTCGGTCACAAGATTTGTACAACCAAACATTAACAAATACCTATATTTAAAAGACAGCAAACATGCATGTTACCTTTTCTACACCAATATAGAATTACTAAGAGCAGTTCAAACTAAATGTCACCCCATTCTTTAATTATGAAAAAATCTCAATAACATTAAATTATGCTGCTTTATGCCTATAGCCACTAGCATTTGCACCATTAATCTGTTTGTTTCATATTACACACTCATGCACACAACAGTATAGGTTTACTGTCAAACATTCCTCGCCACGCTCCTAGCATTTAGACGTAGCAACCAGCAGTACATTGACAGTACCACGCTTTTGCCGCATTGCACCTCAACTGGATACACAAAAACTAACTGCAGAGAATAAAGTCACAGCGGAGTTATACACTTTTAGGAGACAAAGATTTATTGACTCCATCGGCAAGTATTTCCTGGGTATATTTAATGAATTTTTATTTGTTTTCCAGATTTCAGATAATTTTGCTCCTGGCAATACAAAGATAGGTAAAACAGTCAAATTTGTATAGGAATGGAAGCTTGAAATATGTGGGCACTGATTCTAGTTTTCTAAAAAAACCATACAGGTATAGTATCATTTTTAATAGCTTGCAATTTTTATCCTATGATTCTTCTAAGCCCTTGAATACTTATGACAGACAGCAGGCCTTAAAAAAATACACTTCCTGGGTTTTAGAGGGTTTTCTTGGTAAACAAAAATGTACACACATGCAGATAGGGGGTTATACTAAGAGACATACATAACTAAGTTCACCACCTTACAGCAACACACAATGGCTGGACATTATTTGGGTATGTACTAGTGGGACAATGGGCTCTCGCAACTATTTCACAAGCTCCAAAACTTGGTTCCCAGTACTGAACTCATACTGACAGTGGTTTACAACATCTCCCATATTACAAGTGAGCTGTAGGTTCATGTAGACAGGACTTGACCACACTCAATGATGTTTCATGGAACATCTAAGACTTTGCAAAAYACAATTTCCATTAAAAGACTCTTGTCTAGCTAGCCAGCAGCCCAGGTGAACACAATATTGCGTTCAGGAAGCACACAAAGATCAAGCAGAAACTAAAATCTAATCTTTTTTTCCATCCTTGTAGGGTTTGGGGTTTTTTAAACCTTGTTAAAGTACTGAATAAGCTGTTTCTTCTCTGTAATTTAGGCAAAGTACTCAAGGCTGTTTTGAAACGCTTTGCTGAAAAGGGCAGTGTGCTGAACGGTGTCTTAGTTCCCAGTTAGAGAGCCCTCCAGAGAGACAGTTGCGTTAATACTACCACGTGAAAATGGCAGTATCAGCCCATTATCGGTTCTGAGTGCTACTGCCAAAAGGCCTTCTAGAAGACCAGCTCAGTTTCACACACTGTACCATGGCACACAACCGTTCACCATATTCAGCAAGTACCACTTAGAAATAACAAGCTGATACCTCACCAATGACTGGTTTTGGAGACAAGCACTAACTACAGTAAAAACTGTACTCCATTCCTCAAATGTTTTCCAGGAACTGCTCTTCTTGATTTAGTTAAACATTTAACTGCCAGGGTGAGCCTGAAAACAAACCAACTAACCTTTCTGCAGCACTACTACAACAAAAAATCCTAAATTCCATACATCACATATGAAACTTGTACAACACCAAAACCCAGAAATCTGACAAAACCTCTTTGCTTCAAATACTTGTTATAAACATACCATTTTAAGTCAGTACAGCCATGTACTGACTTAATAGAAAAGATGCACTGTATATTAAGAGCAACAAGTTATTTAAAACAAAAATCTACTTACATCTGCAAAGAATTTGAGTCCACTTATTTTAACAGCAGCACAAGTGAGTCCTCAAAAACACAACCTGGTAATAAAAACAGCTGAAGAAAAGCAACTACAGAATGAATGCTATCCCTTTAGATAAGTAAAGGGCATAAATTTGGGGTTTTTGCYTCAGAAGAGCCATTTGCATAAGCCAAATTTGCATAAGTAGTGAACCAAACTAAAAAGCAAGAAACCCACCAAGCAACGTAAGGGGAAAGAAACCCAAAACAAATTAAAAAAAAACCCTGTTAAATATAAAAATCAAAATTCTTATATGATGGAACATACACAGTTTTCCCAAAAGACACCTTTCTTCTTCACTTAGCAGTTTTGCAAGTGTCCTGTAAAATCATCAGCAATTAAGTGCTTGCAATATATTAACGAAAATTACTATCCTTTTTTTTTTACTATCCCTTTTATTTCTTTACTTTAAAAAGAATAGAATCATTGCTCAAAAATCCTACACATCCCCAAACCCCCTAAGCTTTACACAATACAGGAAAGTTAAGGATGAGAATCTTCAGGTCCTCTAAAGATCTTGCCTGGTTCCTCCACAGAAAAAACACTAAACAGGGAACTGATGTCCTTCTCACACGCACACACACAAAAGGAACCAAGCAAAGAGAGAACACATAACTTCAGATTTCAGTACAGGAGGCAGAAGATAGGGGGAGGTGAGCGTAGAGGGAATATGCTGCCTTCCAGCTTACTATGAGATGCTACGTGCATGTTAATGGCTGCCATAAAAATACATTATAACAGCAATGAAGCAGAGCATAACTAACTGCCTCTTCCCAGTTACAAAGGGGTTAACATTAGCTCAATGTCAGCTCACTCTGTCCCTTCACAGGTGCTTCTGAAAAGGCACATAAACTGAATAGCTGAGACCCAGAAGGGGAAGAATGCTTTTGGGAAGGAAGGGACCCACACCCACTGGTTGCAGGACCAGGTCAAACTGCCTGCTGGCATGGGTTTTTTGTTTCCTTTTCCTTTTGATTATGATAAACTGTTTTGGCTTTCCACTTAACAATTACCATCAGTGAAGAAAAAAACCCCACGCTGAACACAGCTATACATTTTGCTGCACCATTTCATCATTGAAGGTACCGAAAGAAACCAAATATTTAAGTGAAAAGGAGAACCAATATTTTTCAGCTCAGCATACTAGCTATTCGTTTTTGTAGGGCAAAAAACCCCAACCAAATCACTACTTGTAATTTGTTTATCCCTTTAACATTGCCAAGTTCAATGCAAAGATGACATTTTGAAAGGTTAGGGAGGAAGAGGCGGGAGGGGGCAGAGGAGTGGAAATGGGTAATACCATGAATGTTTTCTCCTGCGTTTTTCTTTGACACAGCAGTTGGCCCTGTGCTGGCGTGTAAGCACTATAATATTAGACACCTGGAATGTGAGGAATGTCTGATAACCATACCCTAGCACAGAGATCATTCCACAGCCATAAACCAACGATACAACCTTTGAGCTTTTCCCCTGGAAAGCTCAAATGCAGTGACATTATGAAAAGGCTATTATGTGCAGTGTTGCTATAGGGTATTTGTATATACATGATTGTACACTGTTGATAGAGGGAAACCATGTTGTCATCAATCGAGAACACTGTTAGGAAACTTAGCTGTTAGTTTTAATCTAGTCCATAAACACCATTACATTTTTCCAGTAATTTTAAGTGTTCCCAATCCTACAGTGTCTACCTGCAAACTTGACTTGGAAATGTTTCCTTTATTTATCTTGTACCACTCTGCTTCTCATTTCACACATTTATTATCGAACCTAGAGTACTGCTTTCAGCTCTGGGGCCCCCCAACATGAGAAGGACATGGACCTGTTGGAGCGGGTCCAGAGGAGGGCCACGAAGATGATCAGAGGGCTGGAGCACCTCTCCTATGAAGACAGGCTGAGAGAGTTGGGGTTGTTCAGCCTGGAGAAGAGAAGGCTCTCGGGAGACCTTATAGCAGCCCTCCAGTACCTGAAGGGGGCCTACAAGAAAGCTGGGGAGGGACTTCTTACAAGGGCATGTAGTGATAGGACAAGGGGTAATGGCTTCAAAATGAGAGAGGGTTGATTTAGATTAGATATAAGGAAGAAATTCTTCACTATGAGGGTGGTGAGGAACTGGAACAGGTTGCCTGGAGAAGTTGTGGATGTCCCATCCCTGGAAGTGTTCAAGGTCAGGTTGGATGGGGCTTTGAGCAACCTGGTCTAGTTGAAAGTGTCCCTGCCTATGGCAGGCGGGTTGGAACTAGATGATCTTTAAGGTCCCTTCCAACCCAAACCACTATGATTCTATGATACGATAGGAAGACGTACCCTAAGAAATACACAAGTAAAAAAAAAAAAGGGGGGGGTGAGGTGGGATGACACCAAACCAACCCAGTCAAGCATTGGTTTGTGAAATTCAAAGAAGGCACAAACCCTGCAATAATTTCTATATGCAAACAGGAGCRACATCTGTCCCCAAAAGCTTACCATTTAATTGAAGCATGATATAACAAACAATGGGAGAAAAATGTCTATAGGTTGGAACACTTTATTAGAACAAATGAAAACAGATACACTTATAATAAAGGATTAAAACATTTATTCTGTTGTTTTGGATGATTTGTCAGCTTGGCTATCTGTCAGGCACTAAGTATCAAAAGCAGGCTTCATGGCAGATAGTTAACTACTAAAGGGTTAAATATAGGACCCTTCTGTAGTGTGAAAATTAAATCCGGGAAAGAGAAATGCATTTCAAAGAAAGACCACAGTCAAAACCAGAAAATGATCATGATAGTTAATGTCAGCATTAAAAGATCTTCCCTATCCCTAACCTTTCCCCTCCCTCCTTTCTATAATTTCATACACATGCTAGTCCAAATCACCCCACTACTCACCTCACCAGCAACAGAAAATTATTTTGAAAATTTTGTTCTCTGAACTCCCCTTCACTCCTCCTGCAAACAAACGCTTGCATTGCAAGGAATCTTTGGATTCTGAGGATATTAGAGAGGATATTTAAAGACTCTGCTTGCCTAACTCTGCTCCCACTGAAGTCAGCAGGAGTGTTACCAATTTCAGTAGTAGGAAACTTAAATCTGTGACAAGCACTTTTGAAAAGTACCATCCATCTGAACATCTCAAATAACCTCACAAACATTCAACTTCAGCGCTGTGAAGCACTCCAGTCAAGTACACCAATTATTCCAGAAGTGAGGAAGAGCTAACTTAACTGTCCAAGGTCGTTGCAATTCCGTTACAAGCCTACAAACTGCACCCAAGGGCAGACAGCACCCCACTCTGACCGTTATTGTCAATACTGAGCTCTTCATGTCCCGATTTCTAGCTTCTCATCCAATCACTTGCTTTTTATCAATTTTTAATGCATACTTCATTAAATCATTATCTGTTTTGCAGCACAGTGCAGCTTCTGTTGCAAAAAGACTGAGCTAGATCAGAGCTCAAATGGTACACCACCACTTGGCCAACCTCTGAGCACTGGTAAACTCTATTTCCAGATGCTACAGGAGTAGGAGAAATATTTAAAATGTATTAACAATTTTTTACATGGAGAAGGAACAAAACACATCACTGATTTTATACAACTGCAAGCAGCATAATATTAAAAAAAAAAAAGGAAGGGGGAATATATTTATATTTTAATATTAATAAAAGACCACAATAAAGTCTGCCAACCCTTGGTGCAAATGGTTCAGGAAGTTCCCTCAAGTTGTTTCAATTATGGTTTCATAGAAGACAGCCTTTAGAAAAATCTTTACATTCTTCAGAGCAGAGTGATGGAAGCCACAGCCTGACATATATTAGTAAAACTGCACAAAACTGAAATAACGAGTAAGGGCTATTTGCTTCATACAAATCTACCATTGAACTTAAAAGTGCAAGATGCTGAAGTATCAGGGTACTGTAGAATTTTAGATTAAATTTATTCCCAGTGGCAGTAAAGTTTGAGGAATGGGAAACATGCCACAATTGTACAACAGGAAACATCTAAGTGTTCTGCTGTGACTTCCTTCCCAAACACCCACTCCCAGAAACTGCCTTAAAAAAAAAACAAACCACAACCACCCCAAAACTTGTAACGAATTCAGTAAATTTTCTAGTAGTCACTAGCAGGAACACAGTACATACGCAGTCTATTGCGGCACGGCTTTCTATTTAAAAAAAAGAAACCAGCTTTTGCCTCTCATGTCAAACTGACTAAACATCTTTCAGGTCAGATACACTTTTCGGTTCCTAGCAGGGTGAAGTTCAA
>JASVER010000005.1:8386756-8411630 GCA_030449065.1 Oceanodroma leucorhoa | reverse complement strand
ACAGGCCAGGATGCCGTTGGCCTTCTTGGCCACCTGGGCACACTGCCGGCTCATGTTCAGCCGGCCGTCGACCAGCACCCCCAGGTCCTTTTCCGCCGGGCAGCTTTCCAGCCACTCTTCCCCAAGCCTGTAGTGTTGTCTGGGGTTGTTGTGACCGAAGTGCAGGACCCGGCACTTGGCCTTGTTGAACCTCATGCAATTGGCCTCGGCCCATCGATCCAGCCTGTCCAGATCCCTCTGCATGTCAGATACAGTACCTTGTCTTAAAGTAAATTTAAAGAAAAGACTCTAGTTACAYAGAAGCTGCTGACCTTTACATTAATGATTAAAAAGACAACAAAACAAACAAACAAAAACAAACCACAACCAAAAGAAGAGAGGTTATACTTTTCAAAATAGCTATTAAAATAGCAGCATAGTTAAACATTATGCCACAATCTTTATTCTTTGGCAACAGAAAGGAACACATAATAGACAAATCCTAAGAGTTAATTTACAATGATGAAAGTGAAGAGAATGCTTCCCAGTGAGAGGAAAAAAGAAAAAGGAAAAAAAAGACTTTGGCCTTGTGCGCACACTTCAAACTGGTCCTTTGTTAGAAAGCATTCTTAAAACTGCCTCACTACAGAGAACATTATGGAGCTACTGCAATTCATAAGCAAAGATATCTTTGAAGTCCCTGTAATGTGTTCTTAACTAATAAACATTTAGTTATTCAACATTTTATAATGAGTTTTCCTAACTTTTTTTTTGCTTCTGTTGAGTTATAGTTACAAAGGKTTTTTTTTAAAACAAAGTGTTACTTAAAGTTGACATTTCTTAGATTTGCATTAATCCCATTTATGGCAAATAATATRTGGTCAATATTGAATTTTAGTAAAAATGGAAAGCTAACCTAGTCGAGAGAGTAAAAAGTTACTCCAGCAGTACAGCTCCCACAAAGCCCTCAGCAACAGGTTCCATCTTGAGTTAAAAGAAAGAAGTCATAGCTAGTCTCCATTTTTGACTAAAGACATGGTACCAATTCTCGTCATCTGTCCTAGTATTGTAACAGCAGCCTGCAGTCCAGGCTTGCCTTCTTTTGGGCTAGTGGTCAACAGGTTGTTGACCTGGAAGACAGTAAGAAGTGGATTATTGATGGGACCTGTCCTGTTTAACACCTGTATCAATGATYTGGAGGAGGCATCAGAGTGCCCTCTGAACAGACTTGCAGATGACACCAAACTGGGGGGGGAACAATCAGCAATGTCAAGGACATGAGCACCATTCAGAAGGACTTAGGCTACAAGAATGGGCCGACAGGAACCTTCAGAGATTCAGCAACAACAAATGCAAAGTCCTACATCCCAGAAGCAAATGCCGCTTACAGCGATACAGGCTGGGACTGATTTGTGGAGCAGCTCTGGGGTCCTGGTGGGAAGTGAGCTGACAGTGATCCAATGCCCTGGCTGCAGAGGCAGCCAACAGCTTCCTCTAGCAGCAAGAGTGTGGCCAGTAGATCAAGGGAAGTGATTACCCCCTCTACTCTGCACTTACTAGACCGCATCTCAAATACTGCATCCAGTTCTGGTCTCCTAAGGTAAGAAAAACATCAACAAACAGAAGTGAGTCCAGGATGGTTGGGAGCTGGAGCACTTGCCCTGTGAGGAAAGGCTGAGGGACTGGGGTTTGTTCAGMCTGGAGAAGAGACAGCTTCAGAGGGAAGCAAGAGCAGCCTACCGCTACCTACAAGGAAGTTTTCAAGACAACTGTGTCAGGTTCTTTGCAGGGGTGGGCATGGTGGGAAGACAAGAGAAAACAGGCATAAGTGGAAACAACAAGTTCAGACTGAATATAAGGAAATAAAATTTTCACYATGAGGACAGGCATGTGGTGGGACAAGCTAATCTGAGAAGTTGTACCTGAGTAATTCTGATCTCACAGCTAACCATTTTTTGCATATAACTTTTAAATCTTTGCTATCACCACACTTCCAAACCATGTACGCACATATACATACATGTGTACTCACTCCTGCCTTGACGTCATTTCTTGGAACTTAGAACTCCATCATTGTGTATCTTGACTACAGAAAAATAATCTTTGTTACTTGCCTATATCACACYAAATACTGAGGTTCCATAATAATTTCAGTGGATCTAACCTGGCTATCACAAGTTCTGCTCTTCCTCCATGCTACATGCCCCTTCTCTTTTATTTGTGCTGGCACTCATCTGACTCCGTAAGTCAGCCAGTTCAAAGAAATAAACTAAACTAGTAGGAGAGATTGAATTTTTTTTTTTTTTTTTTTTTTTTTTAAAACCAGTTTAGTTGCCTAACCAGTTCACTACTGGTACAAATGCCAATGCAAGAGAGAGGGTAGAACCACTTGCAGTCCCAATTCAGATTGGTATGAACTACTCATGAAACAACAGAGTTCCTAACAGACACTGAAACCCTGGTTCTTATTGGAGATCATAGGCAGTACTGTAATATACATGATTACTACTACTCTTTCTTACAATTAAGCTATTAAAACAGACAGATAAGACTAAGCCTGCAAAATTGGTGAGGTGCTTAACTACCCTATGTATTTTTCATGTGGTGAAAGTTAGGAGGTTGATTTTGGTAGGTGGAGGGTTTTTTGGACTAACAATGAACCTTAACTGGTTGCAAAGCCCTACTTCTGAGAAAAGGGAAGAAATTGAAGAGAACAGTGTTTAATTCCTGTTGTATTATGAAATGGAAATGCTTGGGCAATTAGGAAAATTTCTATTTATTGCAATACCTTGATCTGCTGGCTACTTGAACTTCAAAGTAGAACAATGTAAATCAGTGAAGTGCCCGATCCTGCGAAGGATACACAACTTCACAGAACAAGCCAAGGACACTTTCCAAGTGCAGCTCCTTCTACACCAAAGGGAGTCTTGCCATCGTCTTCAACAAGGATAGAAGCAAATTTTGTATGTGATTAATATAAAATGAGAGGCTTTACTTTTGCCATTTTGACTTTTTTTAGCAAAAACTAGTTCCTTAATGAGGCTCTAGTAAGGAGAGAGTTTAAAAACAATTGCTAATGACACTGAAAACTACAATACTGTCTCAAATACCAAGCAGAGGCACTTTCATAGAAAAACAACACCTAAGCATAAACAATTGATTAAACAGTAATCTCCCATGCTGTATATATCTTTTGTACTGGAAGAGGGAAGTTGCCATATAAGCAATGTCTCAATAAATTCAGCTGACTAGAAAGCTGCAATTTCACAGACTTCTGGAATGTCTTAGACAGTATTTTTAAATAATTACTTCATAAAAATCACTTTAAGTGTTTTGTTAGATGYAAAGTCTTTATACAGTTTGAGTAATGAAAAACCTCAACATTAGCTCACACAGTGGAAATACACAGTCACTCCTTGCCAAGATAAGCATTACATCTCCATTTGCCATTTATTATTCTTCTAAACTGAATAGAGAAGATTGGTCTAAAGAGATAGTCCAGATACAAATCTCTACTATCCAATTACTTATGTAATCTCTTTAAACTTCTCAATGGAAGTCTCTTACTATCTCTCATAAATCAATCTACATCAGTTGCTTTTGTGAAAAATCTTTAACATAAATATTAATACTTCGAGATACTATTTTTCCTCCAATTCTACATTATACCCTCCAGTTCCTTTGGGAAATTACTTCATGTATCCTTCAAGCTTTTAAAACAAAACATATCTACTTGGAGGCTAGGCTTCTGAGTCTCCTTCTATAAACATCCGTCATCTAAAATAATTTCCAGAAGTATTGGAAAGCTTAGAAGTAGGCACACTGTAATTAAACAGAAGTCAAACTTCTAATCTGGTGAAAATGCCATTAGGTGCCTGCATGCATTTCAATGATCTACAGTATATTAAGTAAAGCAATGAAAACAAATACAAGGAAAATTAACATTCAGTCAGAATATGTATGAGCACAGACTTTGACCTAACAAGAGGAGAAATTTCCAAGCTCATGACAGTCCATGCAATTCTTTTTTAGCTTATGTGCAGGCACTTAGCATGGCTAAAGTTCTACTTTAGAAAGTATGTGAAAAGTTTAGGGAAGAAAGAGAGGATCGTGATTATTCACAGTCCAGCAAAAATCTGTTTTCTGCRTTTTAAACTCCAGGGATTCCATAGTATGTTTAAGAGAAGAAGCTGGAATTTCCTGATCTGGCAGATATAACCTAGGGTGGGGGAAGGATAATTCTCAAAAGAGCTTTCAAATGTGGGCTTGGAATTTTGCCGGACAGAACAATGATTGATTTAAATCAGCCATAAAAAGAGATATTTGATCTTCTGTCAAGTCTTTGAAATGGTAGAAGTTAAGAGGAATCATCAGCACTGCGTGCTTGTTTCAAGAAAAATCCATTCTTTTACATTTAACTCTGAACATTTTCGACGCTCTTGTGGGCTGATCATGCTTTCAGTTGCCAGTATACTAAGCATCTCTTTTTGTGCCATGCTATAAAGAACTGAACTTTTATAGGCAAAAACAGTAAGGAAGAAAGGTAGGGTTTTGCAATAAAATAAAGCACTTGCATTCCTTCCTAAAAGTCATCTGCACAGTTCTTCACTGACTTTTTCAGTATATGGTAATTTTATCCTCTCCCAACCCAACTCCTGTGTTTCATCATTTTTTATTGGAAGTCCAGGTGAAAGAGTCTAAGTTCTGTCTTTTTTGCTGACTTCACTGCTTCATGCCAAAGATACAAAAAGCATTTAATTTTGCCCATCACATTTTCTCTCCTTCACCTTACTACTTTCTCTGTATTAAAGTCACTGTATTTCTATCACTTGTATTTACAATAAACAGATTGTAACAAGGTCTCTGATTTGGTTTACATAAATTTACATAAATAGCAATATCACTTTAAAGAACTAGAGACATCCACCGAATGGTACTAGAGCAGTCTCTGGGTACCAGTGGAGCAACAGTACTGCTCATTTCTTAACATTACAGTATTTCAACCATTATTAGCATTTCTGCATCAACACATACAAGACATTCTGTCTAGAAGTGATTTCTGCCTTCAAGAATCTAATCATAACAGCAGACATCTTTTATTTGGAATCCTAGATTCCGTAACTGCAAAAAAAACCCAAACCCTAAAGAACAAACACTGCCACATTTAGTTTTTGATAATGACATCTGGCTTCACTTGACCAGAGCCTGCAGAACAAATGCATGGCCTTGTGCAACAAGACAGAGTTTGCAAAGTAACTAACAGTGTCGTCGTCTTGTTTTTCCATGCCTGGATTGTTCTTCCTGTTATCCCTCTAAAGCCAGCTGCTGGAAGACACGCAAGGAAGCAGCAGTGCTTGGTGACCCTCACTGGCAGCCAAAGAAATTAGTCTGGTTGATGGAGCATGGCAATCTACTGTGCCAGCTGAAAAAATCAGGCTAGAGCATTTTTTGACCCTTTCACTGGGCTTTGGGAAGACAAAAATCTCTTCCTTTCACAAACCTGACTAGGAAGCTTAATTGACGTCCAAAGGACCTTTACTGTACTGACACTCACTATGCTTAGGCTATAACCAAAGTCCTTTATGGTTGGCCCAAGTGCTTGTGAATGTGTTGTAACTGAGAGTGTGCTGCAGTACAGATAACTGCTTCAGACAGTAGGGACACAGGCAAAGTGATCCATGTGGCTTGATGCTCCTGTGATACATTAGGCAGAAAGACTGTGAAATCTGTTTGTCAGTAGAGCAAAGTGGGACAGAGTATAGCTTGCAGAGCATGATTTGCAGTCACTAGGTGCAGAATGAGGTAGAGAAGGGTCAGAGAAATCCCTCAGCTGAGGTGTGGGGGACATCTGTAGCCTGCAAATTTCCCACTAACACAATACAAGGACTGAAACACCCCAACCCTGACCTTCATGTCTTTGTTTCCTTCTGTTCTGCTTCCTCCAGCTGCTATATGCCTCAGAAAAAGAAAGCAGGAGGGGGAAAGCAATTTCCAAGGGCAAAGGTAGCCCAAAACACAGCTAGGGCCTTCTGAACTCAGTTTTTGGGGATCTGCAGAAGGAAGGCCTGGCTAAGCATGTCTTTGTGGCCCAAGAAACAGAACTAACACGAACTGTACAGAGCAAATCATGCTCCTCCTGCCAGTCGCTAACAATCCTAGTTGGGTTGTTAAGCTGCCAACAAGCTAAAATGTATTGTGGACTTCAGGGCACTGAAAAATGTTGCGTTCTCCTGCTGCCATCACCCTTACCTACCTTTTGTTTATTCCATTCTACTCATACAGACAGAGTGATATATTTGAACAGACTAAGACCCACTCTTTCCATCACGCTCGTATCTTCTGCTTATTCACTCAAGCTATTTTCTGAATGAAAAGAAAAAAGATCAAATGCTAGGAACAGAGGGCACACAGAACATGGCAACTGAAGCTGGGAACTGCTGTTGATAAAAATCTGAGAGGAATTTATGGAGATTACAAATAGTCTTTGATTGGTTAAATATTTCTAGTGATAGGCACACCTCTCAATACTATCTAGAGGACAACAATTACATTTCACAGGAATTTCTACAGCGCTGTTTCTTTTTATTCACCTATCTGCTTTTCCCCCCAGAAAATTTTCAAGATGTTCCATTTTCAAAACTGAAACCTAGATTTTCCTGTTGCCTTGGGTTACGGCAGTTCAGAAAACAGGTCTGGGATGTTCAGGTACCTCTTAGTCTCATTCATTCAGGGAACATGGCTTTTCAATAGCACCAAGTCATTCTGAGCCAGAAAAGGAACTGGAATCCGATTCTTTCACATTCCAGACCAGTACCCTGACTAACAAGCAATAAAATCTTCCCAGTCTTTTACACTCCCAAAAGGGCCTCTGACAAAAATTTTTCATCAAAACAGAAGAACGGAACATTTTATACACAGTTATCAACACTGCAACTTCTGGGAAAAAAAAAAAAAGCTGTTTATTCAAAATATTTCTATTGTCACTTTGTCTTATGACATGCATTTTCTCTCTTTTCTTCTTCTGTCTTGTTAGTGACAGTCCAATGAAACGTCCACCTGTGGAAAAATGTGTAGCACACTACTGCCATACTGATATTTTCAATAAAGTATTACAGCAGGATTGCTTTTGTACACCACTGTTATGGATGTCACTTGGAGCTTTCCCTGTGACAAATGCATCTCTTATAAATTAAACAGTTTCCAGTCCATCAGCAACTACTAGTACAATAATTATTCATTACATAATTTATGACCTCCAGTGGAAGAATAATGCAAAATAAACAGCATCTTTATAATTTTTAAAAGAAGCATCTCTGTATATCTTAGCTTGAAGTGACACACTTTTTTTAAACAAGGAAAAATTAAAGATAGAATTACTGTCCTTCCTAAAATTGCAAGAATCTAAGAAATAAAACAAACTATGCAGTACAAAGAAGATTAGAAAATGCTAGGATCATCAAGAATCCCATGTAATTTAAAGACAACTTCAGGATAGCCCCCAATCAAACAAAATATGCAGCCAGCAGGCCAATTCTTTCAAGTATTCATCCACAGGTAGTAATTTAAGAAACAATCACAGTGGTGAATAAAAGCTGTTATGATCTATGAAGTACAGCAAGGTGCCATTCAAGAAAGTTGTTTTCAATCATCCATCTCTGAAAGTGCCTTCTGGAAGAAACTTTAAACYGCTGTCCCTTCCAAAGTCACATTTGAAGAAACAGATAAAAATCATAACCAGATGCTTCTAGTACATTTAGTAGTAGCAACTTTAACATCACATTGCAAATAACATAGCCCACATGCACCAATCACTAATAAACCAATCGCTACATGTAATATACATTTTCCCCATCAAATTCTAAAATTCGAGTTATTAGAAGTACATGCTAACTCCTCGGTGTTGGAGATCTATTTCGATACCACGTAGAGCAGAGTTGGTCTTCAAAGTGAGAAAGAAATGTAATTTCTATACTTTTGCTTTTAGGATTGATAGCTAGAGCAAAATGAAGCTTTAGACAGAGTTTTATAGACACTACTAAAGTAGGACAGTGGTTGAGCTAATGTCATTATACTGCAAAACACCACGAGTAACCTCCCACTACCCTCATAATTCCCATTCCACTATAGCACATTTTAGTCTCCTTGTCCTGCAGCTCCTCGATCATCACTTAATTTTTCCATTAAAGGCACAGGTGTTTGGGATTAAAGACTTCATGTGAGGGTATCATAATAAGTGCTTCCCTTGAATTTAAACAGACTACATCAACACATTACTTCTCTGAAATTAGTCTTTTTTCCAAAATATGATGTTTAGTTAATTTGATGATCTAACCCTGATAAAGCCACATTTACCCACCTATGCCTGGTAAATAATAAAGGAAAAGCCAGTTACAAAATCCTGAAATATTTGCTTTTAGTAATAGCAGGCCCGTCTTACCCAGAAAACATTTTTTTCTATTTTTTTAAAAAAAAGGTAATCGAAGAATAATGTAGACGGGAAGGAACCTCTGGAGGTCATCTGGTCCAACATCCTGCCCAATGCAGGACAACTCCGAAATCAGACTATGTTGCTCTGAGTCATGCCCACAACCACTCGGGGCAACCTGTTCTAGTGTTTGCCCACAAATCCTGGTCTATGCTGCCAATGTTTTTTTGATCCAGTAAGTCATTGCAATTCCATTTACAATTATTTTTAAAGCTCTTCTGGGATACAGTTTCTATACTGGCCCATCAGTTTCAACATAATGAACAGTATAAATTCTATCTCCATGTTAAAACACTGTGGTTTCTGTTCAAAAAATTAATTTTCATCAGTTGCCTGCTGTTACTTTCACATACTTCAACATCTGTATGGAAGACCAAAGTCAGTATTCATTCACTACGCATTCTAATTTATCCTTAGTCTCCACACCATCCAGAGATGGTGCTTTCTCAAGATGAAGTCTTCAGCACCAAAGCTAGTTTAAGGCAGATGATCCATCTTTTCAAAATAAAAAAAGAAGGAGGCAAATTCACTTTTCACTGATATGGTAATACTATGAGCTTTTGATGGGAAATGACATTTAATGGGATTATTTTTTTCATCTTTACTCTTGCTGCTTTTAAGCCTTTCTACTCTGGTTCACAGCAAAGTTGCACAAACAGCTGTGTAATACAACTGAAGGGAGGGGTCTCAAACAGAAACAAAGGGTGGAGAGGGAAATATTTTCAGCCCTTACTAGCACAAAACTTTGTCCATGAAATCAAACTTCAGTGTCTGCTAGTCTCATTTCTCTCTTTCACAAATTCATCTGAGCAACAGACCACCCAAACTGGGAAGTGTCAGCTGAATACTGCCCCAATCGTATTATATCATGAACCATTTTATTCTCTGAAAGAAACTCAAAAATGTTTTCATGTGAAAATCAACTATATCTCAACCAGATAGGCAGAACTGAAATACAGTAACACACTAATTTGTTTCTCTGAAACAGAACAGTAAACATGGATTTTGTAAAATTCTGGGTTTGCTTTTTATTTAACAAAAAATTAAAAATAAACCGACTGTTAATTATCATATAGATTCTCTGCCCGTTCTACTCTCTTCCAACTCAATATCTGATTTCCATTACCTGATATATTCTTAGGATATTTCTACAGCAGACCCAAAGGTCTCAAGACTACAGGTAAAAAACCTGCCCCTAAATTGTCTAGCTTGGACCCTGATGAGTTTGTCCACAGCAGCAGGAAGTCCATTTACCCTCCTTCTTGATTAGCTCAGAATTCTATGACTTCAATGTAGACATTCTTGAAAAGAGAATAGATCRCCCCCTGTAGGAGCAGGCAGTTTGAAAGATTTTGCCATCCCAATATTCCTTTTCTACCTTCATCATCAAGCAATGTCAGGCTGACTGACAGCCAAAGGAGATATCCTGAGGAGAGAAAGAAAGGTAGCACTCTTCGGCTACATCTCAACAGGGAAAGGTGGGGTTTAGGAGTGCTTCCAATCTCCTGAGTTGCCTGACACTCCATAATGAAGGGAAACTTGGTTAAGTACCAGTCCAATCTCTGAATGCTAACTTCTGGATCAGTTGGGCCAAAACAGAGCTACGACCTGTTCTGGTCAGGACTACAGTTCAGGTGACTATAGGCCTAGGTTTCCAGGGTATGTCCTGACACACATACTTCTGTTTAGATGTAACCATTCTTAAGTCAGGATCAAACCTCATCTTGGCATTAGGAGTCACCGTAGGAAGGAGAAGCGGTAGAAAATATTAGTATAAAATCTCTGTCCCTCTAACCCTCTTATGAGGAGTATAAGAATAGCTAGTTCAACGTTTGCTAGACATCAGAGTATTCACATGACATGAAAGGTGAAGACGAGAGCCCAAGAAAGAAGTTTATAAAGATTCTGCAGTGGAATACCTCCAATCAGACCTTGCAATCTAGCACAAAGAATAYATCTACAGGGAAAAGCATGTATCAGGTTTCACAAGTTCCTCTGCTTACAATATAGTTTGCTTTTTATTAAAAGCATCTGCACAGGTGACTTCCTGCAGAGAGATGAATTCCATGTATTGGTCTAAAAGGCTGAGAAGAAGTAATGTCTTCCTTTAAGCTTATTGTCCTTCAAAATTTTTGCAAGTGTCCAATCATCTTATGTTTAAAGTTAAGTACTAAGTTCTTATATAGTTTTTCATGTAATCAAAATACTCCCACAGGACATCACCATCGTCAAGGCCACATGAAACCTTTCATGATATCTGAATGTTACTGTGTTCATCATCCGTGCAACATCAGCTTTAAACATCACTGCATGTCTCAAACAGGTGGGTACTATTCACACCTAAGGAAAAATAGAGCATTCAGATAAAGTTCTAATACTGGCCATTTTAAAAAGCTTTTCAAATAAAGTATTACAAAATAGCTATTAATGAGAGCTTATTCCCAAAAGATCTGTTAGAAACCTACTACCTCAATCAGCAATGACAGTACTGCCACAAGGAAGGTCCTCTAGTAAGTAGTGTCACCCCTCAACATCAGACACCTGCAGTGAAAATGTTTCACAAGAACTTCAGGAAGCTGGCTGAAGCTGCTTAACTATCTAGTACATCTACCAAATCTAGAATAAAATAAAAAAAAATGAAGTGTTGATTATAGGAACACTACTTTGTTTTTTCCCCTTTTTTTTTATATATACTTTTCCTAGATTTTTAAAATACTAGCCACATTAAGCATCACAACTATGACCAGAAAGAAGACATCTTACAACTTTTCAGCAAAACCTGACTGGCAAAAAAGAGATATGAAATATCAAGTACAGGAGATTCTAAAGATTTTTAAGACAAAACCCTTAACTGTTCTACATTTGTCCTCAAATCTTATTTTCTTGCCAAAATCTTGCCTGGAAAAATAAAGTTTTGATGGCTTTCATGTATTCTGAGCAAATGGGCCAGCTAGGTCCTGAATGCAAATCAGCAAGCTGCCACAGCACAGAAGTCCATGGCTCATTTTAGATCATTGTAAGCCACGCTAGCGAGGCAGAACAACAACCAGGCAAGCAAACAAGAACATAAACAAGAACCAAAAAGCGTAATCCATATCACCATAATAACTTGTTTTGCGATGAGCAATTCACCTTCTAGACCAGAGTATCATTAATTCAGCTAACACAGCAGTGTAACCAATTAACGATTCCTTAGCAAACCTCAAACTTTAGCTCACTAAAGTCTTTCTCTCAAAGAATAGATACAAAAAGAGAGCCTAAGGATTATAAATAACAGAGGATAAACAGAAAAGAACCTGCGAAGCTCAGAAACTTGAACAAATCAGCTGTTTACTGTGCAAGTTCCTGCGTATTAAGCCTTACTGCAGTAGTAAACCACTGCCCGCACTAGCCTGACTAAAAGGCTTACAGTGTGTGTGTGCTTTGCTGCATCCCATAATTTCTCTAGTCATTTGAACACTATTTCAGGAATGTCCTGTAGAGGTCTCAGATGATTATTCACATCCATAGCATTCTACTGTTCACCAGAATGGTTGTAAATGTGTTAACAATTCATTTCAAACATTGCAATACCCACAACATGACAGAAAGAGGTCTTTACTCGTCAGATTGCTATCTGGAATTGCATCCTCTTATGTACACTCATTTACTACTCAATCCTTCAGCAAAATATATTTTAAATATTTAATTCTTCCATTACAAATGATCCTTCTTCATGCTGTAACACACTAAAGCACCACCTCAGCCTGCCACTTCTGTGCAAAAGAAAGCTGGCAACGGCAAAAGAATGTGGGAAATAYGAAAAACTTTGGCAAGACTCTTACTGTCCAGGAACATTAAGATATGGAAACACAGAAGAAAAGACCTCGATTTCTGGGGCTTCTCTACAGGTCTACATTCCAATCCAGTAAATTAAAGGGAACAGTGTTATTTACTTCRGAAGGGTGAATTTCAAGTCAAACCCTCAGAGATCACATCATCTGAGCAGTATTCTGTTTTCTCTATTTCACTCCAACTCTATGGACATTCCAATTCCAGTTTTGGCAGTTTGTCACTGTTCACTCYGGAATTCAGTACCGAATAGTTTCGTGCCTTAAACTCGTACCATAGTTTGTTTTGCAAATCTCTCAGAGAGAAGTCCATAGTACTCCAAACTAGAATTGTTCACCACTGTACAATTCCATGCAAACTAAAAAGGAGGGGGTAAGTGCAAGTCTCAAGGCACAAAAAAAMCAAAATACCATTTAGGTCAGATCCTGCAGATAATAAAACTGTCCATTATTGGGAATGTGATTAAAACCAATGCAATACCTCAGAAAAAATACAATCATCCTTAACATTTGCAAGGTCATACTTGCAAATTTATCACAAATTGCTTACAAGATTGCATGTGTTAGAAGACAGCCACTGACAATGAGCTGAAAAGGACTTGATTTTTCTTTTTGGCAATATGTGAATACACTGAGAACACATTGTATAGGTCTTTGGAATATGAAGGTCAGATTTGGATGGGCAGTGGGCTTAGGTACCTGGGAATACATCCCCAAGAGACACAAAAAGCTTAATTAAGTCCCATATAGTCCTTAAGGCAGAACCATAACCTATCTTCTGTTAAAGTTTTAACARCAAATWAAGAACGGAAGTAATGTGTTAATAYGYTCCTACCCGGCTATCATTTCCTAAAGAAAATAAGCTACTAAGCTCCTCAACTTCTGAAGGCTCTTGAGTTTCTCACAGGATGCTTGCCATCTCTTTAAAAATAATAAAAAAATTAAATTACACTATGTGATGCTGTATGAAGAAACAATGTATACAAAGATACCTCAAGCTGGGTATTCACAGTGTAACTCAAGACAGTCAAAATGTTTTAAAGTTTAAACCAAACCCCAATTAACAACACACATTTGACAAGAGAAGTACAAGTACACTTGAGTGGTGGATGATTTATGGAACAGAAATGTCACTTAGCTCATGAGGAAATTTTGCATGGTACACATCTCAGACAAAAACACTGAAGGTTAAACATAGGTCAAAGGAGATTTATAAGCAACAGTAACCACAGACTATTTCACAGAAGCAAAGTCTGTAAGATTCCATTACATGTCCCACTGTCCTCCCAAAAGCAAGAAAAACATTCAAATGTTCCCTCCCTAGTTCAGCTCTCAACTACTCCAGCCCTACTGCACTACAAACCTTTCTCCATGACAACTGGTCTCCACTGGATCTTTGTGGAACGGAAGACAAAACCAGCACCCCCTGGTTGGGCTCTGCATCSGTCAGGCCACAACAAGGACAGCAGCATGCACCTAGAGTTCCTACACAGCCAGAACAGCTCATGAACCAAATCAGAGGATGAGACTTTAAGTATTTGCTAAGTAACAGCATTTAAAAAAATCTATTTCATAAATCTGAATCACATCTCTTTCTCTGATGCACAGTAGCTCTTTATTAACCAACTGAAATTTTGCACAGGGTTATTTCTAACAGCAATTAAGAGTTTTCAGAGACATTTTGTTAACACCAGTGAAGAGGCAGAAAGTTGTAAATCTACACAAACATTTTTAGCATAATCAATGAAATCTGCATTAAGAATGAAGGGACTAGGCTTTGAATAAGAGTACTCTTTCTCGATCAGATCATCAGGCCATGAGACAGGCACTTCTGGACTAGACTACTGTTTAACAATTAACAGTATTAAACAAAAGAAAAAACCCACCTCATTGTTTCCTCATCAAGAACAAATAAATGTCCTTCCCTGACAATTTTCTGCAATCCACCACAGACAGTGAGCAAGGTTACACTGTCCACTTTTTCAGCCGAAGTGGGCCATACCTCCTCTTCTGGAAGCATTAGAGAACAACATAGCAAATCACTCTGTCCTCTGATGACCAGAMGTGTCCCAGAGAGTGACAGGCAGAAGTGACCAGAACTGTTCCTCCACAGTGTAAACCCAATAAATACACTGCCACGCAGCTATATGACAGGGGGCACCTGCGCTTTGGTCAAACCCTGTTACTTGACCAGATGCTACCAAGGCATATGCCTGCCACATAGCTAAAAGGCAGGCATCATTCATCATGCGTTGGGCTATTTACTGCCATATGGCACGATGTGCTTGTACACCATCTGCAGAACAGCAAAAGTTCATCTGCCACATGATTAAAAATACCCGCATCTTTGTCAGACATTCCCAACTCTATGAGGGAGGTAAGCTCTTAAGAGCGAAGGGCAAGGTATTGAATCAGAGTAAGAATTCTTCTTCACAGGTCAGATCTGTAGGCCATAAGATATGCTTATCTGGAAAAGACCAGAGTTTAGCACTTAAAAAGTACTTTAAAAAGAAACAATAGGTGTGTAAAGTACTGTTCCTTCATTAACAACATCAGAAAGTTGCTAATACAAAGAGAGTGTCCTAGCAGGATTAGTTAAAATACAGTTTCTTCTAGATCTTTTCCTCTATACTGAAAGTAAAAAAAAATATTCAGTATTTCTAGACACTGAGAGCCTGATTACCAGAACAAACAGCATATTATGGAAGGCATCTCAGTATGGTTGTTCTTTTTGTTTTTCAAATAAAGATTGAAGTTTGATTTAATGRATTGAGAAAAATAGCACATACCAAAGCAGGTCCAACATACAATATTGTATAGCACGCAAGAGTATGCAGAAATTTGAGTTTGCTGTCCCAAGACAATACATCTTTACATACCCAAACAATTACTTTGAATACAATATGCATTCAGAGCTGATGAGATAAAGTTGTCTTTCTTCAAGTACAAACAGTATCCAAGTTCAAAGGACAGCATCTTATCTTGTTCTATGAGATGCAAATGATTGTTTCAGCTGACAGAATACATTCATACCACTGACAGACTGCCTCTAGCCCAGAAGTCCTAACCAACCAAAAAATTCCAAAAGCAAATTAGGCTTAAAAAAGTACACTTAAAGAAGGGCGGGGGAGAAGGGGGGAAGCAATCTCTCCCCCAAGAAGCCCTTTCATTACCTTTTAAAAACAAGAGCCAGAGATTGACTTCATCGGGTAGGAACTTCACCACCACTAATGGTTTTGCACAGAAAAAGTCACTGGGGAAGAGCAATAGTATTCAGCCACACTCAAAATGTGCTATTTAAAAAGATCYAAACCCTACACCCACAAAGAAAACCCTACAAAATACTCAAGCAACCCAAAAGGGAAACCATAACTACTGTATCACTCCACTTTTCAGCCACTAACTGCTCCTTCCAAATGAAGGACAAGTCAATTTGTCCATACAGATGACTCCCTCAAATACATGAAGACAAACGGCTCCCGTTTGCTTCACACAATAAAACACTCAAAATCTTGAATTACACCACCATTCTGGTGAGATACTTCGCAGCAGTCTAAAACACATTTTATGAATAATTAGGAAAAAATGCACCAAAGTCAAAGAATTTCTGATCTACTTTCATACACAGTAGAWATTAGCTATTCATAAGCATATTGTCAAAAGCAGCACATTCCCAGAAAACAGGATTTAATTCTGCAACCGTGGACTGACAAAATTTCTCTTCAACAAGAGCTTCACAGTAGCAAACATTTAAAAAGTCAATTAAAAGTTCGTAACACCATAAAGGTTTCTTGGTGACAGAAAACATGTTTAGGATCAAGATGCCTGTGATAGTTGTACTGCTGGTTCACAGCAAAGCAAAGGTGAACACAAAGACACACACAAGAAAACAATGGAGAAACCCAACCAAAGAAATGGACACCTAAGATGACAGTTCCATGGCAGCTAGGATCGATTTGCATCTTGGTTTTTACAGCACCACTCTCCCCTTTTGCTCCTAGCTCTGGACTTGCCTCCTGCCTCATATCAGCACTCGTATCCGTTCAGTGACACAACGAGCTGATTTTGCTGGAAAATAACCCTAAAAGCAAGGGGTTTCATTTCCTGGGGTCAGTTTACTATTTGGTGGCAGAAGAGGGACAGGTAAACAGAACCATGACAGTCCAAGACTCCCTCTACAACCCTTTTCCACTTCCCTTGCAGGTTGCTGTAATAAGAATTTATACATTCTGGCATAACAGTTGTGGAATCTTAGTATTGTTTCTATTTGTGCCTTTCTGAAAATGTGTCACCATGGAAATATTACTGTATGTTGGTCCATTTTCAATCTTTTCCATTACTTCCATGAGTATTCTTCTAGTTTTTAGTCATCTGTGTGATACAAAAAATTGTGAACTCTCAAATACCTATAACATTTTTTTAGGCTAAAAAGAAAAAAGTAGCAAGAAAACCAAAACAAAACCTATTTCACAAAATTCAACTTGTCTCTAGATGTTACAAACATTAGTAAGTGGAAGTAGAGAAATCCTCTTATCTTATTCTAATAACCTTAATAACATGTTCAAAGCATAGAATTTTAACCAAAGGGTTGAACACAAGTTATTTAACTGGAGGAAACAAGAACTCCTAATGTAATCTGTACAGATCTCTAAAGCTGTAAATAAGTTGTCCTATTTGATCTCTATTGACCTATTTGACCCTTACCTGTAAAAATGAAAACTTCTTTCACAGCCATTACTTCAAAGTAAAGCCAGTTCCCCTTCTCTGAAAATACAAGATAGTTCTGAAGGATTCCTTCACTTAGCCATATTGTAGTAGGACATCATCTCTAGCAAACAGCTCAGCTCCATTCATTTGAGAAAAGGTCTATTTTCCTTCTTGTGGACAACTTCTCATTAAGGCTTACATTGTGCATGACAACTACTGTTATGCTATCTTGTAAGTCAAGATAGGTTTTAATCGAAATAGGCCCAGTAGGCAAGTACTACAGCCATAGGTCTGGATAAACCACAGTCTAGACCACTTGCCCCACTTTACATACCAGGTCACAGTCCTTGGCTTTAACCAGTGATACATACTTTGCACACATAAACAAATATGTCGTAGTGTTTCCTGACTTGTTAACTTCACATGCTCTGAGATGAAAGATATAGTGCAGGCCTATCACCCCCAGAGAAATGAAGAATAAAAGCGTTATCTCAGAGTTACCATAGTAAATTTCACTAATGCTAAAATCAACAACAAATAGCCCCAAGCAAATGACAGACTGGTTAAAAAACCCACACACACAATCACTATGTATTTTAACACTGTCTGATGCTATCACAGCTATATTAGCACTGTAATTTTAGAATTCTGCTTTACACTGGGTAAACAAATGAAGGTGTCAGAAGTTCAGACACAGCTAGTCTCTCATTGCCGAGTTCAGTACTTGCATCACGGGTTTTATTTTGAATAAATATACATCAATTAAGTAAAAGCAGTTCCCAACCTGTCACTGAAACCGGAATGAGATATCAGACAGTTTCACAGGGAATACGCACATTCCTGAGCAGACAAGGAGACAGGAACAAATTATTTGGAGTTAGGATAAAAAACAGCAAATGATACTACAGGATGAAACACGGCAGAAAAAGATATTTGGGGAAAAAAATTGTTGCCCTATCTCACTACAGGATTATTGCAGGTTGTACACCTTGGAGTGTCATCAAATGATCCTCTACTGATTTTCCAAAATAGGCAGATGACTATTTCTTATTAAGGTTAGAATTTCATACGGTACGTTGAGGCAATCATTTAACAGCTCCACGCCACCACAAACGTAAAAGCCCCACTCCCTCCTCAGCTACTAGCAAACAAGGGAGATGCAAGGAAAAATAGAAAGGGAATGAGAAAGGGAACCTTTCAGTGATGGTTTGCCATTAAATTCATTCTTAGCAAGCAGCAGCCTAAAGAAAGGATTTGTCAGGTAGTTGCTCTAGTTGTACCTTAAATCAGCAATGTTAAGATTTCCAGTTAAAACAGAATTAAGATCCATCCCTTTCAAAACATAATGACCAACACTTCAATTTAACATCACTATTCTTCAAAGGACAGATGAATCATACTCCTATTTCTTGCCTAAATTTTGTTCCCTCCCAGCCAGTTTTAACATTTCAGAAGTTTTTCCTATTTTAGTTGAAGTCCTGCAATCTCCAATTTCACACAGAACTGTACCTGCCTCAGACACCAGACACTTCAGATAGTAAAAGTTATATTCTACTCATTTGTCACAACACAGCTTACTTCCATGCAAAAAAGAATCGATCCAAATGTATTTTCCAATCTTTGATGATGCCTCCCATCACACTATTCCCTTTTCTGCTTGCGTCTTATTTGCTACCGGTAACTTTTACCAGCACAGTATCTTATACGCCTCCTATTTTCTGAGTTTCCACTGCAACYGGAAGCCTCCTACCAAGCACCCCTGAGCTACAGTAGTGCCCAGGAAAGAAACACAATGAAAGTCCCCCTGCTCAAGTAACTACAACCTCAGCAGCTTCCCTCCTCACAGCCTCTGCTGTTCACAGCAAAARAGAAAACAAGTTCCAGTGAAAAAGTAAGAAACAAAGTGCCCATCTTTTCTAAGGGAAAAGGGCACACAATGTTTAATTGCTGAAATCTAATAAAGGTTCAGACAAATCTTGCACAAGTTACAGAATTCCATGACAAAAAATGTAGTGTTTTAACCTCCCCAAAAATGAAAGCAGCAATGGAAACTGCATTCCCTCTCCACATCAGCATGAAGAAAACTCACAATCTCCTAACTCATAAAGCKCTCTGGTTTCTGCACATCCAGTGTTTCTCAAGAGCTTCCTTGGTTATATAGTTAGCAAGTGCTCTAGAAACATTCTAGCAAAAGTAAACTGTGAACTGTTTCAAATACACAAATATATTTTAAACAGATTTTTCTCCTCAGTGGAAAGAGAAGTAAAAAGGTGACAGAAAGGACGGACAGTTTTGTTTTCATAGTGGCTCACTCCTTACCGCTCTGACAAGAGTGCGGATAAAAATTTAAATAAAGATCACTTGCAGCTTCAGAATTTGTGATGTGGAACTCATTTTAGGCAAGCTATTAAAAAAAAAAATTAATCCATTTTGAGTCAGTTGTGATCATTAGTGGAGCATGGACAATTTACTATGGTGAAACCAAGATATGAGAAGCCCTGCATTCCTGGTGAGAAACCCAAATGTCATCCAACTGCTGAAGATTTGAGGGTACTGAGATTTCTATCTCCGATGCCACTCCTCCTTGGTGCTCTACTCTGTTGGTTCCACTGAGGAATATAACAAACATGAGGCCAACTTAATATGTGTTGAGTGAYGGAAAAAACAAAAAAAATTTCCTTTTCAAATTTCTGTCTCCACCCTAAGCCCCTCTTAATTGTCTATCAGAAAAAAACCCACACTAACACCTTACTGTAACTCAGTTTCCCAAGAACTTGAAAGAGTTTCAAGGGAACTTCAAAGATAAGTATGAATTCCTTTAATCCTTTCTCACCTTTTCATCTGGCTCATCCTCTTCAGTCCATAGTTGTCTTTTTATAACTTTGTCAAGTAGTAGCAGGATACAATTGATATTTTGGGCTATTTCCATTCTTACAACAAACCAGTTTCAGAAGAACTGTCAAGATCAGTGAGTTCTCAGTTTGCTGTAGCTTGGAGGAGTCATGAACAAAGAAATAACATCTATATATTTAGCGAGTGAAAATGTTACTACAACTCCCACATTCTTGCCTTTACATTTCTCTTTGTCACACTTTATATCTTAAAGTKCCCTCTCTTTTGGGCCACCAGTCTTCAAAACAAATCAACACGGTACCCTAAGTGTTTGGAGAGAAAAATGACTGTTGAATAGTGCAAAACACTAAAAACCCCTGAAGAACAGAGCAATTCAAATAGCTTCCACAACTCTCCTAAAACACGACAAGCCAAGTCACTCTTGCCCTTACAAGTGTGAGCTTCTCTAATGTCAATGGAATTACTCATAAATGAAGTGGGCAAAACTGAAAACTGAGCCCCAGCTGATGTGAGGTTTTCTTCACAGCTGCACACAAGGCTATCATTATATTAACAGACCTGCACCATATAAGCAGTAACAAATACATGTACTATCAGAACAGCCTAGAAAAGCACATAACAAAAAAAAACAACACAGAATTTTCCAAGAAGCTTTGAAATACAGCATTTTCAACTATCAGCTTATTTCTAGACATGAATATTTTAAAGCAGTAACAAAGAGGTTCCTAATTGTGCTCAAATGCACCTGGCAACCCATAGACATATGGCTGATGTCTCACAGCGCTAGTCTTCAGTATTTGTATCTTTTAAATCAAAGAGGATAAAAATTATTTTAAAACATCAAGCGTGACTTTTCTATGTAATCATCCAGGGAATGCAGTGTAACAACAGCAGAAGGAATATTGTCCATAAAAGCTTACCTATTCTACMCTTGCTTTACCAATGAAAGATTTTTAGGAGCCCATGTACTAGAATATTCCACAAGTACATTATGAAAACTTTATGACCTCCATCAGAGAAAATACTTGAGGGAAAAAAAAAAAAGTCCTAAAGTATCATCAAACAAGGGAACATGTTTTCAGTCTTTCTGTAGCATCCAGTATCTTCATTTTGACAMTTTAAGATAAGTTTTAGAAACAGCACGAATCCAGATTTTATTGAATTGACAAACCTGGAAGATCACTTTTCATTTTTTCTGACAGCAAGCCCTAATTATGTCCTGTCTGGTTTCCGAGCATATATTCTCTAAATACCTGGAAGAATCAATGGAATCTTGTACAAAGTCATCACAGGACTTTCACGCATTTCTTACTCACTTTTCCAAATCAGGTCACTCATACAAATACAGATTGTAAATATGGATATTGTAAATACAAATACTGTAAGCTGCACATTAAATGGGCTTGTCAGTCTCTCTTCTGTGCAGGCAATTCAGCTTCACAGTTGAGCCATGTACACTAAAGCATGGACTCTCTCAAGCACCTAGGGCAAAATCTCTCTATTTGCTTTGCATGACTGACATAGGTTAACAATTATTTCAAACACCAGTCTTTCTGAAAAAGGTCTTTACTTCCTTAGTTCTCATTACAGATTTGCAAGTCTCAGGGCTTGATTTCTCTTTCACCTGTAATCAAGATATTAATGAAACAATATTTATCCTATCCCTATAGGATGGCAAACACGCAAGTGTTACTCACTTAGCTGTCCACTCTGTTAATGAGTGAAGACTCAAATTTCACCACCAAATATGAATACTCTTGAACTTTTCAGGACTACAGAATGTGTGAAAAAAATTTTAAATTAGTATACTCATGAAGCGGTATTACAAGTACACTCCAATGTCACATTTTGCTTTACCTCAATCATACCATCTTGTATTCTGCTTTGCAAATACAAATTAAAAGTCTAAAACTAAACAAAACTTCAAATCCACCATCTCTAGACAGTAAAAACATAACGCTTTATTGTCTGTGGTAAGAAATAAATAATCACCTGAGAAGCCCAGGTGTAATAGATAACACTGTCCTGTATACCTTACCACCTCACTAATATTTACAAGGTATTTAACATGTTTTGAAGTACAAAGGAATTTATGTATTAAGTTTGCCACTACTGGAATTTGCTGTTATAGCATGCACGTAGAACAGACAAGTAGGCCTAACACAGCATATGATGCTTGTCAAAACTTTCCCTATGCAAATTACAGCCAGCAAGCTTCGTCACAAATGCCTTTTCTAATTTCACTAGAGAAATACAAACCAAGGCCTTCATTTATAATTCAGTTCCATAAATTTATAATGTCTTTTAAAAGTTTTTGATCATTAGGCTGCACTGTTTTCAACAGCAACATTGTATTTCATAACACACACAAAGTTTGGTTTTTTTAATTAGTTTTCAGGACCACTTTGGACAAAATGCACGTTTTACAATAAGTATCTTGGGCATCTATCATCCAGCTACTAAAAACAGCCATTGAAGCCTACCCAAAGAGCCAGAAYCCCTCCCCAGCTGAAAGACCTGCCCTGGTGGCTCCCGGGCGAGAAGCCTTTGAGCCGGTTACCTCGCTCACTGAAGCACTTTCAAAGCAGGTTTGCCGATTTACAGCGCTGGGACCTGAAAAGGGGAATAAACACCCCGGGCTCCGGCTGGCGGGGTCTGAGAGGATTTGGGCTTGCTGAGGCCTAGCGAGCACACGAAGCCTCCTGCAGCCCCAGCTCCTTCCCCGCCAGCACCGCAGACCTCTCCGGACGGGCGGGCCGGGCCGGCCGCGGGGCAGGCGGTCCCCGGGGCCGGGGAGGAGGCCCACGGGAGGGGCAGGCGTCCGGGACGCTCGGCCGGCCGGCAGGGAGGCGGCCCCGCACCGCGGCGCCGCGGGGAGAGGGATGGCGAAGAGCCAGCGCCCCTGGTTTGGGAGGGACTCGCAAACTTCGGTACCTGTCGGGAACTCCCCGAACGCCAGCGACCCCCGTCGCCTCCGGGAACAGCTCTACAGGCTCCCCCCCAACATCAACTCACGCAACGGGCTTAAAAACAGGCTGTACCGATGCCGAAGGAATGTTTGCCGGCTGCAAACGGGCTTCTCYTGCCCTCCCCCCGCTCCCCCGTCCCGAGAGGGGCACCCCCCGGCGCACCCCCCCGCCCTGTCCCTCCGCGACCAGTGGCGAGAGGCCCGGCAGCGCCGCTCCGAGCCCACCCTCCTGCCCCGGGCCTCGCCACCTCCTTGCCCGCGCACCCACCTGTCCCGGGGGTCTATCCAGCTGGTCTGCTTGGTGTTGTGGTCGATGTAGAAGACTTTGCCGTCGTAATCCCTCGCCTCCTCCCAGCCATCGGGTAAGGGGAGCTGCCCATTCCCCGCTTTCCTAGGCATGATCGGGCGGCGGGGATAGCTGCTCCATAGGGACAGAAAGAAAGACGGGAAGCGGGAAAAGCCCCCACCCGAGCCGGGGGACAGGGAAGGGGCCGGGAGCGGGGGGGCCACGCAGCGGGCCGCTCGCGGAAGCCCGGGAAAACCCTCCTCCGCCGCCGGGTCTCAGTCCACCATGCCTGGGACTGCCGCCTTGCCCGCGCCGCGGCAGCCCGGGTCAGGGTTGCCGGCGGAGCCCAGCTGCCGTCTGGGCGCGGGGAGCCCGGCTGAGCCCCGGGCGGCCGCGGCCGCCGCTCATTAGCATGAGATTAGCATCCATCTCATCTGCATGCACATTCCTCCCGCCGCATTCCTCAGGGTTAACCCTGCCGGCGCTGCCCGACGCTGCCGCCGCCGGGCTGGGCGAGGCAGGCCCGGGCCGTGGATCCGGGACAGAAAACGTCCAGCGAGGGAGCGCGCGGGGCAGGCCTGAGAGCAGGAGAGGGGGGAAAGGCGGCAAGGGGGACCGCTCCGGCTTCCGAACGAGCTCTGCCCGCAGCGGGCAGGGGCCGGCCGGTGTGGGGGAAGGAAACAACCACCTGAGGGGGATGGCGGCCTCGAGGGCCAGGCGGCCAACCGCCGGTGCCCCCGCACCTTCAGGTCCCGGGCGCCTAAGCATTTCGGCCGCGTCCCCGCAGCCTTTTTGGGCAGCTGGGAGSACGCAGGAGCCCCCCCCAGCCGCCACCACCCCGCGGGGGAGTGCGGCGCAAGAGGGCTGCAGAGCAGTGGCCGGGGCTGCGGCACCCCGGCGCCAGGGCCCACCGACCGACCGGCGGCGCGTCCCCGTCCCTTTGTCAGAGAACTTGCTGTCGGCCCCGCATCAGGTGGCGCAGGAGACTTTGGCGCGGGGGATGTCCTGGCCCTGGGGGGCACGGGGAGCGCGCCCCGGGAAAAGGCGGTTTTACCACTGTCTCCATGCCCCGAGTCGCGGCGTCGTCGAGAGAATTTCYTTTCCCGTCCATTCAGGCCCCGCTAACCTTGCTTCACATCCTTGTGAACTCTCGTTAAACTCCAGCAAGGCGTTGGAAAAAGGACCTTGACATTTAAAATACCCGAGTTCAAAATTTAAATAAAAAAGGGAAGCCACCTTTAACTCTGGAAGTTACCTAAACTTACTGCCTTTTTTTTTTTCTCTCTTTAACAGAAGCACCAGTGGAGAATATGCATACATACCATTTGTGCCCTGAACTGTTCTGGCCTAAAACGCAGGTAACTT
This sequence comes from Oceanodroma leucorhoa, assembly GCA_030449065.1. Taxonomy (NCBI): domain Eukaryota; kingdom Metazoa; phylum Chordata; class Aves; order Procellariiformes; genus Oceanodroma; species Oceanodroma leucorhoa. The sequence continues at coordinate 8,387,157 of JASVER010000005.1, read as the reverse complement.
AGTCGCATTAAGTATAGAAACCAGGTGTGAATTACTGTGCATTTATCTCACATTTGCTACAGGAGAGGAGCACTCCAGGATGGTTACCGTGGTTCAGCTGATAGAAGGTAACTTAATGAGCTCTGTTAATTTGCATGTGTATCTGATTCCCAAGATTTGGCACCAGAAGTAGAGCACCTATGGGGAAATATGAGTCCCTATTTTAGTGGCTAAGACTCCTAGGTAACCCGAGTTTTACTCCCTGTTTCCTAGAATGTTTTATTTCTTTTCACTTAAAGTTACTGGTCCGAAGTAACAAAATTTTCCTGGGAGAGGAAGTCTGGGACCCAGAGCTGTCCTTTTTCTGTCTTTTTTTTTTTTTTTTTTTTTGATGAGAATAGCCAGTTTACAAGCACACATTT
>JASVER010000005.1:8372193-8386723 GCA_030449065.1 Oceanodroma leucorhoa | reverse complement strand
CCTTTTTTTTTTTTTTTTTTTTTTTTTTTTTTTTTTAATCTGTTTATCTACTCCATTATAGCTATCTTTAGCATTCAGCTCTATGAATTATTCTTCTGAGGCAATTTACACTTATTAAGTACTGGACTTGTTCAGTGCATAACAAGTTTTTGGATTCTACTTCAGAGGCCACATAGCTGACAGGCATTGCAGTAACTAATTTACAGGTATCTAAGTCCCGTTGTTGGATCTGCTCCTAAATAGAAGTAAGTACCAGCAAGGTAGCATTTTAATTTAGCTAATTGTCAGCTGGTAGAGCTACRACCTTTATTATTTTAGTCATTCTACTTATTTTATTCTGTAACCCTATCTCTGCAAATGGCTTGTATGCCTCCCCAAAATACCTGTATGYTGAGCTCCAGACTATCTTGAAGCTTTTATTTTACATCTGTTGTATTAAGGTAATGYGCACTGAAACTGCATATGTGAAGTAAGGCCCTGGTGGTTAGCAGTGGAGAAAAACTGAGCCGTTCTAACTTCTGGATATCTGTAACAGAGTTCAGCCACTTAGGGAAAGCAAGAGGATCATTGGCTGTTAAAGTGACAGACTCATTTATTTTCATTGAGAATATTAAGTTTCAATGAGCTGATTGGTTTATAAAGTCCAGTCTTGTTTTCCATCAGTGTAAAAAAGCACTTTTACTATCCATTTACATTTATGTCCTTTTAAATAGTCTACTCTAATTTTATAAATTTGTTTRTGGGTGACATCCTACAGTGCGAAAGCGCATGTGGCAGTTGTGGGACAGGATAAACTGAATTTCCTTTTCCCTTTTAGAGTTCAGTTTGAGTTATCAATAGGACATTTAGTTATGTAAGTTGATAAAAAGCTACAGAGGATATACTTTTCTTTCTGAAACTAGCTGCCAGTTTCTTATCTTTGGTAYTAACAAGGAACTCTTCTAATGATGCAGGCTTTTTAATCCTGAAAAAGCAGGCCTGTTATATAGGAGCACTCCTGTACTCCTACTCTCTAAATAATCCACACAAAAGAAAGCATGAGATTAGAAAATCTGTAATACCAAGACAAAACTGAAACTTCATTTATGTCAGTTCTTCCCCTGAAGTTAATTATGGCACCTGAGGCAATACCTAATTCCTATTCTATGCCACCACCAAGGCAGTCCAAACTACATCTTTGTTTACTGGTCAGATGAGATCCACATGGATGTGGGTCTGATTTATAACCGTCTTTACCAGGGTAAAACTTCTCATYTGAAAACATCAATATTTTCCTTTGCACAAACAGATCAAAAATGCAGTTCTTAATTTTTGGAAATAAATATACTAAGGTCATTGCATAAGTATCTGATTTCTAGATATATGCTTGTGTGTGCATATACAGATGTGCTTACACTTAAACATAAAAGKTTGCATGGTGTTAGGTGCTCCCCTTCCTCCCTCCATTTTCTGTTGTTTGAATACTTCATTGTGTTTGTATTTATAGTTAGAGTCTACAGTCCAGAATGCTGGTTTAGGACTACTTAGGAATGACAATATTTGAAGTAAGACTGACAAAAAGTAGGTAATATTTGTGTAAATAAATGCCAGACCTTTAATATTACCAGTGAGAACATTTAGCTTTTTGAAGGACTGCTATTGTTGTACAAAACAGAATCTGATTATCCTCTYGGTTTTTGCTCTTTTGGCAGTTTGGACTGGTAGAAAATGATTTCTTCCGCTATCCTTTAATATTTTTTCMTTTGTCTAATATAGGAAGGCAGAACAGATGTTCATAATGATCCTTTTTAGCCTAAAATATGCCATGAATTCTAACTAAAAGTAGTTTTGCAAGTATAGCTCCTACATCTCAACTGATAACCTGCCTAGCATTTTGTGCTGACATTGTCAGCTGACAGCATACCACAGATTGTTTGGCTTAATTGCATAAGACAGCATAGTTCAGAAGATGTGAGCATGCTTTATTCAAAACACATACGAAGGAGTTGTCCAAAAGCATGGAACAATGTAGCTATGGCATGACTTAAGTATTTATCAGTAAGTGAGATAAATAACAAGATATGCTCAATGAAAAGGAGCTAATTGTTCCTCTCTTTTGCTTTGCCTATGCATGTTTAACCGGTCTGGAGAAGTTCATCTTGTAAGTAGTACATAGTTAAAGGATTGAGTTAAAGGGAATTAGAATCATAACTATTTTGTGTCCTTTCTACTTACTGTTATCAGCTAGGAGAAAAAATGTCTATGCGAAAATTTGAAACACAAGTGTGGAAGTGACTGAATCCAGAAAGGGGGTCTGCAAAGGCAAATGGTTGTGCCACGTCACATAACAAGAAGCATACTCTACTCCAGTCTGTACTAGTGTAGTTAATCTCCTGATACTCTTTGCTTGCTTCTTTTTTCACAGTAAATCTGTTCTTGGGACTGACTGTGATCAAAAAAGGCATGTTTGTACCCTGTCCTTCCATAACAAGAGACTCCCTTAACTTGATGATCCACTAGAGTGACGTCTCTGAAGAAATTTACAGCTGTAACAACTCTAACTTGTACTATCCACAAATGGCTGTGAATCTAGAGCCACAGCTGTCTCCCTGAAAATCTACATAGTTCAGCCTCCACTGCTTTCAAACAGAATTTGAGTGCAGAATGAATTATGAAGTATGGTGACAGAATTAATTTCTAAAAACATCTGACAGAAATGTTTGAAAATATATATTGGTTATGTTKGGTTTCTTTAGACACTTAAACACTGTGTTTATTGTTGTCCAAATATGGACAACAAGTCTGACTTCCCTCACATATAGCTACTGTAGAATGCTAAAAAATAGTCAGTATTTTCAGCATTATAAATATTTGTTTATTTATTTAACAACAGTGGCTTTTATCTGACAGCTATGTTTTCCAAAAAAAAAAAAACCCACCAGAAAATAGAACTCCTTTATGCTACGAGATTTTTAGCTTTAAAAAGGGTTTAAAAAGTCCTGTAAAGAAAAACAGCGTACATGCGTGAGGAAGGAAAGGAGGACAAGCGCTACTTATACTATTGTCAGCTTCTGATGCATATACACATCTGAGATCTGAGAGTAAAAGATCTTTGAATAATATTGTTTCTGGTTGAATTTATGATGAAGCTCTGCAGAAGTGATGGAGTCAGAGAATAGCTTTGATAATGTTTATACTCATTAAGCTTTTCTCTTTACTCCAAAGCCTGCTCTTCCCATTGATACTCAATTGGACAGCTTGCTGCTAAAATAGGATGTCCTACAAAGACTTCCCAGAGTATCAGTGAAAAAGACTATACCAGGTTCTGCTTCAAATGAATGTATACTAGTTTTTTTCAGAATTTTGGCCTTATTTTTGCCTTCAGGCATGCATAGGAGAAAGTAACGAGCAATTACACATTTAGAGTCCTTSCAGACATAATTCTAATCCTATAAATCTGAAAATAAGTGCAGAAGAACAATTTTAACTGATTGTTAGTCTGATTAAAAGTTTAGGGTAGGTAGAATGGAAATGATGTGGTAAGAGCTTTGCCTCAAACCTAACTACAGAAATGTGAGTAATGTATTCGTGGTAAAAACTTCTCAAACTCACCCCAAACCACTCATTAGACTAACTTAGCGTTCAGTTATGTTAACTCTGATTCATATTGCTGATATTTCTGTGGACAAAGAAAAAACAAGATGGAGAATTTTGGTTGTTCCAAAAACCCTAGGGTTGATGAGGTCCAAATTAGCCTCTGAGGCATATTCCCACAGAATTTCTTGATGGTATGTTTTCTTGATGTTACATCTTCCATAGAAACAGTCTCACTGTATTTTTTTAATATATTTCTGATACTTGTACACAYGAATTTACCTTTCCTACATTTCATCCCATCTATGGAATTGCAGTGTCTATTCATTGCTGTCTAATAGCTTTGGAGAACCACAAAAGCATGCCTGGTCAGACAAGAAGGTTCCCAAGAGCCTGGTCTTCTCTTTTGGCTGTGTGTAAGACAGAAGTAGGCCAGCAATAGAGGGTTTCTGCTCATTGGCAGGGAGGAAAGAATGAAGAAACTCCTTCAATAACAGCTCCTTTGGTGGAGAACAGCGATTAATTTCTTCCAGTATTTAAGATACTCCATCAAGTAGTAGACAAGTGCACAGGTTTACAGAGCTAATGCTTTTAACTGTCCCTCTCTACTGGTGCAAGGAGCAAGTGCTCCCACCACAGCCAGAAGAAAGGACCTAATGTATATCTGCTGTGTTGTATCTAAGGGAGGCAATGGATCAAAAAGGAATGTATTAGCAACAACATCCTGAAGCACCTTTCTTTTCTGTATCATCCATGTACTTTCAGAAACACAGTGCAGTAAATAAAGTAGACTGGACTAATTGATGGAGTATTTAAYACCTGTATTACAAAAAAAATGATCCTCTGACTGATGGAGAGGCTTAGGGAACCTTTCTTCTAACAAATGAAAAATTTATTTGAAACACAAAGGAGGTACGAACCTGCCAAATTTCACTCACCTTTCATCTCTTCTTTCCCCTCAAAAGAGTAGGTTTTTTGCATGAATGCAAAGTACTTTGAGGTCTGTCCTGGCCACAACAAAGGAACCTCAATCCCATCTTGTTGCTAACTGAGGCTAAAAACCATGCTGCAAAAATAAAATCTGAATCTGTGCAAATTTATAGCAAAAATGCGACTGATGCATCAATACCAAGATTTAGTACTGCTAGAGATGTTGCTGAATTGTATGAATCATCCCATGGCAATTTTCATTCTAGTCTGGTGATCCAAAACCCAGAATCCCAAGGTATGCACTTTTTGAAGGACTGAAAAAGTTAAAGAACACAACATGATATTATTATGTCCACTTTGCAGTGGACATAAAAAATWTATGTGTTAAGTGACTTGATGGAGTAAAAAATACGTAAATGAAGTAGGATAGGGATTAGAACATAGGATGCTTTCAGCTCCTGAGCTGAATCTGTTGAACTGCATTGTGTCATTTTTATTATTTCAATATGTGGTCTCAGAAATACTTGGAGTAAGCTTTCTTATCACAAGGAAAAGATTACAATTCATACAAAAATTCCTTTTATTCAGTGTCTCATTCGCAGGTAGAATGTGCATAAAAGTTATCCATTCCATATGGTCAAGCGTATGTTATGAAATGCTTGTGTCCACATATGAGACACATGACAATATTTCAACAGCTCTCTCCTTTGAATTTCTTGGTGGGGAAACACAACAAAAGCATAAATTGTAGTTAGCTGTACTTGTGTGTTCATAAATGAAATACACTAATAGAGAAACAACCTCCAACAGCATCAAAAGATTACACTGAACAATAATTCAAAGAAAATAATTTGAAGCTAGGCAAAGTCTGCAAAATTTAAGTATTAAAACGTAATCCTCGGACTATGAAATGTCAGAGCTGTTGCTGATAATCAGCTGTACTGTAAAGGTGTGAACRTAAAGCGAAAGGATATGCAGTTGATGCTTATACCAAAGGAATCACAGAATCACGGGATGGTTGAGGTTGGAAGGGACCTCTGGAGGTCATCTTGTTCAACCCCCTACCCCCCTGGTTAAGCAGGGCCACCTAGAGATGGTTGCCCAGGACCATGTCCAGACAGTTTTTTAATATCTCTAAGGATGGAGATCCCACAACCTCTCAGGGCAATCTGCTCCAGTGTGAGGTCACCCTCACAGGAAAAAAGTGTTTCCTGATGTTCAGAGGGAACCTCCTTGTTTCATTTTGTGCCTATTGCCTCTGGTCCTGTCACTGTACACCACTGAAGAGTCTGCCTCCATCTTCTTTGCACCTTCCTTTCAGGTATTTATGTACATTGRTGAGATACCCCTGACCCTTCTCTTCTCCAGGCTGAACAGTCCCAGCTCTCTCAGCCTTTCCTCATATGTGACGTGCTCCAGTCCCTTAATCATCCTTGTGGCCCTTCGTTGGACTCTCTCCATTATGTCATGTCCATGTCTCTTGTACAGGGAAGTCCAAAACTGGACCCAGCACACCAGGTGTGGCCTCACCAGTGCTGAGTAGAAGGCAAGGATCACCTCCYTCGATCACCTCGGATCACCAAGGATCACCTCAGCAACACTACTAATCCAGGATGCTGCTGAATGCCTTTGCTGCAAGGGCACTTTGCTGGCTCATGGTCAGCTTTTTGTCCACCAGGACCCCCAAGTCTTTTTCTGCAAAGCTGCTTTCCAGCCAGGTGGCCTGGAGCATGTACTGGTGTGTGAGGTTATTCCTTCCGAGGAGCAGGACATTGCATTTCTCTGTTGAACTTCATGAGATTCCCGTTTGCCCATTTCTCCACATCTTTAAAGAGCACAAAAGCGTGCCACATAGTTCAAACATACCAAAACAAAGAACTACTACACTGCAAATGGTCATCTTGAACTCTAGACCAGAGGTGCCCCTGCAAGCGAGCAGCCGGGTGTTTAGAATCAGTGCTGCCTTCCCTTTAGTCTCGCTAGACAATCAGAACAAGAGATAAACCTCAGGACTGCGTTCTCTGTAGCCTTCAGTGGTATCGTGGACGTCATCACTCACAAAAGACCTTGGTTCTTCTATGGAAGCATTAATACATGCTTGTATAACTCAAAATGCTACCTTCAGCAATAGAAACAAATGAAAGTGTTCTTTTATATAAAGAAGAAAAATGGTGTTTTCAAACACTAGCTCAGAAACTCTCTGTTTACTTAACCATTGATAYCTTCTTTTCAGAACATAACAAATGTGAAAGAAGTATGATGCTCTTATGCAGCAGCCTGCTTCCCACTCCAGGAACTCAGAAAACAGTTAGTTTGGGCTTTTTTTCAGATTGCAGAATTAGGCCTTTCAACTCGAGGGAATGGAGCGTATCTTCAAAATGTAGCAGAACAAGGGTTGGTTGTTCTACAGCTTCCATCTAATTTCACCCCATATACTTAAACCAAGATTCAYGGTAATTTTTGATATATCACTGATGGGGTTGGGGGCAGGAAGGTAGTGTCACCTTTTTCCGTGGCAGGTGCTGGCTCCTGCTCTTTTCCTTGCCTTCCCCTTCCCACCTCCTTTCTTCTTACACCTGCTCCCTCTGACAATCCCGTTGCTCTGCAGCCATCAGCTCTGATCTGCCAGGGCCGGGGCCACAGTGGAGCTAACGCTAATGGACCTGGCTTACTCCACACAGCTGGTATGTCTCCATGCTGTGCTCCCCAATGTGTGCTGTCGTACCTATATCAACCATGCTGGTCCCTTTTGTGGAGCATCCCATCTCCCCACTCCCTGGAACAGTCTTGTCAGTGGCTGTAGTCGCCTCCATACCTTTTGCTGTGAACAGCCGGCAAAGGACCGCGGTGCCAACAGTGACATCTCCTGTTAGAGTCMGTGGCTGGGGTTGCCACTCAAACCATCCCACTCTTGTGAGATAGAAAGATGGGGTCAAAGCCAAAACAGGAGCGCTCGCCCCTGGAGTCTGCTCAGGAAGGGCTCTGAGCAGAGGTGATTATGCTGCATGTCCTGTCGAAACGGCACCAATAGCCACACCAGCAGCTCCATCCAGTGAGAGCTGGAAGAAGAAGCAACTGGAGGTTGAGAGCCATCATCACCCCTGGAATCAGTGTGCCTTCTACACTAGTTGAAGGGAAAGAGCAGTTCTCAAGTTACGCGTAACATCACTAATCACAGGTGCTGAGATGCTGTTAAGAGAAAGCAAATATCTGACCAATTAAATACATGTTTTTAAAGTTTTAGGTGGTTTTCATAGATCATGAGCAAGCTAACACAAGCTTTTGTTTTGTTTTGGTAAGAGGAGGCAAAGAAATACACTGGGGCAGGGGAGAAGAAGGTAAGGAGTTGTTTATGAAAAGAGGTTTTCTTGAATCAAGTAAATCCTTGGAAGGAAATCATGTTTCAGAAAAAAAAAAGTCAAAAAACAAAAAAAATTTCAAAAGCACGTATATGGACATTTTGTATCTGTAACACCAYGTGAAAGATTAATGCTTTTCTGTGTATATCTTTAAGAGACCTTTTTTGGTGTATCAACATAAATGAAGAAAAGCTAAAAACAGAGAAAACTTGTCTGCTGTAGTGAACCTGTARTGCTACTCCTGCCCTTTATCCTATAAGGCAAGAAAGAAAAAGTAGTGTACACTGCCATTTAATGCAGCAGAGGCCTTTCGCCAGTCATTTTGTTTAATCTCCCTTCTCAGTATTCCACATCTGTGGAATACACTTCTCCAGCAATTTCATTTTAATAACATATTCTAATCCATTAAACTTATTCTGGTGAGCTTGCAGTGAACCATGACATTTCCAAATCAAAGTAAAATCAAAGGCCTTAAACCAGACTGCAGAGCTAAAATTCTCTTTCATATCCCTTCACTTTATTTACAGAGGATTCATATGTTCAAATATACCAAACCGTCATGACAGAATAATTATGATGTCTTGTCATGTCATATTTTTTGAAACAATGTCAAATACTGAACTGAAGGACCTGTAGAAAGCTAAGAAATAGCAAAAAGCCCCAAAGCCAAACAATGATGGATGAAACACAACCCGTAATGAGCATGTCAAAACTTTATGTTTTATCTGCTGCTTTACCTGACAGTTGATAGTTTTGCAGCACCAAGTGAAGCCCTGTTAGTCCAATGATTTAAAGCCTTAACATGATCCCATATTCCACATGCCATCTAGCTGGGTACAGGGCAAACAGTGTCAATTCCAGGGTATKACAGGGCTTCTTAGCCTCTGCAAAGCCTTGCTTTTCCTGACCAACACTGGGATATAATCCACATGGATTGTTGTTACACATGATTTCTGAGATGTGAGATTGTCTCAATGTGTAGCTAGGCTTATTCATATTTTTAATCCGTGTACCTGTATAAGCAAATTGTTCTGGGACAAGTCACAGGAGCAGACTTTCTTGAAAGCAAACACGTAGCAGGTAGGAAGAAAACTACATTGCTAAAGTAAGCAAGGATAATGGAATACCAAATAGAAAAAATCATTTTTAGGGCTGCCTTCAAATGATTTCAGAAAACCCAAAGAGCTGAATGTTAGTAACTGTTGAATTTTTATTTGAAGCAAGTCAAGAGGTGATTTTTGCATCCTCTTCAAATATTGGATTTTAATTTTAGTGCTCTATACATAGCAGAATTAAGCATAGCTATAGAAAAGAGATAAACATTTCCATGTCAGAATTCTTCACTCTTGTATTTTATCAGATGTGTTTAAATCTCATCTTGCACAAATGGAAATTACTATTTCTATTTTGCAAACGTACATAATATGATCCAATCGCTTCTTAATCTCCTCTTTGGTAAATTTTCACTATAAAGCTCGCTTTCCAGTCCCTTAATCATTTTCATTTCTCTTCTCTGACTCCACTTCAATTGAAGGACATCTTTCTTCAGTTTGAAATAGAACCAGCTCCTYGGCAATAGTCACACTAATGCCAACTATAGGGATATGTGGCATCTATCCACTTCTACTATAGTTTCCACAGTTTTTTGGCCATAGGTTGGATTAACTCCTGCCACAGCACCTCACTGGGACTTGTGTCCAAGGATTGCTACTGTGACCTAAGCTCTTCTTCTGTGACAGGAATTATTAAGACTAAGGCCACCGTCCTCTAAAGATAACCTGCATATTTGTGTCCCAGATACATGTTTTTATATTTTTCCTATTGAAACCCATATTGTTTACTTTTGACCATCATATTCCAAAGCTCTAATGCCTGTCCCAGTGCCATCCCACCTGTTTTTTCAGAATTTACTGTCAGAGCAGGAAGTATTTTATCAGCATCATTTATTAATACTTAATGTGCCTTTTCCCCAGCTACAAGACAAGTATTTCCTGAGCATGTCTGCTTTTTCTGCATTATTTCTAATTCTCTTGTTACCATCTGTGAATGGACCAATACCACCGGTGATACCAGAATGTGGAAAGCTAAACTACACAAAGTCAAAATACAGGACTGAAGGTAGACCTGTCTTTTTGAGCTGTGATGCCATCAAAATTATTCTATGGAAGTTGACATACACTTTAAGGTTTTCCAAACAAGGATTTGTGTATACCTTTATTTTACCAGAGTCCATTTTGATTTAATTAATGTAGCATTAAAAATAAAAAAGGGATTATTTTTCTTTTGTTACAATTTTTAGTATACTCTTAATACAATCCRTTAATCTTAAAATCCATAAACTTTCTCCAGAAAGGCCACACAATTTCCTATAATTTTTAAAAAAATAAGGGCTAATAGTTATAATAATAACAACAAAAATATCATTCAGGACCTTATTTCAGCACTACTGCTCTTGCTTTATGTCATTGGTACTTTATTTCACAATGTGTAATTTTAGACTAACTGCCAAATAATTTGGACTATGTTTATTAGTTAGTCTGGAATTGTTTTGTAAAGATGTAATAATCATGTTTTTATAAGGTGATTTTGCAACCCAAGAAAACACACTCAAAAAACCCTGGGCTTAGAGAAATTCAGTAATCTTGAGTTTCTTCTGCTAAGGACACCTTTGACATTTTAACAAGTCTCCTGAACACTTTTCATTTCCCATCTATTCCTAGACGGCCCTTCCTGTCCCCAGCCCTGAACCCTGCCCCCTTTCCAAAAAATCTCAGTCATCTTTCCTTCAGGGACAGCTTGACAAATCGATGCAGTGATAAACCTTTATCACTCCTGCTGYTGCTCTGACTCTCCCCATCTGCCTGGAAGAGCTATAGTAAGAGCACAGAAATGGACATAATCCCTTGATGTAGCATATGATCTTCTGGACATTTTCCTGCCATATGAAATTGCGATTTATAGCTCAAATTAATGAACACATGCTACCACCTCCCCCGGGGGTGTTTGAGAGGGATCTTTTGGAGCCACCGGTCTGTGACATCTGAAAGCAACAGACCACTTTGGTTTCTATAGGAGCAACACCTGGACCTCTCTTTCCTGCTGGGAGGACTAGGAACAGTATGAGGTATTTTTTCTCCTGGACCGTGGAAACGGGCAGCTTCTGCCTTGGCAGCCAGACTGCATTGCTTCACTGAGCGGGCCTGGCTGATTGCATCCTCATCCTCCTGCCATCAGCACAGGTTTAAGTAGGGAGGATGCTGGCATGCCTCTCCACTCTCAGCAAAGCAGATTAATAGGACTTTTCTTATTGCTCAAGGTTTCATGTTTTCTACAGCCACAGGCAGACATTACAACAGGTATTAAGCATATCAAGATCTGCTTTCAAACTTCTTTTCAAACCGCTAGCCTACGCGCTTGAGAAATACTGATTGCCACCTGATAATTTTGAGATAATAATAATATGATTCTGGAAGGCTCTAAAAGCAAGTTTATGTCTAAAATGTATGTAGGAAGGGGATGAATCAGAACCAATTATGTTAATACATTAATTATTATACTTATATTAATAAATCAACATGTTCATATTATTATACCCAGGTTTATATTATTAAATCCAGAGTGGAAACAGGTGTCACAAACAGGTGAACAAAAGGKTTCTCCTGGCAGGATGAAACTATGTGAACCTAAAGATCCACGGTGTTTCAGTAGGCTTGAGGCACTTCTAGTATTCAGTCTTTCTTACTGCCTATGCGTAAAAGATTCAAATCTGTTTGCATGCTTAGATTTTAAGATAACATGTAGATAACAGGTCACATATGTGCAGGTACAGTAGAGCGTTTGGAAGAGCTGAATCTTGTAAATTAGCGGAAGCTTGGAAGCTTAGCAAAATACAATGTTAAGTTAAATAGCAAAAATAATGGTATGTGTATATATGTATAATTTGACAATACATTAGGTTTTGCTACTCTCTGCTAAGAATGATACCTTTAATCTCTTGCTGCATCTGAACATTTATTTGACAAACATAACCACGATTTTTTTCATCAATATTACAAAAATTGTGCCTCAAATAAAAATATTGTTGTCATGGGACAAAACTTTAGATAATATATGCAGAAGTTACAGTAGCATTCAGGAGTTCATATTTTGTAGCCGTTTTCATTAGGGAAAACCTTTATTAACAGTTAGCATTTTTTCCTCAGCAAAGCGCTTTCAAAACATTTGCTAATTAAAACCTTTATATCTTTTAGACAGTAAAAGTGCCTTTTCCAACCTGCAACAGCTATGTAACTTATTTTATTAATGGTTTAGTAATAAAGTCAGATAAACCTTTGATTTAATAATTAGCATTTATAGAGTGCTTTCTACCTTCAAAGCACTTTGCAAACATTAACTAATTAATTCTTGCAACTCCCCTGTAATTTGGGGAAGCAAGTATATTCATACATGTTTGCCTGTGGTTTAGGGAAGAAAGTATTCTCTCAGACATTTTATGAAACAGAGAATTAAGACATATAAATTAAGTTATTCACTTAATTCCACAAAGATGGAAACGTTGTCAGAGTAGGAACTGAATCTAAATTACTCTCATCCTCTTCTGTACTCCAGTCACTCGGCTCTTTCACTGATTTTCTCTGGAGAGGCCCAGCCAGGTCTGCCAAAGCAAAGCAAAGCTTTGGATGCTACGCAGGTCCCTCCATCTTCTCTTTACCCAGCGTCTCAGGCCACTTGCTCGTGGTGCGGGCATACCTCAGGAACACGGGCGGCGGTTCACGCGACAGGTTTGCCCGTGCGTGCTGGCCGCGGGCGTGCGGCCATCGGACAAGGAGGGGGCCACAGCAAAGGGTTGCGGTGGGGCCCCTCCCTGGGGCTCCCAGTCCCTGCACCACACACAGGTAGTCACATCCAACAAAGCAGGAGCGTGGGGCCGGGAGCAGGGAACGGGTGACATGCAGGAGCCTCAGCGGCAGCATTAGACTTAATAGGTCTCGCCCAGGGATGCTCCTCTGAGCTCTCTGACCTCACTGAGGAACTCTGCCCACTCTGGACTGCCTGGTGTTATCTCTCCCTGGCCATCACCACAATACAAAGACAAAATTAAAAAAAGAAGCGGTATTCTCCTGCTGACAGCTTTCTTTATTTCTGCCTTGAGTACAACCTGCTACAAGTATTGATTATTGTAGAAGAGGAATATTGTTTGTTCCCTTTCTTTCCTATGGGTTTACTGATTTGGTACCAACAATAACACAGCTTTCCTGTCTACTTCAACCCAGCTAGCTACGATGTTATACTGCATTTTAGTCCTATGATACCTCTGCTTATGCTGCAGGTAGAATTAAGGAGAGTACGAGCTGCAAGAAGGCTGTGCTGTGGACCTGATGGTATCACAGGACAATGAGGAGTTATTTGCAGTGTTTCGACTCAGCAAAGCAAGTAAGTTCTCTTGACTGACCAGCTTTAGGAAATTTCGTGAAATTAAGATACTTTTTTTACAGCAAATAAAGGCCCTTAACAAGATTTCAAAATTAGTGGCTTTTTTTCAGTGAATTTAAGAATTCCATCAGGTACAAAGGCCCAATTATTTATCATTCATTGTTTTTGCTAAGTGTTGGGAATTAATATTACAGTGTAAGTTTTTCTGTATTTTTGTAAGTGTATTTTTGTTTGGGTGATGAAATAGTAAGCCAGAAATCGATTGTATCACTGCTGTGTATCAGTTTCTCTTCAATCAACATTTAAAAAATCCAAGAAACTTCAGGACATTTTTAATAGCTCAACTGAGCCAATTTTTCATATGTCACGGTGTCTTCTTCAAGCAAGAGAAACATAGTGAAACAGCAACAGAGTTATCTGCTAATGCACACTTCATCATTACATTCAGATAAAGAATACAATTAAATAGTGTAGGAGGTCTGTAAAGATTAGACAATTAGGGACTAAGCATTCCTTGGTGATCAGCCATTCGTTAAATATGGAAGAGTTAACTTTTTGTGATTCTGTTTCTGTAAGCCGAGTCTGTCAATGGAGACTACTAGAAAACAGAACAGTGCTGCATTTTGTATTATTTGGTGTGCCAAGCACTATTTCTCTATGGAGATGAACAGATTTTTTTTTTTAATTTCCTATTTTATTGTATTTATAATTAGCCGTCTGGAAAAAAAAAGTTCTCTTTGAGCATCTGCAGTGATGCATTGATTCTTTCATTACAGCAAATACACATGACCCCCGGTGTTCAACTGTAAACAATAATAGTTACTGGCTTCATTAGGAAGCTAGCAGATGGCTTATAAGTTCTCACAGTAGCTTTTATCCATTTGAGGCTTGCAGTGTGCAAATGTTTGTCTTTTAAACAGGATAAAACAATGTAAAAGGGACTCTGTGCTTTGTTTTTATTAGTAGCAATTAATTTGTATTGCAGATTTGAATCTGAGTATCTGAGTGGACTGTCGATTTTTCCTGGCTGCAGGTAAAATACTTGCTGGGCCTTGCCCCTGCCTCTCTGGCATTTTCTGTACTAGAAGAAATGAGGTCGAATACCACTTCTGGAGCTTTGACAGAGCTGTATTTTTCTTAGTAGGACGAATGTTATAAACCCAACCCTCCTTCCCTTCCTTTCCCTTCCCTTCCCTTCCCTTCCCTTTCCTTCCCTTCCCTTCCCTTCCCTTCCC